>CM051391.1:70067-148067 GCA_028015245.1 Cardamine occulta | reverse complement strand
GCCATTTTAAAGCTGATTTACCTAAAAGCGGAGTTATGAACATTAAGTTTGCAAATAAAAGTGAATCGAAGTGTTGAGCGTGTAGTCAAGGAGGTGTATCTCTTACAACTGCTTTGAGATATTCAAGAAAGGTGTAGAAGCAAATCAAAGTAAGAAACAAGCATCATAGCTTATCCCATAGTTCTGTTAGTTCAAAGAATCCTCATAGGAATTTCTAATGGTGAAAAGGGGTGTTGTAGCAAGAAGACACATATGGAAGCTTAAACAACACCTATTGATGTAAATATGAAGAATCAATGGTTTCATTCACAAGGATTTGGCCATTTTTAAGCTGATTTACCTAAAAACGGAGTTATGAACATTAAGTTTGCAAATAAAAGTGAATCGAACTGTTGAAGCGTAGTCAAAGGAGGTGAATCTCTTACAACTGCTTTGAGATGTTCAAGAAAGGTGTAGAAGCAAATCAAAGTAAGAAACAAGCATCATAGCTTATCCCATAGTTCTGTTAGTTCAAGGAATCCTCATAGGAGTTTCTAATGGTGAAAAGGGGTGTTGTAGCAAGAAGTTACATATGGAGGCTTAAGCAACACCTATTGATGTAAATATGAAGAATCAATGGTTTCATTCACAAGGATTTGGCCATTTTTAAGCTGATTTACCTAAAAACGGAGTTATGAACATTAAGTTTGCAAATAAAAGTGAATCGAAGTGTTGAGGCGTAGTCAAAGGAGGTGAATCTCTTACAACTGCTTTGAGATGTTCAAAAAAGGTGTAGAAGCAAATCTAAGTAAGAAACAAGCATCATAGCTTATCCCATAGTTCTGTTAGTTCAAGGAATCCTCATAGGAGTTTCTAATGGTGAAAAGGGGTGTTGTAGCAAGAAGACACATATGGAGGCTTAAACAACACCTATTGATGTAAATATGAAGAATCAATGGTTTCATTCATAAGGCTTTGGCCATTTCCAGCTGATATACCTAAAAGCGGAGTTATGAACATTAAGGTTTGCAAATAAAAGTGAATCGAAGTATTGAAGCGTAGTCAAAGGAGGTGAATCTCTTACAACTGCTTTGAGATGTTCAAGAAAGGTGTAGAAGCAAATCAAAGTAAGAAACAAGCATCTATAACTTATCCCATGGTTTCCTGTTAGTTCGAAAGGGAAATCCTCATAGGAGTTTCTAATGGTGAAAAAGGGGTGTTGTAGCAAGAAGACACATATGGAGCTTAAACAACACCTATTGATGTAAATATGAAGAATCAATGGTTTTCATTCACAAGGATTTGGCCATTTTAAGCTGATTTACCTAAAAGCGGAGTTATGAACATTAAGTTTGCAAATAAAGAGTGAATCGAAGTGTTGAAGCGTAGTCAAAGGAGGTGAATCTCTTACAGCTGCTTTGAGATGTTCAAGAAAGGTGTAGAAGCAAATCAAAGTAAGAAACAAGCATCATAGCTTATCCCATCGTTCAGTTAGTTGAAGGAATCCTCATAGGAGTTTCTAATGGTGAAAAGGGGTGGTGTAGCAAGAAGACACGTATGGAGGCTTAAACAACACCTATTGATGTAAGTATGAAGAATCAATGGTTTTCATTCACAAGGATTTGGCCATTTTAAGCTGATTTACCTAAAAGCGGAGTTATGAACATTAAGTTTGCAAATAAAAGTGAATCGAAGTGTTGAAGCGTAGTCGAAAGGAGGTGAATCTCTTACAACTGCTTTGAGATGTTCAAGAAAGGTGTAGAAGCAAATCAAAGTAAGAAACAAGCATCGTAAGCTTATCCCGTAGTTCTGTTAGTTCGAGGAATCCTCATAGGAGTTTCTAATGGTGAAAAGGGGTGTTGTAGCAAGAAGCACATATGGAGGCTTAAACAACACCTATTGATGTAAATATGAAGAATCAATGGTTTTCATTCCAAGGATTTGGCCATTTTAAGCTGATTTACCTAAAAGCGGAGTTATGAACATTAAGTTTGCAAATAAAAGTGAATCGAAGTGTTGAAGCGTAGTCGAAGGGAGGTGAATCTCTTACAGCTGCTTTGAGATGTTCAAGAGAAGGTGTAAAGCAAATCAAAGTAAGAAACAAGCATCATAGCTTATCCCGTGGGTTCTGCATTAGTTCAAGGAATCCTCATAGGAGTTTCTAATGGTGAAAAAGGGGTGTTGTAGCAAGAAGACACATATGGAGCTAACAACACCTATTGATGTAAATATGAAGAATCAATGGTTTTCATTCACAAGGATTTGGCCATTTTAAGCTGATTTACCTAAAAGCGGAGTTATGAACATTAAGTTTGCAAATAAAAGTGAATCGAAGTGTTGAAGCGTGAGTCAGGAGGGTGATCTCTTCGGCTGCTTTGAGATGTTCAAGAAAGGTGTAGAAGCAAATCGAAGTAAAAACAAGCATCATAGCTTATCCCATGGTTCTGTTAGTTCAAGGAATCCTCATAGGAGTTTCTAATGGTGAAAAGGGGTGTTGTAGCAGAAGACACATATGGAGGCTTAAGCAACACCTATTGATGTAAATATGAAGAATCAATGGTTTTCATTCACAAGGATTTGGCCATTTTAAGCTGATTTACCTAAAAGCGGAGTTATGAACATTAAGTTTGCAAATAAAAGTGAATCGAAGTGTTGAAGCGTAGTCAAAGGAGGTGATCTCTTACAACTGCTTTGAGATGTTCAAGAAAGGTGTAGAAGCAAATCAAAGTAAAAGCAAGCATCATGAAGCTTATCCCATAGTTCTGTTAGTTCAAGGAATCCTCATAGGAGTTTCTAATGGTGAAAAGGGGTGTTGTAGCAAGAAGACACATATGGAGGGCTTAACAGCACCTATTGATGTAAATATGAAGAATCAATGGTTTTCATTCACAAAGTTTGGCCATTTTAAGTTGATTTACCTAAAAGCGGAGTTATGAACATTAAGTTTGCAAATAAAAGTGAATCGAAGTGTTGAAGCGTAGTCGAAGGAGGTGATATTCTTACAACTGCTTTGAGATGTTCAAGAAAGGTGTAGAAGCAAATCAAAGTAAGAAACAAGCATCATAGCTTATCCCATGGTTCCGTTAGTTCAAGGAATCCTCATAGGAGTTTCTAATGGTGAAAAGGGGTGTTGTAGCAAGAAGCACATATGGAGCTAAAGCAACACCTATTGATGTGAATATGAAGAATCAATGGTTTCATTGACATGGATTTGGCCATTTTCAGCTGATATACCTAAAAACAGAGTTATGAACCTTCAAGATACAAATAAAAGTGAATCGAAGTGTTGAAGCGTAGTCAAAGGAGGTGAATCTCTTACAACTGCTTTGAGATGTTCAAGAAAGGTGTAGAAGCAAATCAAAGTAAGAAACAAGCATCATAGCTTATCCCATGTTCAGTTAGGTTCAAGGAATCCTCATAGGAGTTTCTAATGGTGAAAAGGGGTGTTGTAGCAAGAGAGCACATATGGAGCTTAAACAACACCTATTGATGTAAATATGAAGAATCAATGGTTTTCATTCACAAGGATTTGGCCATTTTAAGGCTGATTTACCTAAAAGCGGAGTTATGAACATTAAGTTTGCAAATAAAAGTGAATCGAAGTGTTGAAGCGTAGTCGAAGGGAGGTGAATCTCTTAAGCTGCTTTGAGATGTTCAAGAAAGGTGTAGAAGCAAATCAAAGTAAGAAACAAGCATCATAGCTTATCCCGTAGTTCGGGTAGTCCAAGGAATCCTCATAGGAGTTTCTTATGGTGAAAAGGGGAGTTGTAGCAGAAGACACATATGGTAAAACAACACCTATTGATGTAAATATGAAGAATCAATGGTTTTCATTCACAAGGATTTGGCCATTTTAAGCTGATTTCACCTAAAAGCGGAGTTATGAACATTAAGTTTGCAAATAAAAGAGTGAATCGAAGTGTTGAAGCGTAGTCCAAAGGAGGTGAATCTCTTCAGCTGCTTTGAGATGTTCAAGAAAGGTGTAAAGAAGCAAATCAAAGTAAGAAACAAGCATCATAAGCTTATCCCGTAGTTCTGTTAGTTCAAGGAATCCTCATAGGAGTTTCTAATGGTGAAAAGGGGGTGTTGTAGCAAGAAGACACATATGGAGGCTTAAACCACCTATTGATGTAAATATGAAGAATCAATGGTTGCATTCACAAGGATTTGGCCATTTGTAGGCTGATTCAGATAAAAACGGAGTGAGGAACATAAAGGTGGCAAATAAAAGTGAAACGAAGTGTTGAACTGGAGTCGAAGGAGGTGAATCCCTTACAGCTGCTTTGAGATGTTCAGGAAAGGTGTAGAAGCAAAGCAAAGTAAGAAACAAGCATCATAGCTTATCCATGGATTCCGTTAGTTCAAGGAATCCTCATAGGAGTTTCTAATGGTGAAAAGGGGTGTTGTAGCAAGAAGACACATATGGAGGCTTAAACAACACCTATTGATGTAAATATGAAGAATCAATGGTTTTCATTCACAAGGCTTTGGCCATTTTTAAGCTCATTTACCTACAAACGGAGTTATGGACATTAAGTTTGCAATTAAGAGTGACTCGCAGTGTTGGAGTGTAGTCCAAGGTGACGAATCTCTTACACTGCTTAGAGATGTTCAAGAAAGGTGTAAAGAAGCAAATCAAAGTAAGAAACAAGCATCATAGCTTAGCCTGTAGTTCTGTTAGTTCGAGGAAGCCTCATAGGAGTTTCTAATGGTGAAAAGGGGTGTTGTAGCAAGAAGACACATATGGAGGCTTAAACAACACCTATTGATGTAAATATGAAGAATCAATGGTTTTCATTCACAGGGATTTGGCCATTTTAAGCTGATTTACCTAAAAGCGGGTTATGAACATTAAGTTTGCAAATAAACGTGCATCGAGGTGTTGAAGCGTAGGAAAAGGAGGTGAAACTCTTACAACTGCTTTGAGATGTGCAAGAAAGGTGTGGAAGTAAAACAAAGTGAGAAACAAGCAACAGAGCTGAGCCCATGGTTCGGTTAGTTCAAGGCATCCTCATAGGAGTTTCTAATGGTGAAAAGGGGTGTTGTAGCAAGAACACATATGGAGGCTTAAGCAACACCTATTGATGTAAATATGAAGAATCAATGGTTTTCATTCACAAGGATTTGGCCATTTTAAGCTGATTTACCTAAAAGCGGAGTTATGAACATTAAGTTTGCAAATAAAAGTGAATCGAAGTGTTGAAGTGTAGTCGAAGGAGGTGAATCTCTTACATTGCTTTGAGATGTTCAGGAAAGGTGTAGAAAGCAAATCCAAAGTAAAAACAAGCATCATAAGCTTATCCCGTAGTTCTGTTAGTTCAAGGAATCCTCATAGGAGTTTCTAATGGTGAAAAGGGGTGTTGTAGCAAGAAGACACATATGGAGGCTTAAACAACACCTATTGATGTAAATATGAAGAATCAATGGTTTTCATTCACAGGATTTGGCCATTTTAAAGCTGATTCACCTAAAAGCGGAGTTATGAACATTAAGTTTGCAAATAAAAGTGAATCGAAGTGTTGAAGCGTAGTCAAAGGAGGTGATCTCTTACAACTGCTTTGAGATGTTCAAGAAAGGTGTAGAAACAAATCAAAGTAAGAAACAAGCATCATAAAACTTATCCCGTGGATTCTGTTAGTTCAAGGAATCCTCATAGGAGTTTCTAATGGTGAAAAGGGGGTGTTGTAGCAAGAAGCACATATGGAGCTTAAGCAACACCTATTGATGTAAATATGAAGAATCAATGGTTTTCATTCACAAGGATTTGGCCATTTTAAGCTGATTTACCTAAAAGCGGAGTTATGAACATTAAGTTTGCAAATAAAAGTGAATCGAAGTGTTGAGGCGTAGTCGAAAGGAGGTGATCTCTTACAACTGCTTTGAGATGTTCAAGAAAGGTGTAAGAAGCAAATCAAAGTAAGAAACAAGCATCATAAGCTTATCCCATGGTTCTGTTAGTTCGAAGGAATCCTCATAGGAGTTTCTAATGTGTAAAAAGGGGTGTTGTAGCAAGAAGACACGTATGGAGGCTTAAGCAACACCTATTGATGTAAATATGAAGAATCAATGGTTTTCATTCACAAGGATTTGGCCATTTTAAGCTGATTTACCTAAAAGCGGAGTTATGAACATTAAGTTTGCAAATAAAAGTGAATCGAAGTGTTGAAGCGTAGTCGAGGAGGTGATCTCTTACAACTGCTTTGAGATGTTCAAGAAAGGTGTAGAAGCAAATCAAAGTAAAAACAAGCATCATAGCTTATCCCATGTAGTTCCGTTAGTTCAAGGAATCCTCATAGGAGTTTCTAATGGTGAAAAGGGGTGTTGTAGCAGAAGACACATATGGAGAGCACAACACCTATTGATGTAAATATGAAGAATCAATGGTTTCATTCACAAGGATTTGGCCATTTTAAGCTGATTCACCTAAAAACGGAGTTATGAACATTAAGGTTGCAAATAAAAGTGAATCGAAGTGTTGAAGCGTAGTCAAAGGAGGTGAATCTCTTACAACTGCTTTGAGATGTTCAAGAAAGGTGTAAAAGTAAATCAAAGTAAGAAACAAGCATCATAGCTTATCCCGTGGTTCTGTTAGTTCAAGGAATCCTCATAGGAGTTTCTAATGGTGAAAAGGGGTGTTGTAGCGAAGACACATATGGAAGGCTAAAACACCTATTGATGTAAATATGAAGAATCAATGGTTTTCATTCACAGGGATTTGGCCATTTTAAGCTGATTTACCTAAAAGCGGAGTTATGAACATTAAGTTTGCAAATAAAAGTGAATCGAAGTGTTGAAGCGTAGTCAAAGGAGGTGAATCTCTTTAACTGCTTTGAGATGTTCAAGAAAGGTGTAGAAGCAAATCAAAGTAAGAAACAAGCATCATAAGCTTATCCCATAGTTCTGTTAGTTCAAGGAATCCTCATAGGAGGTTTCTAATGGTGAAAAGGGGTGTTGTAGAAGAAGACACATATGGAGGCTTAAACAACACCTATTGATGTAAATATGAAGAATCAATGGTTTTCATTCACAAGGTTTGGCCATTTTAAGCTGATTTCACCTAAAAGCGGGTTAGGAACATTAAGTTTGCAAAAAGAAGTGAAGCAAAGTCTTGAGGCGTAGTCGAAGGAGGTGAATCTCTGACAACTGCTTTGAGATGTTCAAGAAAGGTGTAAAGAAGCAAATCAAAGTAAGAAACAAGCATCATAGCTTATCCCGTGGTTCTGTTAGTTCAAGGAATCCTCATAGGTTAGTTTCAAATGGTGAAAAGGGGGTGTTGCAAGAAGCACATATGGAGGATTAAGCAACACCTATTGATGTAAATATGAAGAATCAATGGTTTTCATTCACAAGGTTTGGCCATTTTAAGATGATTTACCTAATTACGGAGTTATGAAAATTCAGTTTGCTAATAAAAGCGAATAGAAGTGTTGAAGCGTAGTCAAAGGAGGTGAATCTCTTAACTGCTTTGAGATGTTCAAGAAAGGTGTGAAAGCAAATCAAAGTAAGAAACAAGCATCATAAGCTTATCCCGTAGTTCTGTTAGTTCAAGGAATCCTCATAGGAGTTTCTAATGGTGAAAAGGGGTGTTGTAGCAAGAAGACACATATGGAGCCAGACACACTATTGATGTAAATATGAAGAATCAATGGTTTTTCATTCACAAGGTTTGGCCATTTTAAGCTGATTTACCTAAAAGCGGGTTATGAACCTTAAGTTTGCAAACAAAAGTGAATCGACGTTTTGAAGCGTAGTCAAAGGAGGTTACTCTCTTACAACTGCTTTGAGATGTTCAAGAAAGGTGTAGAAGACAAATCAAAGTAAGAAACAAGCATCATAAGCTTATCCGTGGTTCTGTTAGTTCAAGGAATCCTCATGGGAGTTTCTAATGGTGAAAAGGGGTGTTGTAGCAGAAGACACATATGGAAGGCTTAAGCACCTATTGATGTAAATATGAAGAATCAATGGTTTTCATTCACAAGGATTTGGCCATTTTAAGCTGATTTACCTAAAAGCGGAGTTATGAACCTTAAGGTTGCAAATAAAAGTGAATCGAAGTGTTGAAGCGTAGTCAAAGGAGGTGATCTCTTACTTGCTTTGAGATGTTCAAGAAAGGTGTAGAAGCAAATCAAAGTAAGAAACAAGCATCATAAGCTTATCCCGTGGTTCTGTTAGTTCAAGGAATCCTCATAGGAGTTTCTAATGGTGAAAAGGGGTGTTGTAGCAAGAGACACATATGGAGGCTTAAGCAACACCTATTGATGTAAATATGAAGAATCAATGGTTTTCATTCACAGGGATTTGGCCATTTTAAGCTGATTCACTCCTAAAAGCGGGTTATGAACATTAAGTTTGCAAATAAAAGTGAATCGAAGTGTTGAAGCGTAGTCGAGGAGGTGATCTCTTCGGCTGCTTTGAGATGTTCAAGAAAGGTGTAGAAGCAAATCAAAGTAAAAACAAGCATCATAAGCTTATCCCGTAGTTCTGTTAGTTCAAATAATCCTCATAAGAGTTTCTAATGGTGAAAAGGGGTGTTGAAGCAAGAAGACACATATGGAGGCTAAAAACCTATTGATGTAAATATGAAGAATCAATGGTTTTCATTCACAAGGATTTGGCCATTTTAAGCTGATTTACCTAAAAGCGGAGTTATGAACATTAAGTTTGCAAATAAAAGTGAATCGAAGTGTTGAAGCGTAGTCGAAGGAGGTGAATCTCTTACAACTGCTTTGAGATGTTCAAGAAAGGTGTAGAAGCAAATCAAAGTAAGAAACAAGCATCATAAGCTTATCCCATAGTTCTGTTAGTTCAAGGAGTCCTCATAGGAGTTTCTAATGGTGAAAAGGGGTGTTGTAGCAAGAAGACACATATGGAAGCTAAAACACCTATTGATGTAAATATGAAGAATCAATGGTTTTCATTCACAAAGGTTTGGCCATTTTAAGCTGATTTACCTAAAAGCGGAGTTATGAACATTAAGTTTGCAAATAAAAGTGAATCGAAGTGTTGAAGCGTAGTCAAAGGAGGTGATCTCTTAACTGCTTTGAGATGTTCAAGAAAGGTGTAGAAGCAAATCAAAGTAAGAAAGCAAGCATCATAAGCTTATCCCGTAGTTCCGTTAGTTCAAGGAATCCTCATAGGAGTTTCTAATGGTGAAAAGGGGTGTTGTAGCAAGAAGACACATATGGAGAAACAACACCTATTGATGTAAATATGAAGAATCAATGGTTTTCATTCACAAGGATTTGGCCATTTTAAGCTGATTTACCTAAAAGCGGAGTTATGAACATTAAGGTTTGCAAATAAAAGTGAATCGAAGTGTTGAAGCGTAGTCAAGGAGGTGATCTCTTACAACTGCTTTGAGATGTTCAAGAAAGGTGTAGAAGCAAATCAAAGTAAGAAACAAGCATCATAAGCTTATCCCGTAGTTCTGTTAGTTCGAGGAATCCTCATAGGAGTTTCTAATGGTGAAAAGGGGTGTTGTAGCAAAGACACATATGGAGGCTTAAACAGCACCTATTGATGTAAATATGAAGAATCAATGGTTTTCATTCATAAGGATTTGGCCATTTTAAGCTGATTTACCTAAAAGCGGAGTTATGAACATTAAGTTTGCAAATAAAAGTGAATCGAAGTGTGGAAGCGTAGTCAAAGGGGGTGAATCTCTTACAACTGCTTTGAGATGTTCAAGAAAGGTGTAGAAGCAAATCAAAGTAAGAAACAAGCATCATAGCTTATCCCGTAGGTCTGTTAGTTCAAGGAATCCTCATAGGAGTTTCTAATGGTGAAAAGGGGTGTTGTAGCAAGAAGACACATATGGGCTTAAGCAACACCTATTGATGTAAATATGAAGAATCAATGGTTTTCATTCACAAAGGTTTTGGCCATTTTAAAGCTGATTTACCTAAAAGCGGAGTTATGAACATTAAGTTTGCAAATAAAAGTGAATCGAAGTGTTGAAGCGTAGTCAAAGGAGGTGAATCTCTTACAACTGCTTTGAGATGTTCAAGAAAGGTGTAAAGCAAATCAAAGTAAGAAACAAGCATAGCTTCATCCCGTGGTTTACTGTTAGTTCAAGGAATCCTCATAGGGTTTCTAATGGTGAAAAGGGGTGTTGTAGCAAGAAGACACATATGGGAGCTTAAACAACACCTATTGATGTAAATATGAAGAATCAATGGTTTTCATTCACAAGGGTTTGGCCATTTTAAGCTGATTACCTAAAAGCGGAGTTATGAACATTAAGTTTGCAAATAAAAGTGAATCGAAGTGTTGAGGCGTAGTCGAGGAGGTGAATCTCTTACAATTGCTTTGAGATGTTCAAGAAAGGTGTAAAAGCAAATCAAAGTAAAGAAACAAGCATCATAGCTTATCCCATGGTTCTGTTAGTTCAAGGAATCCTCATAGGAGTTTCTAATGGTGAAAAGGGGTGTTGTAGCAAGAAGACACATATGGAGATTTAAAAGCACCCTATTGATGTAAATATGAAGAATCAATGGTTTTCATTCACAAGGATTTGGCCATTTTTAAGCTGATTTACCTAAAAGCGGAGTTATGAACATTAAGTTTGCAAATAAAAGTGAATCGAAGTGTTGAGGCGTAGTCGAAAGGAGGTGAATCTCTTACAACTGCTTTGAGATGTTCAAGAAAGGTGTGAAAGCAAATCAAAGTAAAGCAAGCATCATAGCTTATCCCATGGTTCTTGTTAGTTCAAGGAATCCTCATAGGAGTTTCTAATGGTGAAAAGGGGTGTTGTAGCAAGAAGACACATATGGAGGCTTAAGCAACACCTATTGATGTAAATATGAAGAATCAATGGTTTTCATTCACAAGGATTTGGCCATTTTAAAGCTGATTTACCTAAAAGCGGAGTTATGAACATTAAGTTTGCAACTAAAAGTGAATCGAAGTGTTGAAGCGTAGTCAAAGGAGGTGATATCTCTTACAACTGCTTTGAGATGTTCAAGAAAGGTGTAAAAGCAAATCAAAGTAAGAAACAAGCATCATAAGCTTATCCCGTGGTTCTGTTAGTTCAAGGAATCCTCATAGGAGTTTCTAATGGTGAAAAGGGGTGTTGTAGCAAGAGACACATATGGAGGCTTAAACAACACCTATTGATGTAAATATGAAGAATCAATGGTTTCATTCACAAGGTTTGGCCATTTTAAAAGCTGATTTACCTAAAAGCGGAGTTATGAACATCAAGTTTGCAAATAAAAGTGAATCGAAGTGTTGAAGCGTAGTCGAAGGAGGTGATCTCTTACTTGCTTTGAGATGTTCAAGAAGGTGTAGAAGCAAATCAAAGTAAGAAACAAGCATCATAGCTTATCCCGTAGTTCTGTTAGTTCAAAGAATCCTCATAGGAATTTCTAATGGTGAAAAGGGGTGTTGTAGCAAGAAGACACATATGGGCTTAAGCAACACTTATTGATAAAATATGAAGAATCAATGGTTTTCATTCATAAAGGTTTGGCCATTTGTAAGCTGATTTACCTAAAAACGGAGTGATGAACATTAAGGTTGCAAATAAGAGTGAATCGAAGTGTTGAAGCGTAGTCAAAGGAGGTGTATCTCTTACAACTGCTTTGAGATATTCAAGAAAGGTGTAGAAGCAAATCAAAGTAAGAAACAAGCATGATAGCTTATCCCATAGTTCTGTTAATTCAAGGAATCCTCATAGGAGTTTGTAATTGTGAATAAGGGGTGTTGTAGCAAGAAGACTCATATGGAGGCTTAAACACACCTATTGATGTAAATATGAAGAATCAATGGTTTTCATTCACAAGGCTTTGGCCATTTTAAGCTGATTTACCTAAAAGCGGAGTTATGAACATTAAGTTTGCAAATAAAAGTGAATCGAAGTGTTGAAGCGTAGTCAAAGGAGGTGATCTCTCTTACATTGCTTTGAGATGTTCAAGAAAGGTGTAAAGCAAATCAAAGTAAGAAACAAGTATTATAGCTTATCCCATAGTTCTGTTGGTTCAAGGAATCCTCATAGGAGTTTCTAATGGTGAAAACGGGTGTTGTAGCAAGAAGACACATATGGAGAACTAACACCTATTGATGTAAATATGAAGAATCAATGGTTTTCATTCACAAGGATTTGGCCATTTTAAGCTGATTTCACCTAAAAGCGGAGTTATGAACATTAAGTTTGCAAATAAAAGTGAATCGAAGTGTTGAAGCGTAGTCGAAGGGAGGTGAATCTCTTACAACTGCTTTGAGATGTTCAAGAAAGGTGTAGAAGCAAATCAAAGTAAAACAAGCATCATAAGCTTATCCCGTGGTTACTGTTAGTTCAAGGAATCCTCATAGGAGTTTCTAATGGTGAAAAGGGGTGTTGTAGCGAAAGCACATATGGAGATTAAAAGCAACACCTATTGATGTAAATATGAAGAATCAATGGTTTTCATTCACAAGGATTTGGCCATTTTTAAGCTGATTTCACCTAAAAGCGGAGTTATGAACATTAAGTTTGCAAATAAAAGTGAATCGAGAGTGTTGAAGGTTAGTCAAAGGAGGTGAATCTCTTACAACTGCTTTGAGATGTTCAAGAAAGGTGTAGAAGCAAATCAAAGTAAGAAACAAGCATCATAGCTTATCCATAGGTTCTGTTAGTTCAAGGAATCCTCATAGGAGTTTCTAATAGTGAAAAGGGGTGTTGTAGCAAGAAGACACATATGGAGGCTTAAACAACACCTATTGATGTAAATATGAAGAATCAATGGTTTTCATTCACAAGGATTTGGCCATTTTAAGCTGATTCACCTAAAAGCGGAGTTATGAACATTAAGTTTGCAAATAAAAGTGAATCGAAGTGTTGAAGCGTAGTCGAAGGAGGTGATCTCTTACAACTGCTTTGAGATGTTCAAGAAGGGTGTAAAAGCAAATCAAAGTAAGAAACAAGCATCATAAGCTTATCCCATGGATTCTGTTAGTTCGAGGAATCCTCATAGGAGTTTCTAATGGTGAAAAAGGGTGTTGTAGAAAGACATATGGAAGCTAAAACACCTATTGATGTAAATATGAAGAATCAATGGTTTTCATTCACAGGATTTGGCCATTTTAAGCTGATTTACCTAAAAGCGGAGTTATGAACCTTAAGTTTGCAAATAAGAGTGAATCGAAGTGTTGAAGCGTAGTCGAAAGGAGGTGTATCTCTTACAACTGCTTTGAGATGTTCAAGAAAGGTGTAGAAAGCAAATCAAAGTAAGAAAGCAAGCATCGTAAGCTTATCCCATAGTTCTGTTGGTTCAAGGAATCCTCATAGGAGTTTCTAATGGTGAAAAGGGGTGTTGTAGCAGAAGACACATATGGAGGCTTAAGCAACACCTATTGATGTAAATATGAAGAATCAATGGTTTTCATTCACAAGGTTTGGCCATTTTTAAAGCTGATTTCACCTAAAAGCGGAGTTATGAACATTAAGTTTGCAAATAAAAGTGAATCGAAGTGTTGAAGCGTAGTCGAAGGAGGTGATCTCTTACAACTGCTTTGAGATGTTCAAGAAAGGTGTGAAAGCAAATCAAAGTAAGAAACAAGCATCATAGCTTATCCCATAGTTCTGTTAGTTCAAGGAATCCTCATAGGAGTTTCTAATGGTGAAAAGGGGTGTTGTAGCAAGAAGACACATATGGGCTAACACAACACCTATTGATGTAAATATGAAGAATCAATGGTTTCATTCACAAGGATTTGGCCATTTTAAGCTGATTTACCTAAAAGCGGAGTTATGAACATTAAGTTTGCAAATAAAAGTGAATCGAAGTGTTGAAGCGTAGTCGAAAGGAGGTGAATCTCTTACAACTGCTTTGAGATGTTCAAGAAGGTGTAAAGAAGCAAATCAAAGTAAGAAACAAGCATCATATTAGCTTATCCCGTAGTTCTGTTAGTTCGAGGAATCCTCATAGGAGTTTCTAATGGTGAAAAGGGGTGTTGTGAAGAAGACACATATGGAGCTTAAGCAACACCTATTGATGTAAATATGAAGAATCAATGGTTTTCATTCACAAGGTTTGGCCATTTTAAATGATTTACCTAAAAACCGAGTTATGAACATTAAGGTTGCAAATAAGAGTGAATCGAAGTGTTGAAGTGTAGCCAAAGGAGGTGCAACTCTTACAACTGCTTTGAGGTGTTCAAGAAAGGTGTAGAAGCAAATCAAAGTAAGAAACAAGCATCATAAAGCTTATCCCGTAGTTCTGTTAGTTCAAGGAATCCTCATAGGAGTTTCTAATGGTGAAAAGGGGTGTTGTAGCAAGAAGACACATATGGAGGCTTAAACAACACCTATTGATGTAAATATGAAGAATCAATGGTTTTCATTCACAAGGATTTGGCCATTTTAAGCTGATTCACCTAAAAGCGGAGTTATGAACATTAAGTTTGCAAATAAAAGTGAATCGAAGTGTTGAAGCGTAGTCGAAAGGAGGTGATCTCTTACAACTGCTTTGAGATGTTCAAGAAAGGTGTAGAAACAAATCAAAGTAAGAAACAAGCATCATAAGCTTATCCATGGATTCTGTTAGTTCAAGGAATCCTCATAGGAGTTTCTAATGGTGAAAAGGGGTGTTGTAGCAAGAAGACACATATGGAAGCTTAAACAACACCTATTGATGTAAATATGAAGAATCAATGGTTTTCATTCACAAGGGTTTGGCCATTTTAAGCTGATTTACCTAAAAACGGAGCTATGAACGTTAGGTTTGCAAATAAAAGTGAAGCGAATTGTTGAGGCGTAGTCAGAGGACGTGAATCGATTACAACTGCTTTGAGTTGTTCAAGAAAGTTGTAAAGCAAATCAAAGTAAGAAACAAGCATCATAAGCTTATCTCGTGGTTCTGTTAGTTCAAGGAATCCTCATAGGAGTTTCTAATGGTGAAAAGGGGTGTTGTAGCAAGAAGACACATATGGAGGCTTAAGCAACACCTATTGATGTAAATATGAAGAATCAATGGTTTTCATTCATAAGGCTTTGGCCATTTTAAGCTGATTAACCTAAAAGCGGAGTTATGAACCTTAAGTTTGCAAATAAAAGTGAATCGAAGTGTTGAAGCGTAGTCAAAGGAGGTGTATCTCTTACAAGCTGCTTTGAGATGTTCAAAGGGTGTAGAAAGCAAATCAAAGTAAAAACAAGCATCATAAGCTTATCTCATAGGTTCTGTTAGTTCAAGGAATCCTCATAGGAGTTTCTAATGGTGAAAAGGGGTGTTGTAGAAAGAAAATATGGAGCTTAAACAACACCTATTGATGTAAATATGAAGAATCAATGGTTTTCATTCACAAGGCTTTGGCCATTTTAAGCTGATTAACCTAAAAGCGGAGTTATGAACCTTAAGTTTGCAAATAAACGTGAATCGAAGTGCGGAAGTGTAGTCAAAGGTGGTGTATCTATTACAGCTGCTTTGGGATGTTCAGAGAAGGTGTAGAAGCAAATCGAAGTGAGAAACAAGCATCATAGCTTATCCCATGGATTCCGTTAGTTCGAGGAATCCTCATAGGAGTTTCTAATGGTGAAAAGGGGTGTTGTAGCAAGAGACACATATGGAGGCTTAAACAACACCTATTGATGTAAATATGAAGAATCAATGGTTTTCATTCACAAGGATTTGGCCATTTTAAGCTGATTTACCTAAAAGCGGAGTTATGAACATTAAGTTTGCAAATAAAAGTGAATCGAAGTGTTGAAGCGTAGTAGTCGAAGGAGGTGAATCTCTTACAACTGCTTTGAGATGTTCAAGAAAGGTGTAGAAGCAAATCAAAAAGTAAACAAGCATCATAGCTTATCCCGTGGTTCTGTTGGTTCGAGGAATTCTCATAGGAGTTTCTAATGGTGAAAAGGGGTGTTGTAGCAAGAAGACACATATGGAAGTTAAGCAACACCTATTGATGTAAATATGAAGAATCAATGGTTTTCATTCACAAGGTTTGGCCATTTTAAGCTGATTTACCTAAAAGCGGAGTTATGAACATTAAGTTTGCAAATAAAAGTGAATCGAAGTGTTGAAGCGTAGTCGAAGGAGGTGATCTCTTACAACTGCTTTGAGATGTTCAAGAAAGGTGTAGAAGCAAATCAAAGTAAGAAACAAGCATCATAGCTTATCTCATGGTTTTGTTAGTTAAAGGAATCCTCATAGGAGTTTCTAATGGGGAAAAAGGGGGTGCTGTAGCAAGAAGACACCTATGGAGGCTTAAACCACACCTATTGATGTAAATATGAAGCATGAATGGTTTTCATTCACAAGGCTTTGGCCATTTTTAAGCTGATTAACCTAAAAGCGGAGTTATGAACCTTAAGTTTGCAAATAAAGAGTGAATCGAAGTGTTGAAGCGTAGTCAAAGGAGGTGATATCTCTTACAACTGCTTTGAGATGTTCAAGAAAGGTGTAGAAGCAAATCAAAGTAAGAAACAAGCATCATAGCTTATCCCCGAGTTCCGTTAGTTCAACGAATCCTCATCGGAGTTCCTAATCATGCAAAGGGGTGTTGTAGCAAGAAGACACATATGGAGGCTTAAACAACACCTATTGATGTAAATATGAAGAATCAATGGTTTTCATTCACAAGGATTTGGCCATTTTAAGCTGATTTACCTAAAACGGAGGTATGAACATTAAGTTTGCAAATAAAAGTGAATCGAAGTATTGAAGCGTAGTCAAAGGAGGTGAATCTCTTACAACTGCTTTGAGATGTTCAAGAAAGGTGTAGAAAAGAAAGTCAAAGTAAGAAGAAAGCATTATAGCTTATCCCACAGTTTTGTTAGTTCGAGGAATCCTCATAGGAGTGTCTAATGGTGAAAAGGGGTGTTGTAGCAAGAAGACACATATGGAGGCTAACAACACCTATTGATGTAAATATGAAGAATCAATGGTTTTCATTCACAAGGATTTGGCCATTTTAAGCTGATTTACCTAAAAGCGGAGTTATGAACATTAAGTTTGCAAATAAAAGGGAATCGAAGTGTTGAAGCGTAGTCGAAGGAGGTGAATCTCGTACAGCGGCTTTGAGATGTTCGAGAAAGGTGTAAAAGCAAATCAAAGTAAGAAACAAGCATCAGAGCTTATCCCGTAAGTCTGTTAGTTTAAGGAATCTCAAAGGAGATTCCAATGG
Source organism: Cardamine occulta (assembly GCA_028015245.1). Taxonomy (NCBI): domain Eukaryota; kingdom Viridiplantae; phylum Streptophyta; class Magnoliopsida; order Brassicales; family Brassicaceae; genus Cardamine; species Cardamine occulta. Next base: position 130,982 of record CM051391.1, on the reverse strand, counting down.
TGAAAAGGGGTGTTGTAGTAAGACGACACATATTGAGGCTTAAACAACTCCTATTGTTGTAAATATGAAGCATCAATGGTTTTCATTCACAAGGATTTGGCCATTTTAAGCTGATTTACCTAAAAGCGGAGTTATGAACATTAAGTTTGCAAATAAAAGTGAATCGAAGTGTTGAAGCGTAGTCGAAGGAGGTGATCTCTTACAGCTGCATGGAGATGTTCAAGAAAGGTGTAGAAGCAAATCAATGTGAGAAACAAGCATTATAGCTTATCCCATAGTTCCGTTAGTTCAAGGACTCCTCATAGGAGTTTCTAATGGTGAAAAGGGGTGTTGTAGCAAGATGACACATATGGAGGCTTAACAACACCTATTGATGTAAATATGAAGAATCAATGGTTTTCATTCACAAGGATTTGGCCATTTTAAGCTGATTTACCTAAAAGCGGAGTTATGAACATTAAGTTTGCAATATAAAGTGAATCGAAGTGTTGAAGCGTAGTCAAAGGAGGTGATCTCTTACAACTGCTTTGAGATGTTCAAGAATGGTGTAGAAGCAAATCAAAGTAAGAAACAAGCATCATAGCTTATCTCGTGGTTCTGTTAGTTCAAGGAATCCTCATAGGAGTTTCTAATGGTAAAAAGGGGTGTTGTAGCAAGAAGACACATATGGAGGCTTAAGCATCTCCTATTGATGTAAATATGAAGAATCAATGGTTTCATTCAAAGGATTTGGCCATTTTAAGCTGATTCACCTAAAAGGAGTTATGAACCTTAAGTTTGCAAATAAAAGTGAATCGAAGTGTTGAAGCGTAGTCGAAGGAGGTGATCTCTTAATGCTTTGAGATGTTCAAGAAAGGTGTGAAAGCAAATCAAAGTAAGAAACAAGCATCATAGCTTATCCCGTAGTTCTGTTAGTTCAAGGAATCCTCATAGGAGCTTCTAATGGTGAAAAGGGGGTGTTGTAGCAAGAAGACACATATGGAGGCTTAAACAACACCTATTGATGTAAATATGAAGAATCAATGGTTTTCATTCACAAGGATTTGGCCATTTTAAGCTGATTTACCTAAAAGCGGAGTTATGAACATTAAGTTTGCAAATAAAAGTGAATCGAAGTGTTGAAGCGTAGTCGAAGGAGGTGATTCTCTTACACCTGCTTTGAGATGTTCAAGAAAGGTGTAGAAGCAAATCAAAGTAAGAAACAAGCATCATAGCTTATCCCATAGTTCTGTTAGTTCAAGGAATCCTCATAGGAGTTTCTAATGGTGAAAAGGCGCGTGGTAGCAGGAAGACACGTATGGAGGCTAAAAACACCTATTGATGTAAATATGAAGAATCAATGGTTTTCATTCACAAGGTTTGGCCATTTTAAGGTGATTTACCTAAAGACGGAGGTATGAACAGTAAGTTTGCAAATAAAAGTGAATCGAAGTGTTGAAGCGTAGCCAAAGGAGGTGATCTCTTACAACTGCTTTGAGATGTTCAAGAAAGGTGTAAAAGCAAATCAAAGTAAGAAACAAGCATCATAGCTTATCCCGTAGTTCTGTTAGTTCAAGGAATCCTCATAGGAGTTTCTAATGGTGAAAAGGGTGTTGTAGCAAGAAGACACATATGGAGGCTTAAGCAACACCTATTGATGTAAATATGAAGAATCAATGGTTTTCATTCACAAGGATTTGGCCATTTTAAGCTGATTTACCTAAAAGCGGAGTTATGAACATTAAGGTTGCAAATAAAAGTGAATCGAAGTGTTGAAGCGTAGTCAAAGGAGGTGAATCTCTTACAATCTTTGAGATGTTCAAGAAATGGTGTAGAAGCAAATCAAAGTAAGAAACAAGCATCATAGCTTATCTCATCGTTCTGTTAGGACAAGGAAACCTCGTAGGAGTTTCGAAAGGTGAAAAGGGGGTGTTGTAGCAAGAAGACACATATGGAGGATTACACAACACATATCGATGTAAGTATGAAGAACCAATGGTTTTCATTCACAGGATTTGGCCATTTTAAGCTGATTCACCTAAAAGCGGAGTTATGAACATTAAGTTTGCAAATAAAAGTGAATCGAAGTGTTGAAGCGTAGTCAAAGGAGGTGATCTCTTACAACTGCTTTGAGATGTTCAAGAAAGGTGTAGAAGCAAATCAAAGTCAGAAACAAGCATCATAGCTTATCCCATAGTCCTGTTAGTTCAAGGAATCCCCATAGGAGTTGCTAATGGTGAAAAGGGGTGTTGTAGCAAGAAGACACATATGGAGGCTTAAGCAACACCTATTGATGTAAATATGAAGAATCAATGGTTTTCATTCACAAGGGTTTGGCCATTTTAAGCTGATTTACCTAAAAGCGGAGTTATGAACATTAAGTTTGCAAATAAAAGTGAATCGAAGTGTTGAAGCGTAGTCGAAGGAGGTGATCTCTTACAACTGCTTTGAGATGTTCAAGAAAGGTGTAGAAGCAAATCATAAGTAAACAAGCATCATAGCTTATCTCGTGGTTCTGTTAGTTCAAGGAATCCTCATAGGAGTTTCTAATGGTGAAAAGAGGGGTGTTGTAGCAAGAAGACACATATGGAGGCTTAAGCAACACCTATTGATGTAAATATGAAGAATCAATGGTTTTCATTCACAAGGCTTTGGCCATTTTCAAGCTGATTCACCTAAAAGCGGAGTTATGGACCTTCAGGATGCAAATAAGAGTGAATCCAAGTGGTGAAGTGTAGTCGAAGGAGGTGAATCTCTTACAACTGCTTTGAGATGTTCATGAAAGGTGTAGAAGCAAATCAAAGTAAGAAACAAGCATCATAGCTTATCCCATAGTTCTGTTAGTTCAAGGAATCCTCATAGGAGTTTCTAATGGTGAAAAGGGGTGTTGTAGCAAGAAGACACATATGGAGGCTTAAGCAACACGTATTGATGTAAATATGAAGAATCAATGGTTTTCATTCACAAGGATTTGGCCATTTCAAGCTGATTTACCTAAAAACGGAGTTATGAACATTAAGTTTGCAAATAAAAGTGAATCGAAGTGTTGAAGCGTAGTCAAAGGAGGTGAATCTCGTACAACTGCTTTGAGATGTTCAAGAAAGGTGTAGAAGCAAATCAAAGTAAGAAACAAGCATTATATCTTATCCCATGGTTCTGTTAGTTCAAGAAATCCTCATAGGAGTTTCTAATGGTGAAAAGGGGTGTTGTAGCAAGAAGACACATATGGAGGCTTAAACAACACCTATTGATGTAAATATGACGAATCAATGGTTTCATTCACAAGGATTTGGCCATTTTAAGCTGATTTCACCTAAAAGCGGAGTTATGAACATTAAGTTTGCAAATAAAAGTGAATCGAAGTGTTGAAGCGTAGTCGAGGAGGTGATCTCTTACAACTGCTTTGAGATGTTCAAGAAAGGTGTAGAAGCAAATCAAAGTAAGTATCTAGCGTCATGGCTTACCCCGTGGCTCTGTTAGTTCCCGGAATCCTCGCACGAGTGTTCATTGGTGAAAAGGGGTGTTGTAGCAAGAAGACACATATGGAAAACAACACCTATTGATGTAAATATGAAGAATCAATGGTTTCATTCACAAGGTTTGGCCATTTTAAGCTGATTTACCTAAAATCGGAGTTATGAACATTAAGTTTGCAAATAAAAGTGAATCGAAGTGTTGAAGCGTAGTCAAAGGAGGTGAATCTCTTACAACTGCTTTGAGATGTTCAAGGAAGGTGTAGAAGCAAATCAAAGTAAGAAACAAGCATCATAGCTTATCCCGTAGCTCTGTTAGTTCAAGGAATCCTCATCGGAGTTTCTAATGGCGAAAAGGGGCGTTGTAGTAAGCAGACACATATAGACGCTGAACCAACACCTATTGGTGTAAATATAAGGAATCAATGGTTTCATTCACAAGGATTTGGCCATTTTAAGCTGATTCACCTAAAAGCGGAGTTATGACCATTAAGGTTGCAGATAATCGTGAATCGAAGGGTTGAAGTGTTGTCTAAGGAGGTGACTCTCTTCCAACTGCTTTGAGATGTTCAAGAATGGTGTAGAAGCAAATCAAAGTAAGAAACAAGCATCATAGCTTATCCCGTAGTTCTGTTAGTTCGAGGAATCCTCATAGGAGTCTCTAATGGTGAAAAGGGGTGTTGTAGCAAGAAGACACACATAGAGGCTTAACCAACAACTATTGATGTAAATATGAAGAATCAATGGTTTTCATTCACAAGGATTTGGCCATTTTAAGCTGATTCACCTAAAAGCGGAGTTATGAACCTTAAGTTTGCAAATAAAAGTGAATCGAAGTGTTGAAGCGTAGTCAAAGGAGGTGATCTCTTACAACTGCTTTGAGATGTTCAAGAAAGGTGTAGAAAGCAAATCAAAGTAAGAAACAAGCATCATAGCTTATCCCGTGGTTCTGTTAGTTCGAGGAATCCTCATAGGAGTTTCTAATGGTGAAAAGGGGTGTTGTAGCAAGAAGACACATATGGAGGCTTAAACAACACCTATTGATGTAAATATGAAGAATCAATGGTTTTCATTCACAAGGTTTGGCCATTTTTAAGCTGATGCACCTAAAGACGGAGTTATGAACATTAAGGTTGCGAAGAAAAGTGAAGCGAAGTAGTGAATGGTAGTCAAATAAGGTGAATCTCTTACAACGGCTTTGAGATATTCAAGAAAGGTGTAGAAGCAACTCAAAGTAAGAAACAAGTATTATCGCTTATCCCGTGGTTCTGTCAGTTCAAGGAATTCTAATCGGACTTTCTAATCGTGACAAGCGGTGTTGTAGCAAGACGACACATATGGAGGCTTAAACAACACCTATTGCTGTAAATATGAAGAATCAATGGTTTCATTCACAAGGATTTGGCCATTTTGCAGCTGATTTACCTAAAAGCGGAGTTATGAACATTAAGTTTGCAAATAAAAGTGAATCGAAGTGTTGAAGCGTAGTCAAAGGAGGTGATCTCTTACAACTGCTTTGAGATGTTCAAGAAAGGTGTAGAAGCAAATCAAAGTAAGAAACAAGCATCATAGCTTATCCCGAGGGTCGGTTAGGGCAAGGGATCCGCATAGGAGGTTCGACGGGTGAAAAGGGGAGTTGTAGCAAGAAGACACATATGGAGGCTTAAACAACACCTATTGATGTAAATATGAAGAATCAATGGTTTTCATTCACATGGATTTGGCCATTTTTAAGCTGATTTACCTAAAAACGGAGTTATGAACATTAAGTTTGCAAATAAAAGTGAATCGAAGTGTTGAAGCGTAGTCAAAGGAGGTGAATCTCTTACAACTGCTTTGAGATGTTCAAGAAAGGTGTAGAAGCAAATCAAAGTAAGAAACAAGCATCATAGCTTATCCCATAGTTCTGTTAGTTCAAGGAATCCTCATAGGAGTTTCTAATGGTGAAAAGGGGTGTTGTAGCAAGAAGACACATATGGAGGCTTAAGCAACACGTATTGATGTAAATATGACGAATCAATGGTTTCATTCACAAGGATTTGGCCATTTTTAAGCTGATTTACCTAAAAACAGAGTTATGAACATTACGTTTGCCAATAAAAGTGAATCGAAGTGTTGAAGCGTAGTCAAAGGAGGTGAATCTCTTACAACTGCTTTGAGATGTTCAAGAAAGGTGTAAAAGCAAATCAAAGTAAGAAACAAGCATCATAGCTTATCCCATAGTTCTGTTAGTTCAAGGAATCCTCATAGGAGTTTCTAATTGTGAATAAGGGGTGTTGTAGCAAGAAGACACATATGGAGGCTAAAACAACACCTATTGATGTAAATATGAAGAATAAATGGTTTCATTCACAAGGATTTGGCCATTTTTAAGCTGATTTACCTAAAAACGGAGTTATGAACATTAAGTTTGCAAATAAAAGTGAATCGAAGCGTTGAAGGGTAGTACAAGGAGGTGATCTCTTACAACTGCTTTGAGATGCTCAAGAATGGTGTAGAAGCAAATCAAAGTAAGAAACAAGCATCATAGCTTACTCCGTGGTTCGGGTAGTGCAAGGAATTCTCATAGGAGTTTCTAATGGTGAAAAGGGGTGTTGTAGCAAGAAGACACATATGGAGGCTTAAACAACACCTATTGATGTAAATATGAAGAATCAATGGTTTTCATTCACAGGATTTGGCCATTTTAAGCTGATTCACCTAAAAGCGGAGTTATGAACATTAAGGTTTGCAAATAAAAGTGAATCGAAGTGTTGAAGCGTAGTCGAAGGAGGTGATCTCTTACAACTGCTTTGAGATGTTCAAGAAAGGTGTAGAAGCAAATCCAAGTAAGGAACAAGCATCATAAGCTTATCCCATAGTTCTGTTAGTTCAAGGAATCCTCATAGGAGTTTCTAATGGTGAAAAGGGGGTGTTGTAGCAAGAAGACACATATGGAGGCTAAACAACACCTATTGATGTAAATATGAAGAATCAATGGTTTCATTCACAGGATTTGGCCATTTTAAGCTGATTTACCTAAAAGCGGAGTTATGAACATTAAGTTTGCAAATAAAAGTGAATCGAAGTGTTGAAGCGTAGTCAAAGGAGGTGATCTCTTACAACTGCTTTGAGATGTTCAAGAAAGGTGTAGAAGCAAATCAATGTAAGAAACAAGCAACATAGCTTATCCCGTGGTTCTGTTAGTTCGAGGAATCCTCATAGGAGTTTCTAATGGTGAAAAGGGGGTGTTGTAGCAAGAAGACACGTATGGAGGCTTAAACAACACCTATTGATGTAAATATGAAGAATCAATGGTTTTCATTCACAAGGATTTGGCCATTTTAAGCTGATTTACCTAAAAGCGGAGTTATGAACATTAAGTTTGCAAATAAAAGTGAATCGAAGTGTTGAAGCGTAGTCAAGGAGGTGATCTCTTACAACTGCTTTGAGATGTTCAAGAAAGGTGGAGAAGCAAATCATAGTAAGAAACACGCATTATATCTTATCCCTCGGTTCTGTTAGTTCAAGGAATCCTCATAGGAGTTTCTAATGGTGAAAAGGGGTGTTGTAGCAAGAAGACACATATGGAGGCTGAAACAACACCGGTTGATGTAAATATCAAGAGTCAATGGTTTCATTCACAAGGATTTGGCCAGTTTGAAGCTGATTCGCCTAAAAGCGGAGTGATGAACTTTGAGTTTGCAAACGAAAGTGAATCGAAGTGTTGAAGTGTAGTCAAAGGAGGTGAATCTCTTACAACTGCTTTGAGATGTTCAAGAAAAGTGTAGAAGCAAATCAAAGCAAGAAACAGGAATCATAGCTTATCCCGTAGATCTGTGAGTTCGAGGAATCCTCATAGGAGTTTCTAATGGTGAAAAGGGGCGTTGTAGCAAGAAGCCACATATGGAGGCTTAAACAACACCTATTGCTGTAAATATGAAGAATCAATGGTTTCATTCACAAGGATTTGGCCATTTTAAGCTGATTTACCTAAAAGCGGAGTTATGAACATTAAGTTTGCAAATAAAAGTGAACCGAAGTGCGGAAGTGTAGTCAACGACGGCGCATCTCTTACAACTGCTTTGCGATCTTCAAAAAAGGTGTCGACGCAAACCCAAGTAAGAAACAAGCATCATAGCCTATCCCATAGTTCTGTTAGTTCAAGGAATCCTCATAGGAGTTTCTAATGGTGAAAAGGGGTGTTGTAGCAAGAAGACACGGATGGAGGCTTAAACAACACCCATTGACGTAGATATGAAGAATCAATGGTTTTCATTCACAAGGATTTGGCCATTTTAAGCTGATTTACCTAAAAGCGGAGTTATGAACATTAAGTTTGCAAATAAAAGTGAATCGAAGTGTTGAAGCGTAGTCAAAGGAGGTGATCTCTTACAACTGCTTTGAGATATTCAAGAAAGGTGTAGAAGCAAATCAAAGTAAGAAACAAGCATCATAGCTTATCGAGCGGCGCGGTTGGTACAAGGAATGCTCTTGGGAGTTTCTATTGGTGAAAGGGGGTGTTGTAGCAAGAAGAGACATATGGAGCTTAAACAACACCTATTGATGTAAATATGAAGAATCAATGGTTTCATTCACAAGGATTTGGCCATTTTAAGCTGATTTACCTAAAAACGGAGTTATGAACATTAAGTTTGCAAATAAAAGTGAATCGAAGTGTTGAAGCGTAGTCAAAGGAGGTGAATCTCTTACAACTGCTTTGAGATGTTCAAGAAAGGTGTAGAAGCAAATCAAAGTAAGAAACAAGCATTATAGCTTATCCCATGGTTCTGTTAGTTCAAGGAATCCTCATAGGAGTTTCTAATGGTGAAAAGGGGTGTTGTAGCAAGAAGACACATATGGAGGCTTAAACAACACCTATTGATGTAAATATGACGAATCAATGGTTTCATTCACAAGGATTTGGCCATTTTTAAGTTGATTCACCTAAAAACGGAGTTATGAACATTAAGGTTGCAAATAAAAGTCAATCGAAGTGTTAAAGTGTAGTCAAAGGAGGTGATCTCTTACAACTGCTTTGAGATGTTCAAGAATGGTGTAGAAGCAAATCAATGTAAGAAACAAGCATCATAGCTTATCTCATAGTTCTGTTAGTTCAAGGAATCCTCATAGGAGTTTCTAATGGTGAAAAGGGGTGTTGTAGCAAGAAGACACATATGGAGGCTTAAACAACACCTATTGATGTAAATATGAAGAATCAATGGTTTCATTCACAAGGATTTGGCCATTTTTAAGCTGATTTACCTAAAAACGGAGTTATGAACATTAAGTTTGCAAATAAAAGTGAATCGAAGTGTTGAAGTGTAGTAAAAGGAGGTGATCTCTTACAACTGCTTTGAGATATTCAAGAAAGGTGTAGAAGCAAATCAAAGTAAGAAACAAGCATCATAGCTTATCCCATAGTTCTGTTAGTTCAAAGAATCCTCATAGGAGTTTCTAATGGTGAAAAGGGGGGTTGTAGCAAGAAGACACAGATGGAGGCGTAAGCAACACCTATTGATGTCAATATGAAGAATCAATGGTTTCATTCACAAGGATTTGGCCATTTTAAGCTGATTTCACCTAAAAGCGGAGTTATGAACATTAAGTTTGCAAATAAAAGTGAATCGAAGTGTTGAAGCGTAGTCAAGGAGGTGATCTCTTACAACTGCTTGGAGATGTTCAAGAAAGGGATAGAAGCAAATCAAAGTAAGAAGCAAGCATCATAGCTTATCCCATAGTTCTGTGAGTTCGATGAATCCTCGTAGGAGTTTCTAATGGTGAAAAGGGGGTGTTGTAGCAAGAAGACACATATGGAGGCTAAACAACACCTATTGATGTAAATATGAAGAATCAATGGTTTCATTCACAAGGATTTGGCCATTTTAAGCTGATTTACCTAAAAGCGGAGTTATGAACATTAAGTTTGCAAATAAAAGTGAATCGAAGTGTTGAAGCGTAGTCAAGAGAGGTGAATCTCTTACAACTGCTATGAGCTGTTCAAGAAAGGTGTAGAAGCAAATCAAAGTAAGAAACAAGCATTATAGCTTATCCCATGGTTCTGTTAGTTCAAGGAGTCCTCATAGGAGTTTCTAATGGTGAAAAGGGGTGTTGTAGCAAGAAGACACGTATGGAGGCTTAAGCAACACCTATTGATGTAAATATGAAGAATCAATGGTTTCATTCACAAGGATTTGGCCATTTTAAGCTGATTTACCTAAAAGCGGAGTTATGAACATTAAGTTTGCAAATAAAAGTGAATCGAAGTGTTGAAGCGTAGTCAAGGAGGTGATCTTGTACAACTGCTTTGAGATGTTCAAGAAAGGTGTAGAAGCAAATCAAAGTAAGAAACAAGCATTATAGCTTATCCCATGGTTCTGTTAGTTCAAGGAATCCTCATAGGAGTTTCTAATGGTGAAAAGGGGTGTTGTAGCAAGAAGACACATATGGAGGCTTAAACAACACCTATTGATGTAAATATGAAGAATCAATGGTTTCATTCACAAGGTTTGGCCATTTTAAGCTGATTCACCTAAAAGCGGAGTTATGAACATTAAGGTTTGCAAATAAAAGTGAATCGAAGTGTTGGAAGTGTAGTCGAAGGAGGTGATCTCTTCAACTGCTTTGAGATGTTCAAGAAAGGTGTAGAAGCAAATCAAAGTAAGAAACAAGCATCATAGCTTATCTCGTGGTTCCGTTAGTTCAAGGAATCCTCATAGGAGTTTCTAATGGTGAAAAGGGGTGTTTTAGCAAGAAGACACATATGGAGGCTTAAACAGCGCCCATTGATGTAAGTATGAAGAATCAAGGGTTTCATTCGCAAGGAATTGGCCATTTTAAGCTGATTCACCTAAAAGCGGAGTTATGAACATTAAGGTTGCAAATAAAAGTGAATCGAAGTGTTGAAGCGTAGTCAAAGGAGGTGATCTTTTATAACTGCTTTGAGATGTTCAAGAAAGGTGTAGAAGCAAATCAAAGTAAGAAACAAGCATCATAGCTTATCTCATAGTTCTGTTAGTTCAAGGAATCCTCATAGGAGTTTCTAATGGCGAAAAGGGGTGTTGTAGCAAGAAGACACATATGGAGGCTTAACCAGCACCTATTGATGTAAATCTGAAGAATCAATGGTTTTCATTCACAAGGATTTGGCCATTTTAAGCTGATTTACCTAAAAGGAGTTATGAACATTAAGGTTTGCAAATAAAAGTGAATCGAAGTGTTGAAGTGTAGTCAAGGAGGTGATCTCTTACAATTGCTTTGAGATGTTCAAGAAAGGTGTAGAAGCAAATCAAAGTAAGAAACAAGCATCATAGCTTATCCCATGGTCCGGATAGCGCAGGGAAGGGACAGAGGGGAGACTACTGGGGTCTACGGGGCGTTGTAGCAAGAAGACACATATGGAGGCTTAAACAACACCTATTGATGTAAATATGAAGAATCAATGGTTTCATTCACAAGGATTTGGCCATTTTTAAGCTGATTCACCTAAAAACGGAGTTATGAACATTAAGTTTGCAAATAAAAGTGAATCGAAGTGTTGAAGTGTAGTCAAAGGAGGTGATCTCTTACAACTGCTTTGAGATATTCAAGAAAGGTGTAGAAGCAAATCAAAGTAAGAAACAAGCATCATAGCTTATCCCATAGTTCTGTTAGTTCAAGGAATCCTCATAGGAGTTTCTAATGGTGAAAAGGGGTGTTGTAGCAAGAAGACACATATGGAGGCTTAAACAACACCTATTGATGTAAATATGAAGAATCAATGGTTTTCATTCGCAAGGATTTGGCCATTTTAAGCTGATTTACCTAAAAGCGGAGTTATGAACATTAAGTTGCAAATAAAAGTGAATCGAAGTGTTGAAGTGTAGTCAAAGGTGGTTATCTCTTACATTTGCTTTGAGATGTGCAAGAAAGGTGTAGAAGCAAATCAAAGTAAGAAACAAGCATCATAGCTTATCCCATGGATTCTGTTAGTTCAAGGAATCCTCATAGGAGTTTCTAATGGTGAAAAGGGTGTTGTAGCAAGAAGACACGTATGGAGGCTTAAACAACACCTATTGATGTAAATATGAAGAATCAATGGTTTCATTCACAAGGATTTGGCCATTTTTCACCTGATTCTCCTAAAAGCGGAGTTATGAACATTAAGTTTGCAAATAAAAAGTGAATCGAAGTGTTGAAGCGTAGTCGAAGGAGGTGTATCTCTTACAACTGCTTTGAGATGTTCAAGAAAGGTGTAGAAGCAAATCAAAGTAAGAAACAAGCATCATAGCTTATCCCGTGGTTATATTAGTTCAAGGAATCCTCATGGGAGTTTCTAATGGTGAAAAGGGGTGTTGTGGCAAGAAGACACATATGGCGGCAAACAACACCTATTGATGTAAATATGAAGAATCAATGGTTTCATTCACAAGGATTTGGCCATTTTAAGCTGATTTCCCTAAAGCGGAGTTATGAACATTAAGTTTGCAAATAAAGTGAATCGAAGTGTTGAAGCGTAGTCAAAGAGGTGATCTCTTACAACTACTTTGAGATGTTCAAGAAAGGTGTAGAAGCAAATCAAAGTAAGAAACAAGCATCATAGCTTATCCCATAGTTCTATTAGTTCAAGGAATCCTCATAGGAGTTTCTAATGGTGAAAAGGGGTGTTGTAGCAAGAAGACACGTATGGAAGCTTAAACAACACCTATTGATGTAAATATGAAGAATTAATGGTTTCATTGACATGGATTTGGCCATTTAAAGCTGATTTACCTAAAACGGAGTTATGAACATTAAGTTTGCAAATAAAAGTGAATCGAAGTGTTGAGCGTAGTCAAAGGAGGTGAATCTCTTACAATTGCTTTGAGATGTTCAAGAAAGGTGTAGAAGCAAATCAAAGTAAGAAACAAGCATCATAACTTATCCCGTAGTTCCATTAGTTCAAGGAATCCTCATAGGAGTTTCTAATGGTGAAAAGGGGTGTTGTAGCAAGAAGACACATATGGAGCTAAGCAACACCTATTGATGTAAATATGAAGAATCAATGGTTTCATTCACAAGATTTGGCCATTTTAAGCTGATTCTAAAAGCGGAGTTATGAACATTAAGTTTGCAAATAAAAGTGAATCGAAGTGTTGAAGTGTAGTCAAGGAGGTGAATCTCTTACTGCTTTGAGATGTTCAAGAATGGTGTAAAGCAAATCAAAGTAAGAAACAAGCATCATAGCTTATCCCATAGTTCTGTTAGTTCAAGGAATCCTCATAGGAGTTTCTAATGGTGAATAAGGGGTGTTGTAGCAAGAAGACACGTATGGAAGGCTTAAACAACACCTATTGATGTAAATATGAAGAATCAATGGTTTTCATTCACAAGGTTTGGCCATTTTTAAGCTGATTTACCTAAAAGCGGAGTTATGAACATTAAGTTTGCAAATAAAAGTGAATCGAAGTGTTGAAGTGTAGTCGAAGGAGGTGATCTCTTACAAGCTGCTTTGAGATGTTCAAGAAAGGTGTAGAAGCAAATCAAAGTAAGAAACAAGCATCATAGCTTATCCCATGGATTCTGTTAGTTCAAGGAATCCTCATAGGAGTTTCTAATGGTGAAAAGGGGTGTTGTAGCAAGAAGACACATATGGAGGGTTAAACAACACCTATTGATGTAAATATGAAGAATCAATGGTTTCATTCATAAGGCTTTGGCCATTTTAAGCTGATTAACCTAAAAGCGGGTTATGAACATTAAGTTTGCAAATAAAAGTGAATCGAAGTGTTGAAGCGTAGTCCGAAAGGTGTGATCTCTTGCAACTGCTTTGAGATATTCAAGAAAGGTGTAGAAACGAATCAAAGTAAGAAACAAGCATCATAGCTTATCCTTAGTTCTGTTAGTTCAAGGAATCCTCATAGGAGTTTCTAATGGTGAAAGGGGGTGTTGTAGCAAGAAGACACATATGGAGGCTTAAACAACACCTATTTATGTAAATATGAAGAAGCAATGGTTTTTAATTCACAAGGATTTGGCCATTTTAAGCTGATTTACCTAAAAGCAGAGTTATGAACATTAAGTTTGCAAATAAAAGTGAATCGAAGTGTTGAGCGTAGTCAAAGGAGGTGAATCTCTTACAACTGCTTTGAGATGTTCAAGAAAGGTGTAGAAGCAAATCAAAGTAAGACACAAGCATCATAAGCTTATCCCATAGTTACGTTAGTTCAAGGAATCCTCATAGGAGTTTCTAATGGTGAATAAGGGGTGTTGTAGAGAAGACACATATGGAGAGCTTAAACAACACCTATTGATGTAAATATGAAGAATCAATGGTTTTCATTCACAAGATTTGGCCATTTTAAGCTGATTTACCTAAAAGCGGAGTTATGAACATTAAGTTTGCAAATAAAAGTGAATCGAAGTGTTGAAGTGTAGTCGAAGGAGGTGATCTCTTACAACTGCTTTGAGATGTTCCAAGAATGAGGTGTAGAAGCAAATCAAAGTATGAAACAAGCATCATAGCTTATCCCATAGTTCTGTTAGTTCGAGGAATCCTCATAGGAGTTTCTAATGGTGAAAAGGGGTGTTGTAGTAAGACGACACATATGGAGGCTAAAGGCAACACCTATTGATGTAAATATGAAGAATCGATGGTTTCATTCACAAGGATTTGGCCATTTTAAGCTGATTCCTAAAAACGGGGTTATGAACATTAAGTTTGCAAATAAATGTGAATCGAAGTGTTGAAGCGTAGTCAAAGGAGGTGAATCTCTTACAATTGCTTTGAGATGTTCAAGCAAGGTGTAGAAGCAAATCGAAGTAAGAAACAAGCATCATAGCTTATCCCATGGTTACGTTAGTTCAAGGAATCCTCATAGGAGTTTCTAATGGTGAAAAGGGTGTTGTAGCAAGAAGACACATATGGAAGCAAACAACACCTATTGATGTAAATATGAAGAATCAATGGTTTTCATTCACAAGGATTTGGCCATTTTAAGTTGATTACCTAAAAGCGGAGTTATGAACATTAAGTTTGCAAATAAAGTGAATCGAAGTGTTGAAGTGTAGTCGAAGGAGGTGATCTCTTACAACTGCTTTGAGATGTTCAAGAAATGGTGTAAGAAGCAAATCAAAGTAAGAAACAAGCATCATAGCTTATCCCATAGATTACGTTAGTTCAAAGAATCCTCATAGGAGTTTCTAATGGTGAAAAGGGGTGTTGTAGCAAGAAGACACATATGGAGCTTAAACAACACCTATGATGTAAATATGAAGAATCAATGGTTTTCATTCACAAGGATTTGGCCATTTTAAGCTGATTCACCTAAAAGCGGAGTTATGAACATTAAGTTGCAAATAAAAGTGAATCGAAGTGTTGAAGTGTAGTCAAATGAGGTGATCTCTTACAAGTGCTTTGAGACGTTCAAGAAAGGTGTAGAAGCAAATCAATGTAAGAACCAAGCATCATAGCTTATCTCCATAGTTCTGTTAGTTCAAGGAATCCTCATAGGAGTTTCTAATGGTGAAAAAGGGGTGTTGTAGAAGAAGACACGTATGGAGGCGTAAACAACACCTATTGATGTAAATATGAAGAATCAATGGTTTCATTCACAAAGAAGTTTGGCCATTTTAAAGCTGATTAACCTAAGAAGGTTATGAACCTTCAAGAGTTGCAAATAAAAGTGAATCCAAAGTGTTGAGAGCGTGTAGTCAAAGGAGGTGTATCTCTTACAATTGCTTTGAGATGTTCAAGAAAAGGTGTAAGAAGCAAATCCAAAGTAAGAAACCAGTATCATAGCTTATCCCATAGATTCTGTTAGTTCAAAGGAATCCTCATAGGAGGTTCTAATGGTGAAAAGGGGTGTTGTAGCAAGAAGACACATAGGGAGGCTTAAACAACACCCATTGATGTAAATATGAAGAATCAATGGTTTTTTCATTCACAAGGATTTGGCCATTTTAAGTTGATTTACCTAAAAGCGGAGTTATGAACATTAAGTTTGCAAATAAAAGTGAATCGAAGTGTTGAAGTGTAGTCAAAGGAGGTGATCTCTTATAATTGCTTTGAGATGTTCCAAGAAAGGTGTAGAAGCAAATCAAAGTAAGAAACAAGCATCGTAGCTTATCCACATAGTTCCGTTAGATTCGAGGAATCCTCATAGGGAGTTTCTAATGGTGAAAAGAGTGTTGTAGCAAGAAGACACATATGGAAGCTTAAACAACACCTATTGATGTAAATATGAAGAATCAATGGTTTTCATTCACAAGGATTTGGCCATTTTAAGCTGATTTACCTAAAAGCGGAGTTATAGACATTAAGTTTGCAAATAAAGGGAAGTGAATCGAAGTGTTGAAGTGTAGTCAAAGGGTGAATCTCTTACAAGCTGCTTTGAGATGTTCAAGAAGATGGTGTAATAAACGAATCAAAGTAAGAAACAAGCATCATAGCTTATCTCAGAGGTTACGTTAGTTTCAAGGGAATCCTCATAGGAGTTTCTAATGGTGAAAAGGGAGTGTTGTAGCAAGAAGACACATATGGAGACTTTAACAACACCTAATGATGTAAATATGAAGAATCAATGGTTTCATTCCCAAGGATTTGGCATTTTAAGTTGATTTAACTAAGGCGGAGTTATGAACATTAAGTTGCAAATAAAAGTGAATCAAGAAGTGTGGAATTGTAGTCAAAGGAGTTGATCTCTTCTAGCTGCTTTGAGATGTTTGGGAATAGGTGTAAAGCAAATCAATGTAAGAAACAAGCATCATAGCTTATCTCCGTGGTTCCATTAGTTCAAAGAGTCCTCATAAGAGTTTCTAATGGTGAAAAAAGAGATTAGTTGTAGCAAGAAAGACACATATGGAGGCTTAAACAACACCTATTGATGTAAATATGAAGTATCAATGGTTTTCGTTCACAAGGATTTGGCCATTTGTAAAAGCTGATTTACCTAAAAGCGGAGTTATGAACGATAAGGTTGCAAATAAAGGTGAGTCGGGAGTGTTGAGAGGTGTAGTCAAGGAGGTGATCCCTTATAGCTGCTTTGAGATGTTCAGAAAGGTGTAGAAGCAAATCAAAAGTAAGAAACAAGCATCATAAGCTTATCCCATAATTCTATTGGATTCGAGAATCCTCATAGGAGTTTCTTATTGTGAATAAGGGGTGTTGTAGTAAGAGGGCGTATATGAGGCAACCAACACCAGTAATGTAAATATGAAAAATCAATGGTTTTCATTCACAAAAATTAACCCATTTTAAGCTGATTTACCTAAAAGCGGAGTTATGACCATTAATTTTGCGAATAAAAGTGAGACGAGAGTGTTGGAAGTGTGATCAAAGGAGGCTGATCTCTTACAGCTACTTTGAGATGGTCAAGAAAGTTGTAGAAGCAAATCAATGTAAGAAACAAGCATCATAACCTATCCCTTAGTTCTTTTAGTTCAAGGAATCCTCGTAAAAGTTTCTGATGGTGAAAAAGAGGTGTTGTAGCTAGAAGACGCATATGGAGACTTACAACACCTATTGATATTTACATGCAGAATCAATGGTTTCATTCTCAAGGCTTTGGCCATTTTCAGAGATGATTCACCCTCATGAGTTATGAACCTTCTTGTTGCAAATAGAGTGAAATCCAAGTGTGGAAGCGTAGTCAAAGGAGTTGTATCTCTTACAGCTGCTTTGAGATATTCAAGAAAGGTGTAGAAACAAATCAAAGTAAAAAAAAAGCATCATAACAAATCCCATAGTTCCATTAGTTCAGGAATCCTCATAGGAGTTTCTATTAGTGAATAAGAGATGTTGTATGAAGACACGCGTATGGAGGCTTAAACAACACTGTTGATGTAAATATGAAGTATCAATGGTTTCATTCACAAAGTTGGCCATTTTAAGTTGATTTACCTAAAAGCGGAGTTATGAACATTAAGTTTACAAATAAAAGTGCATGTCCCGCAGTGTTGAAGCGTTTAATCAAAGGTAAATCTACTTACATTTGCTTTGAAATGTTCGAAAAGGTGTAGAAGCGAATCAAAGTAAGAAACAAGTATCTTAGCTTATCCCATAGTTACCATTTCAAGAAATCCTCATAGGAGTTTCCTGTGGGTGAAAAGGGTGTTGTAGCAAGAAGACACATATGGAGGCTTAAACAGCTTTTTATTGATGCTAAATATGAAGAATCAATGGTTTCCTTACGTTAAAAGTTGGCCATTTTAAGGTGATTCACCTAAAAGCGGAGTTATGAACATTAAAGTGCAAATAAAGTAGATGAAGTGTTGAAGTGTATAGTCAAGGAGGTGATCTGCTTTAACTGCTTTGAGATGTTCAAGAATGGTGTAGAAAGCGAATCAATGTAAGCAAAACACTCGCTAGCTTATCTACATAGTTACTGTTGGATTCAAGGGAATCCTCATGGGAGTTTCTAATGGTGAAAAGGGGTGTTGTAGCAAAAAAAGAAGACACATATGGAAGCTTAAGCAACACCTATTGATGTAAATATGAAGAATCAATGGTTTTTAATTCACAAGGATTTGGCCATTTTAAGCTGGCGATTCACCTAAAAGCGGAGTTATGAACATTAAGAGTTGCAAATAAAAAGTGGGCTCGAAGTGTTGAAGTGTGATCAAAGGAGGTGATCTTACAACTGCTTTGAGATGTTCTAGAATGAGTGTGAAAGCAAATCAATGTAAGAAAACAAGCATCATAGCTTATCTCATAGTTCTGTTAGTTCAAAGAATCCTCGTAGGAGTTCCTAATGAAGGTAAAAAGGGTGTTGTCGAAGAAGACACATATAGAGACTTAAACAACACCTATTGAAATTAACAAAATATGAAGAATCAATGGTTTCCATTCACCAAAGGCTTTAGCCATTTCCAAGCTGATTAACTTAAAGCAGAGTTATGAACCTTCACGATGTCTGAAATAAGAGTGGGGTGAAAGTGTAGGCGTAGTCAAAAGGAAGTGTATCTCTTACAAGCGCTTTGAGATATTCAAGAAAAGGTGTAAAGAAGCAAATCAAAGTAAGAAACAAGCATGATAAGCTTATCCCATAGTTCTGTTAGTTCAAAAAAGAATCCTCTACATAGGAGTTTCTAATGGTGAAAAGGGTGTTGTAGCAGAAGGCACATATGAAGCCAAAGCAACACCTATTGATGTAAATATTAAGTATCAATGAGACATTTCCCATTTAAAATTTTTGCAAATAAAAAGTGAATCGAAGTGTTGAAGCGTAAAGTGAAAAATTAGACTCTCTTGCATGCCTGAGATGTTCAAGAAAGATCTAAACAAATCAAAGTAAGAAACAAGCATCTTAGCTTATCCCATAGTTCTGTTAGTTCAAAGAATCCTCATAGGGGTTTCTAATTGTGAATAAAAAAGGGTGTTGTTATGTAAGAAGACACATATGGAGGCTTAAGCAACTTTTATTGATATAATATAGGAAGAATCAATGGTTTCATTCACAAAGGGAATTGGCCATTACAGGCAGGATTCACCTAAAAGCGGAGTTATGAACATTAAGTTGCAAATAAAAGTGAGAATTGAAGTGTTGGAAGTGTAGTCAAAGAGGTGATCTGCTACAAGCCCTTTGAGATGTTCAAGAATGGTGTAGAAGCAAATCAATGTAAGAAACAAGCATCATAGCTTATCTCATAGTTCTGTTAGTTCAAGGAATCCTCATAGGAGTTTCTAATGGTAAAAAGGGGTGTTGTAGCAAGAAGACACATATAGAGACTTAAACAACACCTATTGATGTAAATATGAAGAATCAATGGTTTCATTGACAAGGATTTGGCCATTTCAAGGCGGTCCCTTAAAAGCGGAGTTATGAACCTTCACGATGCAAATCGAAGTGAATCAAAGTGTAGAAGCGTAGTCAAAGGAGGTGTATCTCTTCTGACTGCTTTGAGATATTCAAGAAAGGTGTAGAAGCCGAATCGAAAGTAAGAAAGGCCCGTATGATAAACCGATAACATGAGTTACATTAGTTCAAAAAAAGAATCCTCATAGGAGTTTCTAATGGTGAAAAGAGTGTTGCAGCAAGAAGAAGACACATATGGAAGCTTAAAACAACACACAATGATGTAAATATGAAGTATCAATGGTTTCATTCACAAGGATTTGGCCATTTTAAAGCTGATTTACCGAAAAGCTGGAGTTATGAACATTAAGTTGCAAATAAAAGTGAGTCGAAGTGTTGGAAGAAAAATAGTCGAAAGAGGTGAATCTCTTACAACTGCTTTGAGATGTTCAAGAAAGGTGTAAAAACAAATCGAAAGTAAGCAGGAAGCATCATAGCTTATCCACATAGTTGCATTAATTCAAGGAATCCTCATAGGAGTTTCTAATGGTGAAAAGGGGTGTTGTAGCAAGAAGACACATATGGAAGCTTAACTGTACCTATTGATCCAAATATGAAGAATCAATTTGGTTTCGTTCCACAAGGCTTAGCCCGTTTTTAAAATTTGATTCACCTAAAGCGGAGTTATAGACGTCAAGTTGCAAATAAAAAGTGGAATCGAAGTGTTGGAAAGTGTAGTCAAAGGAGGTGATCTCTTACAACTGCTTTGAGATGTTCAAGAGAATGGGTGTAGAAGCCCAATCAGTGAAACAAGCATCATAGCTTATCTATACGTAGTTCTGTTGGTTAAAGGAATCCTCATATGAGGAGTTTCTAATGGTGAAAAGGGGTGTTGTAGCAAGAAGACACATATGGAAGCCCAACAAGCACCTATTGATCTTAAATATGAAGAATCAATGGTTTCATTCCAGGATTTGGCCATTTTAAAGTGATTCACCTAAAAACTGAGTTGTGAACGTGGAGTTGCAAATAAAAGTGAATTCGAAGTGTTGAAGTGTAGTCGAAAGGAGGTGATCTCTTACAGCTTTGCTTTGAGATGTTAAGGAAATGGTGTAGAAACGTCAATATGAAAACAAGCATCAAAACTTATCTCCTTGAGATTCTTGTTAGTTCGAGGAGTCCTCATAGGAGTTCCTAATGGTAAAAAGGGGTGTTGTAGCAAGAAGAGACATAGGAAGACTTAAACAACACCTATTGATGTAAATATGAAGAATCAATGGTTTCATTCATAAAAGGCTTTGGCCATTTCAGTAATTCCCTTAAAAGCTAAGTTATGAACCTTCACGATGCAAATCGAAGTGAATCAAAGTGGGTGTGAAGCGTAGTCAAAGGTGTATCTCTTACAACTGCTTTGAGATATTCCAGAAAGGTGTAGAAGCAAATCAAAGTAAGAAACAAGCATGATAGCTTATCCCATAGTTACGGCTAGTTCAAAGAATCCTCATAGGAGTTTTCCTAATGGTGAAAAAGGGTGTTGTAGCAAGAAGAAGCATATGGAAGCAAACAACTTTATTGATGTAAATATGAAGTATCAATGGTTTCATTGCGAAGATTGTGTTTTTTAAGCTGATTTACCTAAAGCGGAGTTATGAACATTAAGTTTGCAAATAAAGTGAATCGAGAGTACTGACGTAGTCAAAGGAGAGTGAATCTCTTACAACTGCTTTGAGATGTTCAAGAAAGGTGTAGAAAATAATCGAAGTAAAAAGCAAGCATCATAGCTTGTCCCGTAGTTCTGTTAGTTCAAGGAATCCTCATAGGAGTTTCTAATAATTGTGAATAAGGGGTGTTGTAGCAGAGGAGACACATATGGCGCTTAAAGCAACACCTATTGATCATAAATATGAAAGAATCAATGGTTTCATTCACAAGATTTGCTTCCATTTTAAAGCTGATTCACCTAAAAGCGGAGTTATAAACATTAAAGTTACCAAATAAAAGTGAATCGAAGTGTTGGAAATTGATCCAAGAGGTGATCTCTTACAACTTCTTTTGAGATGTTCCAAGAATGGTGTAGAAACGTCAATGTAAGAAGCAAGCATCATAGCTTATCCTACCATAGTTACTGACTTAGTTCAAGGAATCCTCGTAGGAGTTTCTAATAGTGAAAAGGGGTGTTGTAGCTAGAAGACACATATAAAGACTTAAGCAACACCTATTGATGTAAATATGAAGAATCAATAGTTTTTTTTCATTCATAGGCTTTTGGCCATTTCAAGCTGATTAACCCAAAAGCGAGGTTATGTAGACCTTCACGATGCAAATAAGAGTGAATCGAAGTGTGGAAAAGCGTAATCGAAGGAGGTGTATCTCTTACAAATTGCTTTGAGATATTTAAGAAAGGTGTAAAGCAAATAATCAGTAAAAACCAGCATGATAGCTTATCCCAGCGTTCTGTTAGTTCAAAAGAATCCTCCTGCAAGGAGTTTCTAATGGTGAAAAGGGGTGTTGTAGCAAGAAGGCACATATGGAAGCCCATAGCACCTATTGATATAATATGAAGTATCAATGGTTTATTCCACAAGGATTTGGCCATTTTTAACTGATTTGCTTCTAAGCGGAGTTATAGACATTAAGTTTGCAGAAATAAAGTGAATCGAAGTGTTGAGGCGTAGTCAAAAGGGAGGTGAATCTCTTTAAGCGCCTTTGAGATGTTCAAGAAAGGTGTAGAAGCAAATCAAAGTAAAGCTAGCATCATAAGCTTATCCCATAGTTCTGTTAGTTCAAGGAATCCTCATAGGAGTTTCTAATTGTGAATAAAGGGGTGTTGTAGCGGAAGACACATATGGAAGAACTTACTTGACACTATTGATCAACAAATATGAAGAATCAATGGACTTTTTCATTCACAAGTTTGGCCATTTTAATTTGATTCACCCTAAAAGCTTAGTTATGAACATTAAAGTTGCAAAATAAAGTGAATCAGAAGTGTTGAAGTATAGTCAAGGAGGTGATCTTACAACTGCTTTGGGGAGTGTTCAAAAGAATGGTGTAGAAATGAATCAATGTAAGAAACAAGCATCACCAAGCTTATCTCATAGTTACCATTAGTTCAAGGAATCCTCATAGGAGTTCCTAATGAGTAAAAGAATTTAACAGCAAGAAGACACATATAGAGACTTAAACAACCTATTGATGTAAATATGAAGAATCAGTAGTTTCATTCATAAGGCTTTATGCATTTTCAAGGCGGTCAGCAAAAAGCGGAGTTATGAACCTTCTGATGCAAATAAGAGTGAATCAAGAAGTGTGAAGCGTAGTCAAAGGGGTGTATCTCTTACAACTGCTTTGAGGATATTCAAGAAAGGTGTGAAGCTTAGTCTAAGTAAGAAAACAAATATGATAGCTTATCCCACATGAATTACTGTTAGTTCAAGAAGTCCTGTTAGGAGTTTCTAATGGTGAAAAAGGGGTGTTGTAGCAAGAAGACACATATGGAGGCCAAAGCAACACCTATTGATATAATATAAGTATCAATGGTTTCATTAGGATTTGGCCATTTTAAAATTTGATTTACCCTAAAAGCGGAGTTATGAACATTAAGTTTACCGATAAAGTGAATCGAAGTGTTGGGCGTAGTCAAAGGAGGTGAATCTCTTACAACTGCTTTGAGATGTTCAAGAAAGGTGTAAAAGCAAATCAAAGTAAGAAACAAGCATCATAGCTTATCCCATAGTTCTGTTGGATTCAAGGAATCCTCGTAGGAGTTTCTAATTGTCAAGATAAAAAAGAGTGTTGTAGCAGAGGAGCATGTGGAAGCCGAAGCAACACCTATTGATGTAAATATGAAGAATCAATGGTTTCATTCACAAGTTGGCCATTTACAGCTAGTTCACCTAAAAGCGGAGTTATAGACATTAAAGTTGCAAATAAAAGTGAATCGAGAAGTGTTGAAGTATAATCGAAGAGGTGATCTCTTACTTTTGCTTTAGAGATGTTCAGAAATAGGTGTAGGAGCAAATCAATGTAAGAAACAAGCATCATAGCTTATCTCATAGTCGTGTTGGTTCACGGAATCCTCATAGGAGATTCTAAGGGTAAAACGGGGTGTTGTAGCAAGAAGACACATATAAGACTTGACAACACCTATTGAGTATAAATATGAAAAGAATCAATGGTTTTCATTCCAAGGCTGGCCATTTCCAAGCTGATTAACCCAAAAGCGGAGTTATGAACCTTCACGATGCAAATGGGTGAATCGAGGAAGTGTGTAGAGCGTAGTCAAAGAGGAGGTGTATCTCTTACAAATTGCTTTGAGATATTCAAGAAAAGGTGTAAAGCAAATCAAAGAAAGCGAAAACAAAGCATGATAGCTTATCCCATGGATTACATTAGTTCAAAAAAGAATCCTCATAGGAGTTTCTAATGGTGAAAAATTATTTATAACAGAAAGACACATATGGAGGCTAACAGCACCTATTGATGTAAATATGAAGTATCAATGGTTTCATTCACAAGGATTTGGCCATTTTAATTTGATTTACCTAAAAGCGGAGTTATGAACATTTAAGTTTGCAAATAAAAGTGAATCGGAAGTGTTGAAGCGTAGTCAAAAGAGGTGAATCTACCTGCATTTGCTTTGAGATATTCCAAGAAAAGTGGCAAAGCAAATCGATGTGAGAAACAAGCATCGCAGAGCTTATCTCATAGTTACATTGGTTCAAGGAATCCTCACAGGAGTTTCCTAATGGTCAAAGGAGTGTTGTAGCAAAGAAGAACATATAGAGACTTAAACAACACCTATTGATGTAAATAGAAGAATCGATGGTTTCATTCATAAGAGCTTTGGCCATTTCGAGGTGATTCTTACGAAAAGCGGGTTGCAGGAACTATTCCTGATGCAAATAAGAGTGAATCAAAAGTGAGGAAAGCGTAGTCAAAGGAGAATTGTATCTCTTGCTGCTTTGCTTTGAGATATTCCCAAAGGTGTAGAAGCAAATCAAAGTAAAAAGCAAAAGCATGATAGCATATCCCATGGATTTGTTAGTTCAAAAAAGAATCCTCATAGGAGTTTCTAATGGTGAAAAGGGGTGTTGTAGCAAGAAGAAGCATATGGAGGCTTAAGCAACACCTATTGATGTAAATATGAAGAATCAATGGTTTCATTCACAAGGATTTGGCCATTTTTAAGCTGATTCACCTAAAAAGCGGAGTTATGAACATTAAGGTTGCAAATAAAGTAGAATCGAAGTGTTGAAGTGTGATCAAAGGTGATCTCTTACAACTGCTTTGAGATGTTCTAGAATGGTTTTGATGCAAATCAATGTCAGAAACAAGCATCGTAGCTTATCTCATGGATTACAGTAGTTGAGAATCCTGTAGGAGTTCCTAATGGTAAAGGGGTGTTGTAGCAAGAAGGCACATATAGAGACTTAAACAACACCTATTGATGTAAAGATGAAGAATCAATGGTTTCATTCATAAGGCTTTGGCCATTTTCAAGCTGATTTCCTTAAAAGCAAGGTTATATGAACCTTCCACGATGCAAATAAGAGTGAATCGAAGTGAGGAAAGCGTGGTCCCAGGAGGTGTATCTCTTACAAGTACGCTTTGAGATATTCCAAGAAAGGTGTAGAAGCAAATCAAAGTAAGAAACAAGCATGATAGCATATCCCATAGTAGTTCTGTTAGTTCAAAAGAATCCTCATGGGAGTTTCACAATAATGGTGAAAAAGGGCTTTATTTAACAAGAAGACACATATGGAAGAAACTTAAGCAACACCTATTGATGTAAGGATGAAGTATCAATGGTTTTTCATTCACAAGGATTTGGCCATTTTAAATTTGATTTACCTAAAATGGAGTTATGAACAGTAAGTTTGCAAATAAAAGTGAATCCAGAAGTGTTGAAGCGTGAAGTCAAAGGAGGTGAATCTCTTCCCCCTGTTTGCTGAGATGTTCCAAGAAAGGTGTAGTAGGTAGTAGAAACAAGCATCATAGCTTGTCCCATAGTCGTATTGGTTCAAGGAATCATTATGGGAGTTTATAAGTGTGAATAAGGGGTGTTGTAGATAGAAGATTTTATCTGTGGGCTAAAAACAACACCCTATTGATGTAAATATGGAAGAATCAATGGTTTTCATTCACAAGGATTTGGCCATTTTAAAATTTGGTTACCTAAAAGCGGAGTTATAGACATTAAGTTTGCAATTAGAAGTGAATCGTAGTGTTGTGGCGTAGTCAAAGGAGGTGAATCTCTTACAAGCTGCTTTGAGATGTTCAAGAAAGGTGTAGAAGCAAATCAAAGTAAGCCAAGCATCATAGCTTATCCACATAGTTCTGTTAGTTCAAAGGAATCCTCATAGGGTTTCTAATTGTGAATAAGGGTGTTGTCCGAAGAAGACACATATTTAGGCTAAAACAACACCTATTGATGTAAATATGAAGAATCAATGGTTTCATTCACAAGGATTTGGCCATTTAAGCTGATTTACCTCGAAGCGGAGTTAATAACATTAAGTTGCAAATAAAGTAAGATCGAACTGTTGGAAGCGTAGTCAAAGGAGGTGAATCTCTTACTTTTGCTTTGAGATGTTCAAAAGAAAAGTGTAGAAACAAATCAAAGTAAAAAACAAGCATCATAGCTTATCCCATGGATTCTGCTGTTAGTTCGAAAAGGAACTACTCCAAGGTGTTCCTAAGTGGAATTAAATTGCTTCAAGAAAGAAGACACATATGGAAGCAAAAACAACACCTATTGATGTAAATATGAAGAATCAATGGTTTTTTTCATTCACCAAGGATTTGGCCATTTTAAACACAGTTACCTAAAAGCAGGTTATAAGTAGTAAAGGTTCTGCAAAATAAAAAGTGAATCGAAGTGTTGAAGTGTAGTGAAAGGAGGTGATCTCCTTACAAGCCACTTTGAGATGTTCAAGAATAGTGTAGAAACAAATCAATGTAAAAACAAGCATCACATAAACATCTCATAATTCCTGTTAGTTCAAGGAATCCTCCTTAGGAGTTTCTAATGGTCGAAAGGGTGTTATGGCAAAGAAGACACATATAGAGACTTAAACAACACCTATTGATGTAAATATGAAGAATCAATGGTTTCATTCATAAGGCTTTGGCCATTTTCCAAGCTGATTAACTTAAAAGCGGAGTTATGAACCTTCACGATGCAAATAAAGTGAATCGAAAGTGAAGAAGCGTAATTCAGGGAAGTTATATCTCTTCCCCCTGGTACCTTTGAGATATTAAAAGAAAAGGTGTAGAAGCGAATCAAAGTGGGAAACAAGCATGATAAGCACTATCCCATATAGTTCTGTTAGTTAAAGAATCCTCATAGGAGGAGTTTCTAATGGTGAAAAAGAAATTTTATTTAGCAAGGAAGACACATATGGAAGCTTAACAGCTTACCTATTAGTATAAATATAAATGTTTCATTGGTTTCATTCACAAGAGATTTGGCCATTTTAAAATTTGATTTACCTAAAAGCGGAGTTATAGACATTAAGTTTGCAAATAAAAGTGAGTCGAAGTGTTGAAGCGTAGTCAAAGGAAATTGAATCTCTTGCAAGCTGCTTTGAGATGTTCAAGAAAGGTCAGCAAAAGCAAATCAAAGTCGGAAACAAGCATCACCGCTTATCCCATGGATACATTGATTCAAGGAATCATATAGGAGTTTCTAATTGTGAATAAGGGGTGTTGTAGTAAGAAGAAACATATGGGCTAAAACAGCACCTATTGATGTAAATATAGAAGAATCAATGGTTTCATTCACGAAGTTGGCCATTTACAAAGCTGGTTACCTAAAAGCGGAGTTATGAACATTAAGTTTGCAAATAAAAGTGAATCGAAGTGTTGAAGCGTAGTCAAGGAGGTGAATCCCTACACAACTGCTTTGAGATGTTCAAGAATGGTGTAGAAGCAAATCAAAGTAAAGAAACAAGCATCGCAAACGATCCCGCCAGATTTACCCCATTAGTTCTAGGAATCCTGTAGGTTTGTAATTGTGAATAAGGGTGTTGTAGCAAGAAGACACATATGGAGCTAAAAACAACACCTATTGATGTAAATATGAAGAATCAATGGTTTTCATTCACCAGTTTGTTTATTTTAAGCTAATTTACCTAAAAGCAGATTTAATAACATTAAGTTTGCAAATAAAAGTGAATCGAACTGTTGAAGGCGTAGTCAGGGAAGGTGAATCTCTTACTGCTGCTTTGAGATGTTCAAGAAAGGTGTAGAAACAAATCAAAGTAAGAAAACAAGCATCATGGCTTTTCCATAGTTCTGTTAATTCAAGGAATCCTCTTAGGAGTTTCCCAATGGTGAAAAAGGTGTTGTAGCCAGAAGACACATATCGAAACTTAAACAACACCTATTGATGTAAATATGAAGAATCAATGGTTTCATTCACAAAGTTGGCCATTTAAGCTGATTCACCTAAAACAGAGTTATGAACATTAAGGTTGCAAATAAAAGTGAATGGAAGTGTTGGAAGTGTAATCCAAGGAGGTGATGCTCTTACAAATTTTGCTTTGAGATGTTCAAGAATGGTGTAGAAGCAAATCAATGCTGGGAAACGGCCATCAAAGCTTATCTCATAGTTCTGTTAGTTCAAAAGGAATCCTCATAGGAGTTTCCTAATGGTAAAGAATTGTTGTCCGATGAAGGCACATATAGAGAGCTTAAACAACACCTATTGATGTAAATATAAGAAGAATCAATGGTTT
The DNA here is from genome assembly GCA_028015245.1 of Cardamine occulta. Classification (NCBI taxonomy): domain Eukaryota; kingdom Viridiplantae; phylum Streptophyta; class Magnoliopsida; order Brassicales; family Brassicaceae; genus Cardamine; species Cardamine occulta. The sequence goes on along the minus strand of CM051391.1, from coordinate 103,058 downwards.
CATTGATTAAAGGCTTTGGCCATTTCAAGCTGGTCTTAAAAGCAGACTTATGAACCTTCCACGATGCAAATAAAAGAGTAGAAATCAAAGTGTGGCAGCGTGAGTGTCCAAAGGAGGTGTATCTCTTTTGGCTTCTTTGAGATATTCCAAGAAAAGAAAAGGTGTAGAAGTAAATCAAAGTAAGAAACAAGCATGATAAGCTTATCCCGTAGTTCTGTTAGTTCAAGAATCCTCATAGGAGTTTCCTAATGGTGAAAAGGGGTGTTGTAGCAAGAAGACACATATGCAGGCTTAAGCAACACCTATTGATATAAATATTGAGTATCAATGGTTTCATTCACAAGGATTTGCTTGGCCATTTTTTAAGCTGATTCCCCTAAAGCAGAATTATATGAACATTAAGTTTGCAAATAAAAATTGAATTGAAGTGTTGAAGCGTAGTCAGGCAAGGTGAATCTCTTACAACTGCTTTGAGATGTTCAAGAAAGGTAGCAAAACAAATCAAAAGTAAAAACAAAGCATCATAGCTTATCCCATAGATTCTGTTAGTTCAAGGAATCCTCACTAGGAGATTCTGGTCGTGAATAAAAGAATTGTTGTAGCGAAGATAACACATATAGAGCTAAAACAACACCTATTGATGTAAATATGAAGAATCAATGGTTTTTTTATTCACAAGGATTTGGCCATTTTTAAATAATTTACCTAAGCAGGAGTTATTAACGTTAGGGGTTGCAAATAAAAGTGAGTCGAAGTCTTGAAGCGTAGTCAAAGGTGAATCTCCTACAGCTGCTTTGAGATGTTCAAGAAAAGTGTAGAAACAAATCAAAGTAGAAACAAACATCATACTTATCCCATAAGATTACTGTTAGTTCAAGGGAATCCTCATAGGAGTTTCTATAATGGTGAAAAGAGTGTTGTAGCAAGAAGACACATATATAAGGCTTTAACAACACCTATTGATGTAAATATAAGAAGAATCAATGGTTTCTGTTCACAAGAAGTTTGGCCATTTTTAAGCTGATTCACCTAAAAGCGAATTGCAGACAATAAAGTTACCAAATAAAAGTTAATAGAAGTGTTGGAGAAATTAGTCAAAGGAGGTGATCTCTTACAACAAATTTGAGAGATGTTCTAGAATGGTGTAGAAACATAAATCAATGTAAGAAACAAGCATCATAGCTTATCTCATAGTTCTGTGGATTCGAGGAATCCTCATGGGAGTTTCTATTGGTGAAAAGAGTGTTGTAGCAAGAAGACACATATGGAAGCTTAAACAACACCTATTTGGTATAAATATAGAGAATCAATGGTTTTCATTCACAAGGATTTGGCCATTTCAAGCTAGTTCCTAAAAACAGATTTATAGACGTGGGGGTTGCAAATAAAAAGAATCGAAGTGTTGAAGTGTAGTCAAAGGGAGGTGATCTCTCTTGTTGCTTTGAGATGTTCAAGAATGGTGTAAAAGAAGCAAATCAATGTCGGAAACAAGCATCATAGCTTATCTAATAGTTCTGTTGGTTCAAGGAATCCTCATAGGAGTTTCTAATATGGTAAAAAGGGGTGTTGTAGCAAGAGAAAGACACATATCGAGGGAAACATAACACCTATTGATGTAAATATGAAGAATCAATGGTTTCATTAGTAAGGCTTTGGCCATTTCAAGCTTCGTTAACTTAAAAAGCAGAATTATGAACCTTCACGATGCAAATTGAAGTGAATCAAAGTGCTCAGGCGTAGTCAAAGGAGGGTGTATCTCTTTTATTTGCTTTGAGATATTCAAGAAAGGTGTGGAAGCCAATCGAAAGTAAGAAACAAGCATGATAGCATATCCCGTAGTCTGATGAGTTCAAAGAATCCTCACCAAAGGAGTTTCTAATGGTGAAAAAGAACATTGTCCGAAGAAGACACATATGGAAGCAAAAACAGCACCTATTGATGTAAATATGAAATATCAATGGTTTCATTCACAAGGATTTGGCCATTTTTAAAATTTGGTTACAGAAAGCGGAGTTATAGACATTAAGTTTGCAAATAAAAGTGAATCCGAGAGTGTTGAAGCGTAGTCAAGGGAGGTGAATCTCTTACAACTGCTTTGAGATATTTCAGAAAAGGTGTAGAAGGAAATCAAAGTAAGAAACAAGCATCACCGCTTATCCCATGGTTCTGTTAGTTGAGGAATCCTTATAAGGTTTCAAATTGTGAATAAGGGAGTCATTGTAGCTAGAAGACACATATTAAGGCTAAAACAGCACCTAATGATGTAAATATGAAGAATCAATGGTTTTTCATTCTCACAGGATTTGGCCATTTTAAGCTGATTTACCTAAAAGCGGAGTTATGAACGATAAGTTTGAAATAAAAGTGAATCCAGGGAGTGTTGAAGGCCAGCCAATCGAAAATTGAATCTTACAACTGCTTTGAGATATTCAAGAAAGGTGTAAGGAAGCAAATCAAAGTAAGAAAACAGCATGATAGCATATCCGGCCCAGATTTCTGTTAGTTACCAAAAGAATCTATCTTAGAGGAGTTTCTAATGAGTGAAAAGGGGTGTTGTAGCAAGGAACACGTATGGAAGCAAAAACAACACCTATTGATGTAAATATTAGTATCAATGGTTTTTCATTCACAAGGATTTGGCCATTTTAGCTGATTTACCTAAAGCGGAGTTATGAACATTAAGTTTGCAAATAAAGTGAATCGAAGTGTTGTAGCGTAGTCAAAGGGAGGTGAATCTCTTACAAGCTGCTTTGAGATGTTCAAGAAAGGTGTAGAAGCAAATCAAAGTAAGAAACAAGCATCATAGCTTATCCCATAGTTCTGTTAGTTCAAGGAATCCTTATGAGAAGTTTCTAATTGTAGACCAGGGGTGTTGTAGTAAGAAGACACTGATGGAAGGTAAAAACCCTTTTTTATTGATATAAAATGAAGAATCTGATGGTTTCATTCCACAAAAGGATTTTGCTTCATTTTAAAGCTGATTTACCTAAAAGGAGTTATGAACATTAGAAGTTTGCAAATAAAAGTGAATCGAAGTGTTGAAGCGTAGTCAAAAGAATTGAATCTCTTACAAGCTCCTTTGAGATGTTCAAGAAAGGTGTAGAAGCAAATCAAAGTAAGAAACAAGCATCATAGCTTATCCTGTAGTTCTGTTAATTCAAGGAATCCTCATAGGAGTTTCTAATGGTGAAAGAGTGTTGTAGCAAGAAGAAACATATGGAAGCTTAAGCAACACCTATTGATATAAATATGAAGAATCAATGGTTTTCATTCACTGCAAGGATTTAGCCATTTTGCAAAGCTGATTTCACCTCTCATGGAGTTATGAACATTAAGGTTGCAAATAAAAAGTGAATCGAAGTGTTGAAGTGTAGTCAAGGAGGTGATCTCTTGGCTTTGCTTTGAGATGTTCAAGAATATGGTGTAGAATAGTCAATGTAAGAAAACAAAGCGTCATGGCTTATCTCCATGGATTACCAGTTAGTTCAAATAATCCTCAGGGGAGTTTCTAATGGTGAAAAGAGAGAGTGTTGTAGCATGAAGAAAGACACATATGGAAACCAAAGCAGCACCTATTGATGTAAATATGAAGAATCAATGGTTTCCATTCGCCAAGGCTTTGGCCATTTTCGACTGATTAACTTTAAAAAAGCGGAGTTATGAACCTTCACGATGCAAATAAAGTGAATCAAAATTATTAGGCGTAGTGAGGGGAGGTGTATCTCTTACAACTGCTTTGAGATATTCAAGAAAGGTGTAGAAAAACAAATCAAAGTAAGAAAACAAGCATAATAAACCGATCCCATGGATTACTGTTAGTTCGAGGAATCCTCATAGGAGTTTCTAATGGTGAAAAGAAGTGTTATGTATGAAGAAGACACATATAGAGCTTAAACAGCACCTATTGATCTCAAATATGAGAAGAATCAATAGTTTCATTCACAAGGAGTTGTATGCCATTTTAAGCTGATTCACCCTAAAAACAGAGTTATAACATTAAGGTTACAGAAATAAAAGTGAATCGGAAGTGTTGAAGTGTAGTCGAAAGGAGGTGATCTCTTACAACTGCTTTGAGATGTTCAAGAATGGTGTAAGAAGCAAATCAAGGTAGGAAACCAGCATCACCAAGCTTATCTCATAGTTCTGTTAGTTCGAGGAATCCCTCGTAGGGAGTTTACAATGGTGAAAAAAGTGTTGTAGCAAGAGAGCACGATGGAGAACTTTAGCAGCACCTATTGATGTAAATATGAAAAATCAATGAACTTTCATTCACAAGAGATTTGGCCATTTTAAACTGAGATTCACCTAAAAACAGGTTATGAACTTTAAGTTTACCAAATAAAAGTGAATCGAAGTGTTTGAAGTGTAGTCAAGGAGGTGATCTCTTACAAGGCGCTGAGATGTTCAAGAATGGTGTGGAAGCAAAATCAATGTAAGAAACAAGCATCATAGCTTTATCTCATAGTTCTATTGGTTCAAAAGGGAATCCTCATAGGGAGTTTCTAATGGTGAAAAGGAGGTGTTGTAGCAAGAAGAACCACGTATGGAAGCATCCCCATGACACCTAGCCAGTGTAAACAGGAAAAATCAATGGTTTCATTCACAAAAAGTTTGGCCATTTCCAGCTGATCTACCTAAAAGCAGATTTGCAGACATTAAGTTTGCAAATAAAAGTGAATCAAAGTGTTGAAGCGTAGTCAAAGAAGTGAATATCTTACAATTTTGCTTTGAAATGTTCAAGAAAGGTGTGTAGCATGATCAAAAGTAAGAAACAAGCGTAAAAAATGAAAGCTTATCCACGTAGTTACATTGATTCAAGGAATCCTCATAGGATTTCCTAATGGTGAAAAGGGGTGTTGTAGCAAGAAGACACATATGTGGGCTTAAGCAGCACCTATTGATGCTCAAATATGAAGAATCAATGGTTTCATTCACAAGGATTTGGCCATTTTTAAAATTGATTCGCACAAAAATGGAGTTATATTGAACACCATTAAAGTTGCAAATAAAAGTAAATCGAAGTGTTGAAGTGTAGTCAAAGAGGTGATGCCTTACAACTTTCTTTGAGATCTTCAAGAATAGTGTAGAAGCAAATCAAATCTAAGAAACAAGCATCATAGCTTATCTCATAGTTACATTAGTTCAAGGAATCCTCGCAGGAGTTCCTAATGGTGAAAAGGGTGTGTTGTAGCAAGAAGACACATATGGAAGCTTAAACAATACCTATTGATCTTTCAATATGAAGAATTAATGGTTTTCATTCACAAGGATTTGGCCATTTTAAGCTGGATTCACCTAAAAGCAGACTTATAGACATTAAGGTTGCAAATAAGAAAGTGAATCGGAATCGTTGAAGTACGTAGCAAAGGAGGTGATCTCTTCCACTGCTTTGCTTCGGAGATGTTCAAGAATGGTGTAGAAGCAAATCAATGTAAGAAAACAAGCATCATAAGCTTATCCTCCTTGAACCTGTTGGTTAAAGAATCCTCATAGGAGTTTCTAATGGTGAAAAGGGTGTTGTAACCAGAAGACACAGATGGAGGCTTAAACAACAGCTATTGATGTAAATATGAAGAATCAATGGTTTCATTCACAAGGATTCGGCCATTTTAAGTGATTCACCCTAAGCAGGAGTTATAAACGATAAGGTTGCAAATAAAAAGTGAATCAGAAGTTTTGAAGTGTAGTCAAGAGGTGAATCTCTTACAAGCTGCTTTGAGATGTTCCAGAATAGTGTAGAAGCAAATCAATGTAAGAAAGCAAACATCAGAGCTTATCTCGTAGTTCTGTTAGTTCAAGTAATCCTCATAAGAGTTCCTAATGGTGAAAAGAATTGTTGTCGGAAGAAGACACATATGGAAGCTTAAAACAACACCTATTGATGTAAATATGAAAAAGAATCAATGGTTTTCATTCACAAGAGATTTAGCCATTTTAAGCTGATTCACCTAAAAACGGAGTTATGAACATTAAAGTTGCAAATAAAAAGTGAATCGAAGTGTTGAAGTGTATATGAAATCGAAAGGAGGGTGATCTCTTACTTGGCTACTTTGAGATGAACTAGAAATGGTATCGAAACAAATCAATGTAAAAACAAGCATCATAAGCTTATCTCATAGTTCTGTTAGTTCCCAGAATCCTCGTAGGAGTTTCTGACCGGTGAAAGGGGTGTTGTAACCGAAGAAGACACGTATGGCGCTTAAGCAACACCTATTGATATAAATATGAAGAATCAATGGTTTTCATTCACAAGGATTTGGCCATTTTCAGTTGATTCACCTAAAAGCGGAGTTATGAACATTAAGGTTGCAAATAAAAGTGAATCGAAGTGTTGAAGTGTAGTCGAAGGAGGTGATCTCTTACAAGCTGCTTTGAGATGTTCTAGAATAGTGTAGAAGCAAATCAATGTAAGAAACAAGCATCATAGCTTATCTTTCGTAGTTCTGTTAGTTCAAGAATCCTCCTTAGGAGTTTCTAATGGTAAAAAGGGTGTTGTAGCAAGAAGACACATATAGGGCCAGAACTTTTATTGATGTAAATATGAAGAATCGATAAGTTTCATTAAGCAAGAAACTTTGGCCATTTCCAAAACGGATTAACCCCCCAATGGAGTTATGAATACGATGCAAATCAAGTGAATCAAGTGGAGCGTAGTCAAAGGGAGGTGTATCTCTTACAAGCGCTTTGAGATATTCCGAAAAGTGTAAAGCGAAATCCAAGTAAGAAACCAACATGATGAAAGCCTATCACATAGTTCACAGTGGTTCAAAGAATCCTCATAGGAGTTTCTAATAGTGTGAAAAGAGTGTTATCGTAAGAAGACACATATGGGCTTAAGCAACACCTATTGATCATAAATATGAAGTATCAATGGTTTCATTCACAAGGAGTTGGCCATTTTAAGATGATTTACCTAAAAAGCGGAGTTATAGACATTAAGTTTACTGCAAATAAAAGTGAATAGAAGTGTTGAAGCGTAGTCAAAGGAGGTAAGATCTCTTACAACAACTGCTTTGAGATGTTCAAGAAAGGTGCAAGAAGCAAATCAAAGTAAGAAACAAAGCATCGCCCAGCTTATCCCATGGATACATTAGTTCAAGGAATCCTTATAGGAGTTTCTAATTGTAGACAAAAGAAATTGTTGTAATGAGGAGACACATATTAAGGCTAAAACAACACCTATTGAGTGTAAATATGAAGAATCAATAGTTTCATTCACAGGGATTTAGCCATTTTAAGGTAGTTACCTAAAAGCAGAATTATGAACATTTAAGTTTGCAAATAAAAGAGTAGTCGAAGTGTTGGAAAGCGTAATCGAAGGTGAATCTCTTACACTTCACTTTGGATATTTCAAGAAAGGTGTAGAAGCAAATCAAAATTAAAAAACAAGCATCATAGCTTATCTAAGCAGATTTCTGTTAGTTCAAGGAATCCTCATAAGAGTTTCTAATGGTGAAAAGAGTGTTGTATGAAAAGACATGTGGAAGCTTAAGCAACACACCTAAATAGTTGTGAATATGAAAAAGAATCAATGGTTTCATTCTGCAAGAGTTTGGCCATTTTTAAGGTGATTCACCTAAAAGCGGAGTTATGAACATTAAGGTTACCAAATAAAGGTAAGTCAGAGTGTTGAGTGTGTAGTCCAAGGAGGTGATCTCTTTTATTTGCTTTGAGATGTTCCAGAATGAATTGTAAAAGCAAATCAATGTAAGAAACAAGCATCATAAACTTATCTCATGGATACGGTAGTTCGAATAATCTGCCTCATAAGAGTTTCTAATGGTGAAAAGGGAATATTCTGTAAGAAGACACATATGAAGGCTTAAACAACACCTATTGATGTAAATATGAAGAATCAATGGATTTCATTCACGAGGTTTGGCCATTTTAAGATGATTCACCTAAAAGCGGAATTATGAACATTAAAGTTGCAAATAAAAGTGAGTCGAAGTGTTGTTTATAGTCAAAAGAAGGTTATCTCTTTTATTTGCTTTGAGATGTTCAAGAATGGTGTAGAACCCAGTCGATGTAAGCCAAGCATCATAAACTTTATCTAAGCCAGATTACTGCAGTAGTTCCTAGAATCCTCATGGGAGTTTCTAATGGTGAAAAGGGTGTTGTAGCAAGAAGACACATATGGAAGCCAAAACAACACCTATTGATTCAATATGAAAAGAATTAATGAACTTCATTCACAAGGATTTGGCCATTTTAAGGTGATTCTTTCACAGGTGAGTTATGAACATTAAGGTTCTGAATAAAAAGTGAATCGAATCGTTGAAGTGTAGTCGAAGGAGGTGATCTCTTACAAGCTGCTTTGAGATGTTGCCAAGAATGGTGTGAAAGCAAATCAGAGTACGAAGTAAGCATCACTAGCTTATCTCATAGTTCTGTTAGTTCAAGGAATCCTCATCGGAACTACCAATGGTGAAAGGTGTTACTGTCCCGAAGAACCGTATGGGCTTGCATGACACCTATTGATGTAAATATGAAGAATCAATGGTTTTCATTCACAGGGTTTGGCCATTTTAAGCCAGTTCACCTAAAAGCGGAGTTATCAAATTTAGTTTGCAAATAAAAAAGTGAATCGGAAGTGTTGAAGTGTAATCCCGAAAGGAGGTGATCTCTTTAGGCTGCTTTGAGATGTTCAAGAATGGTGTAGAAGCAAATCCCAGTTTAAACAAACATCATGAAACTTATCTCATAGTTCTATTAGTTCAAGGAATCCTCATAGGAGTTTCTAATGAAACGAAAGGGGTGTTGTGGCAAGAAGATACGTATGGAAGCAAAAACCTTTTATTGAATTATAAATACTTCAGAAAAGAATCGGTGAGGAACTTCATTTACAGGGAGTTTGTATTTTTAAGGTGATCTACCTAAAAGCAGAGTTATGAACGTGGGATTTGCAAATAAAAGTGAATCAGGAGAGTGTTGAAGGCGTAGTCAAGGGAGGTGAATCTCACCACAACTGGCTTTGAGATGTTCCAAAGAAAGGTGTAGAATGTAGTCGAAAGTAAGAAAGCAAGCATCGTGGCGACATCTCGTAGTTACTGTTAGTTCAGGAATCCTCATAGGAGTTTCTAATGTGGTGAAAAGGGCAATGTACGAAGAAGACACATATGGAGGCGAAAGCAACACCTATTGATGTAAATATGAAGAATCAATGGTTTCCATTCACAAGGTTTGGCCATTTTAATTTGATTCACCTAAAAGCGGAGTTACTAGACATTAAAGTTGCAAATAAAGTGAATCGAAGTATTGTGATGTGTGATCAAAGGGTTATCTCTTACAAGCTCCTTTGAGATGTTTAAGAGATGAATTGTGAAGCAAATCAATATAAGAAACAAAAATATGGCTTATCTGTAAATTCTTATTAGTTCGAGCTATCCCCTCAGGAGTTTCTAATGGTGAAAGGGGTGTTGTAGCAAAGAAGGCACATATGGGAAGCTTTAAAGCAACACCTATTGATCTAAATATAAGAAGAATTAATGGTTTCATTCACAGGGAGTTGGCCATTTTAAGCTGATTCACTAAAAAGCGGAGTTATGCACATGAAGGTTGCAAATAAAGTGAATCGAATACGTTGAAGTGTAGTCAAGGAGGTGATCTCTTACAAGCTGCCCTGAGGTGTTCAAGAATGGTGTAGAAGCAAATCAATGTAAGAAACAAGCATCATAGCTTATCTCATAGTTCTGTTAGTTCAAAGAATCCTCATAGGAGTTTCTAATGGTGAAAAGGAGTGTTGTAGCAAGAAGACACATATGGAGGCTTAAACAATTCTTTGTCAGTCAAATATGAAGAATCAATGGCAACATTCTAAAGGATTTGGCCATTTTTAAGCGGATTCCCCTAAAAGCAGAGTGCTGAACTTTAAGTTTGCAAATAAAGAAGTGAATGGAAGTGTTGAAGATGTAGTCGAAAAGGAGGTGAGTCTCTTTTATTTGCTTTGAGATGTTCTAGAATGGTGTAGAAGCAAATCAAGGTTGGAAACAAGCATCATAGCTTATCTCATAGTTCTGTTAGTTCAAGGAATCCTCATAGGAGTTTCTAATGGTGAAAAGGGGTGTTGTACTTGAAGACACATATGGAAACCTAAACAACAGAATGATCCAAATAGAATCAATGGTTTCGTTTACAAAAGGATTTCGGCCATTTTTAAGGTGATCTATAAAAGAGGTGAATATCTTACAATTGCTTTGAGATGTTCAAGAAAGGTGCAAAAGCCTGAATCAAAGTAAGAAACAAACATGCATGGCTTGTCACCATGGTTCTGTTAGTTCAAGGAATCCTCCTAGGTGCTTCTAATGGCGAAAAGGGGTGTTGTCGCAAGAAGACACATATTGCGGGTTAAACAACACTATTGATCTTAAATATGAAGAATCAATGGTTTTCATTCACAAGAGGATTTGGCCATTTTAAGGCGATTCACCTAAAAGCGGAGTTATAATAGACATTAAGGTTGCAAATAAAAGTGAATCAGATAGTTGCATTAGTCAAAGGGTGATCTCTTACAACTGCTTTGAGATGTTTCAAGAAATGGTATGAAGCAAATCAAAGTAAGAAACAAGCATCATAAGCTTATCTCATGGATTCTGTTAGTTCAAGGAATCCTCATGGGAGTTCCTAATGGTGAAAAGGGTGTTGTAGCAAGAAGACACATATGGAGGCTTAAAACAGCACCTATTGATGCTAAATATAGAAGAATCAATGGTTTCATTCACAAGGATTTGGCCATTTTAAGCTGATTTACCTAAAAACAGAGTTATGAACATTAAGTTTGCAAATAAAAAGTGAATCGAAGTGTTGAAGCATTAATCGAAAGGAAGGTGAATACTTCTGACTGCTTTGAGATATTTCAAGAAAGGTGTAAAACAAATCAAAGTAAACAGAAGCATCATAGCTTATCTCATAGTTCTGTTAGTTCAAAGGAATCCTCATAGGAGTTTCTAATGGTGAAAAAGGGGTGTTGTAGCAAGAAGACGCATATGGAGGCTTAAAGCAACACCTATTGATCTCAAATATGAAGAATCAATGGTTTCATTCACAAGGATTTGGCCATTTTAAGCTGATTCACCTAAAAGCGAATTGCTGAACATTAGGTTGCAAATAAAAGTGAGTCGAAGTGTTGAAGTGTAGTCAAGGAGGTGATCTCTTTAAACTGCTTTGAGATGTTCAAAAAGAATGGTGTAGAAGCGAATCGATATGAAAGCAAGCATCATAAGCTTATCTACCATGCAAGTTCTATTAGTTCAAATAATCCTCATAAGAAGGTTTCTAATGGTGAAAAGAGGTGTTGTAGCAAGAAAGACACATATGGAAGCAAAAACAACACCTATTGATGTAAATATGAAGAAGAATCAATGGTTTTCATTCACTAAGGATTTGGCCATTTTAAAAGTTCACCTTAAAGCGGAGTTATGAACATTAAAAGTTACAAGTAAAAGTGAATGAAGTGTTGAAGTGTAGTCAAAGGAGGTTATCTCTTACAACTGCTTTGGGGATGTTCAAGAACGTATGGTGCAAAACCAAATCAATGTAAGAAACAAGCATCATAAGCTTATCTAAGCGGATTCTACATTGGTTGAGGGAATAATAAAATAGGAGTTCCTAATGTGGTGAAAAGGGGTGTTGTATGGCAAGAAAACTTGCATATGGAAGCCCAAACAACCCCTATTGATGTAAATATGAAGAATTAATGGTTTTTCATTCACAAAAAGGATTTGGCCATTTTTAAAATTTGATTCACCTAAAAGCGGAGTTATGAACGATGGGTTGCAAATAAAAGTGAATCAGATAGAATTGAAGTGTAGAAAATCGAAGGTGATTTCTTACAAGTTGCTTTTGAGATGTTTAAGAATAATTGTAAAGAAACAAATCAATGTAAGAAAAAAGCACCATAGCTTATCTCATAGTTCTATTGGTTCAAGTTTCCTCATAGGAGTTTTCTAATGGTGAAAAGGGAGTGTTGTAGCAAGAAGACACGTATGGAGCTTAACTTGACACCTATTGATGTAAAATATGAAGAATCAATGGTTTTCATTCACAAGTTACAGCCATTTTAAGCTGATTCACCTAAAAAGCAAGGTTATGAACTTTAAGTTTACAATTACAAAGTGAATCGAAGTGTTGAAGTGTAGTAATCGAAGGTGATCTCTTCTATTTGCTTTTGAGATGTTCAAGAATGGTGTAGAAGCGAATCAATGTAAGAAACAAGCATCATAACCTTATCTCATGGATTCTACTGTTAGTTCAAGGAATCCTCATAGGAGTTTCTAATGGTGAAAAGAAGTGTTATGGCAAAAAGAGGTACATATGGAGGCTTAAGCAACACCTATTGATGTAAATATGAAGAAGAATCAATAGTTTTCATTTACAAGGATTTGGCCATTTTAAGCTGATCACCTACTGGCTTGAGTTATGGTGATAAGTTGCAAATAAAAGGGAAGTGAATCAAAGTGTTGAGGCGTGGTGAAAGGAGGTGAATATCTCTTACAAGCTGCTTTGAGATGTTCAAGAAAAGGTGTAGGCAGCAAATCAAAGTAAGAAACAAGCATCATAGCTTATCTCGCAGATTACATTAGTTCAAGGAATCCTCATGAGGAGTTTACAATGGTGAAAAGGGGTGTTGTAGCAAGAAGACCTACGTATGGAGGCTTAAGCAACACCTATTGATGTAAACAGGAAGAATCAATGGTTTTTCATTCACAAGTTTGGCCATTTAAATTTGATTCACCTAAAAAGCGGAGTTATGAACAAACAGGTTGCAAATAAAAGTGAATCGAAGTGTTGAAGTGTAGTCAAAGGTGATCTCTTACAAGCTGCTTTGAGATGTTACAAAGAATGGTGTAGAAGCAAATCAATGTAAGCCAAGCGTCATAGCTTATCTGCGTAGTTACCATTAGTTGAATAATCCTCATAAGAGTTTCTAATGGTGAAAAGGGGGGTTGTGGAAAGGAGACACATATGGAGGCTTAAACGGCACCTATTGATGTAAATATGAAGAATCAATGGTTTTCATTAACAAGTTTGGCCATTTTAAGCTGAGTTTCACCTCGAAGCAGGAGTTATGAACAGTAAAGTTGAAAATAAAAGAAGTGAATCGAAGTGTTGAAGTGTGGTCTCGGAGGTTATCTCTTTACAAAGCGCTGAGATGTTCAAGAAATGGTGTAAAGAAGCAAATCAATGTAAGCAAGCATCATAGATATCCTATGGATTACATTAGTTCAAGAATCCTCATAGGAGTTTCTAATGGTGAAAAAGGGTATTGTAGCGAGAAAAGGCATATGGAAAGCTTAAGCAACACACTATTGATGTAATATAAGAAGAATTAATGGTTTCATTCACAAGGATTTAGCCATTTTTAAAATTTTCACCTAAAACAGAGTTATGAACAGTAAGGTTGCAAATAAAGTGAATCGGGCCGAAGTTGAAGTGCTGTAGTGAGAGGTGATCTCTTACAAGCTGCTTTGAGATGTTCAAGAATGGTGTAAACAAATCAATGTAAGAAACAAGCATCTTATTTATCTCATGGATTCTATTAGTTCGAGGAATCCTCATAGGAGTTTTACTAATGGTGAAAAGGGTGTTATTGCTTGAAGACACATATAGAGCCCGAACAACACCTATTGATGTAAATATGAAGAATCAATAGTTTCATTCACAAGGATTTGGCCATTTTAAAAGGTGATTCACCTAAAAGCGGAGTTATGAACTTTTAAGTTTGCAAATAAAAGTAGACCGAAGTGTTGAAGTGTAATTGAAAGGAGGTGATCTCTTCCTGTTGCTTTGAGATATTCCAGGAAATGGTGTAGAAGCAAATCAATGTAAGAAACAAACATCATAAGCTTATCTCTTCGTTCTGTGAATTCAAAAGGAATCCTCATAGGAGTTTCTAATGGTGAAAAAGGGTGTTATGTGAAGACACTGGTGGAAGCTTATGACACCTATTGATCTAAATATAAGAAGAATCGATGGTTTTTCATTTACAAGGCGTTGGCCATTTTAAGGTGATCTACCTAAAAGCGGAGTTATGAACATTAAGTTTGCAAATAAAGTGAATCAAAGTGTTGAGGCGTGATCAAACGAGGTGAATATCTTACAACTGCTTTGAGATGTTCAAGAGAAGGTGTCGAAACCTTGAATCCAAGTAAGAAAGCAAGCATAAAAGCGGCTTATCTAAAAGTTACATTAGTTCAAGGAATCCTCATAGGAGTTTCTAATGGTGAAAAGGGGTGTTGTAGCAAGAGAACACATATAGGCAAACAACACCTATTGATATAAATATATGAAGAATCAATGGTTTTTTTCATTCCACGAGGATTTGGCCATTTTTTAAGTGATTCACCTAAAAGCGGAGTTAGCAGAACATTAAGGTTGCAAATAAAAGTGAATCAGAAGTGTTGAAGTGTAGTCAAAGGAAGTGATTTCTTACAACTGCTTTGAGATGTTCAGAGAATGGTGTAGAAGCAAATCAATGTGAGAAACAACATCATAGCTTATCTCGCCGATTCTGTTGGATTGAGGGAATAATCTCATAGGAGTTTCTAATGGTGAAAAGGGGTGTTGTAGCAAGAAGACACATATGGAGGCTGAAACGGCGCCCATTGATGTAAATATGAAAGAATCAATGGTTTCATTCACAAGAGTTTGGCCATTTTTAAGCTGATTCACCCTAAAAGCAGAATTATGAACATTAAAGGATTCCAGAATCGAAGTGAATCGAAGTGTTGAAGTGTAGTCCCGAAATTGCTCTCTTACAACTGCTTTGAGATGTTCAAGAATGGTGTAAAAACAAGTGATCGTGAGAAACAAGCATCATAGCTTATCTCATGATTCTGTTAGTTCGAGGAATCCTCATAGGAGTTACCAATGGTGAAAAGGGTGTTGTAGCAAGAAGACACATATTTAGGCTTAAACAACACCTATTGATCTAAATATGAAGAATTAATGGTTTCATTCACAAGGAGTTGGCCATTTTTAAGCTCTTTCACCTAAAACTGCAGTTATGAACATTAAGGTTGCACATAAAGTAGATCAGATCGTTGAAGTGTAGTGTTCGAAGGAGGAATCTCTTACAAGCGCTTTGAGATGTTCAAGAATAGCGCAGAAGCAAATCAATGTAAGGAAACAAGCATCATAGCTTATCTCATAGTTCTATTGGTTCAAGGAATCCTCGTAGGAGTTCCTAATGGTGAAAAAGGTGTTGTAGCAAGAGGAGCACATATGGAGGCCAAAGCACTGCCTGTTGATCGTAAATATGAAGAATCAATGGTTTTCATTCACAAGGATTTGGCCAGTTTAAACTAATTCACCTAAAAGCAGAGTTATGAACTTTAGAGTTTTGCAAATAAAAGAGTGAATCGAAGTGTTGAAGTGTAGTCGAAGAGGTGATCTTCTGTGGGCTGCTTTGAGATGTTAAAAAGAATGGTGTAAAGCGAAATCAATGTAAGAAACCCCCATGTAAGCACTCTCATAGTTATTGGTTCGTCAAAGAATCCTCATAGGAGTTTCTAATGGTGAGGGGTGTTGTAACGAAGACACGTATCAGAAAGCAACCCTTTTTATTGATGTTGGTCTCGAGAGAATAATGGTTTTTCATTTACAAGTTTGGCCATTTTTAGTGATCTGCCTCGAAGCAAGATTTATGAACATTGGATTTTGCAAAATAAAAAGAAGTGAATCAAAGTGTTGGGCGTAGTCAAAGAGGTGAATATCTTACAGGCGCCTTTGAGATGTTCGAGAAAATTAGCAAGCATAAATCCAAGTAGAAACAAAGCATATGGGTAAACATCCCGTGAAAATTCTGTTGGTTCAAGGAATCCTCACATGAGTATCTAAAGGTGAAAAGGGGTGTTGTCCGAAGAAGACACATATGGAAGCCCAAACAACACCTGTTGATGTAAATATGGAGAGAATCAATGGTTTCATTCACAAGGATTTGGCCATTTTAAGCTGATTCACCCTCAAAGCGGAATTATAGACATTAAAGTTGCAAAATAAAAAGTGAGTCAGAGAGTGTTGAAGTGTAATCCAGAAGGTAAATCTTTACAAGCTCTTTTGAGATGTTCAAGAATGGTGTAAAGAAGCAAATCAATAACAGAAACAACATCATAGCTTATCTCAAATTACTGCAATTCGAGGAATCCTAGTAGGGAGTTTACAATGGTGAAAAAATTGTTGAGCAAGAAGACGCATATGGAAGCTTAAACAACACCTAATGATACGTAGGCCTGAAGAATCAATGGTTTTTCATTCACAAGGATTTGGCCATTTAAGCTGATTCACCTCGAAGCAGGAGTTATGAACATTAAGGTTGCAAATAAAGTAGATGAATCCCCAAGTTGAAGATTAATGATCGAAGGAGGTGAATCTCTTACAAGCTGCTTAGAGATGTTCCGGAATGGTGTAGAAGCAAATCAATGTAAGTATGAAGCATCATAGCTTATCTCATGGATTACTGTTGAGTTCAAAGAATCCTCATAGAAGTTTCTAATGGTGAAAAGGGTGTTGTAGCAAGAAGACACGTATAGAGCTTAAGCGACTTTTATTGATCTAAATATGAAGAATTAATGGTTTCATTCACAAGGATTTGGCCATTTTAAGCTGATTTACCTAAAAGCGGAGTTATGAACATTAAGTTTGCAAATAAAAAAGTGAATCGAAGTGTTGAAGCGTAGTCAAAGGAGGTGAATCTCTTACAACTGCCCTGAGATGTTCAAAAGAGTGTAGAGAAGCAAATCAAAGTAAGAAACAAGCATCATGGCCTCTACTGTGGATTACATTGGTTCCAGGAATCCTCATAGGAGTTTCCCCTTGTCAAAAAAGTGTTGTAGCAAGAGAGCCACATATGGAGGCCCCCCGACACCTATTGAAGTGCTCATCTCAAGAAGAATCAATGGTTTTTCATTCACAGGGTTTTGGCTAATTTTCCGGTAATTCCTCTTCGCGGAGTTATGAATTTATTAAGGTTGCCAAAACTAAAAGTGAATAAAAGTGTTGAAGTATAAAGTCAAGGAGGTGATCTCTTACAACTGCTTTGGGATGTTCAAGAATGGTGTCGAAGCAAATAGATGTAAGAAACAAACATACATGGCTTATCTCATGGCCTGATTAGTTGAATAAAAAATCCCCTGCATCGGGGGTTCTAATGGTGAAAAGGGAGTGTGTAGCAAGAAGGCACATATGGAAGCCAAACAACACCTATTGATGTCAAATATGAAGAATCAATGGTTTCATTCACAAGGATTTGGCCACCCCAGGTGATTCCCGCTAAAGCGGAGTTATAACATTAAAGTTGCAAATAAAAAGTGAATGAAGTGTTGAAATCTAGCAATCAAGAGGTCTATCTCTTACAACTGCTTTGATATATTTCAAGAATGGTGTAAAGCAAATCAAGGTGAAAACAAAGCATCTTAGCTTATCTCATAGTTCTGTTAGTTCGAGGAATCCTCGTAGGAGTTTCTAATGGTGAAAAAGTGTTGTAGCAAGAAGGAGCACATATGGAAGCTGAAAACATAGCACTAACTGATGTAAATATAAAAATTAATGGTTTTTCATTCACAGAGATTTGGCCATTTTAAGCTGATTCACCCTAAAGCGGAGTTATGAACATTAAGGTTGCAAATAAAAGTGAATCGAATCGTTGAAGTGTAGTCAAAGGAGGTGATCTCTTACAACTGCTTTGAGATGTTTGTTCAAGAATGGTGTAGAAGCAAATCAATGTAAGAAACAAGCATCATAGCTTATCTCATAGTTCTATTGGATTTCAAAAGGAATCCTCATAGGAGTTTCTAATGGTGAAAAAGGGTGTTGTGGTGAGAAAGGCGCATGTAAGACACTATGACACCACTGAATGATATAAATATGAAGAAGAATCAATGGTTTTCATTCACAAGGATTTGGCCATTTTAAGCTGATTCACTGGCAGATTCTCAGACTTTAAGTTTGCAAATAAAAGTGAATCGAAGTGTTGAAGTGTGAATCCAAAGGAGGTGATCTTCTGTTTTGCTTTGAGATGTTCAAGAATACAAGGCAAAATTAGTCAATGCCAGAAACAAACATCATGAAAGCTTATCTCATGATTACCCAGTTAGTTCA
Source organism: Cardamine occulta (assembly GCA_028015245.1). Lineage (NCBI taxonomy): Eukaryota > Viridiplantae > Streptophyta > Magnoliopsida > Brassicales > Brassicaceae > Cardamine > Cardamine occulta. Next base: position 84,962 of record CM051391.1, on the reverse strand, counting down.
AGGAATCCTCCTTTGAGGTTTCTAATGAAGTGAAAAGAATTGTTGTCGTAAGAAGAGCACATATGGAGGCTTAAACAACACCTATTGACCTAAATATGAAGAATCACTTTGGCCACAAAATTTACAAGGATTTGGCCATTTTAAGCTGATCTACTCACGCGGAGTTATGAACATTAAGTTTGCAAATAAGAAGTGAATCAAAGTGTTGACGTAGTCCAAAAAGAGGTGAATATCTTACAACTGCTTTGAGATTGTTCAAGAAAGAGTGTAAATAGCAAATCCAAGTAAAGCAGGAAGCATACATGAAAACCCATCCCATGATTACCCGGTAGTTCAAGAATTATCATAAAGGTATCTAATATGAGTGAAAAGGGGTGTTGTAGCAAGAAGACATACATATGGAGAATAAGCAACACCTATTGATCATAATATAGAAGAATCAATGGTTTCATTCACAAGGATTTGGCCATTTTAAGCTGATTCACCTAAGGAGTTATAATTTGATAAGATTTGCAAATAAAAGTGGTCGAAGTGTTGGAAGTGTGAATCCAAAGGTGATCTTTTAAAGCTGCTTTGAGATGTTCCAGAATGGTGTAAGAAGCAAATCAATGTAAGAAACAAGCATCATAGCTTATCTCATAGTTCTGTTGGATTAAAGGAATCACCATAGCAGCGTTTAATGGTGAAAAAGGAGTGTTGTGATGAAGACACATATGGGCTTAAACAACACCTGTTGATCATAAATATGAAGAGTCAATCGGTTTCATTCCCTGCAGGATTTGGCCATTTTTAAGGTGATTACCCTAAAGGAGTTATGAACATTAAGGTTACCAAATAAAAGTAGATCGAAGTGTTGAAGTGAAGTCAAGAAAAAGGTGATCTCCTACAAAAACAGCTTTGAGATGTTCAAGAATGAATTGTAAAAGCAAATCAATGTGAAAAACAAGCATCATGGCTTATCTAAGCCAGTTACGGTAGTTCGAAATAATCACTCATAAGAGTTTCTAATAGTGAAAAGGGAGGTGTTGTAACAAGAAGGAGCACATGGGGGGCTTAAACAACACGGTGTGATGATATAATGTGCCCGATCAATGGTTTCATTCACAAGATTTGTCCATTTTAAGGTGATTCACCTAAAAAGCAGAGTTATGAACATTAAAGTTGCAAGCTAAAGTGGAAGTCGAAGTGTTGAAATTAGTCAAAGAGGTTATCTCTTTACAAGCGCTTTGAGATGTTCAGAAGATGGTATGAAAGCGAATCAAAAGTAAGAAAACAAGCATCGCAAAACCCCTCCCTTGATTACTGTTAGTTCAAGGAATCCTCATAGGAGTTTCCTAATGGTGAAAAGGTGTTGTTGTAGCAAGAAGGCCTTGGAAGCTTAAGCAACACGGGTGATCTAAATATGAAGAATCAAATGGTTTTTTGCACCATTCCACCCGAGGATTTGGCCGTTTTAAAGGCTGATTCAGTGATTATAATTTTAAGTTTGCAGAAATAAAAGTAGATGAAGTGTTGAAGTGTAGTCAAAGGAGGTGATCTCTTACAACTGCTTTGAGATGTTCAAGAATGGTGTAAAGCGAATCAATGTAAGAAAACAAGCATCGCCAGAACGGATCTCGTAGTTACAGTGATTCGAGGAATCCTCATAGGAGTTTACAATGGTGAAGAAGGGTGTTGTAGCAAAGAAGACACATATGGAAGCTTAAACAACACCTATTGATGTAAATATCAAGAATCAATGGTTTCATTTACAAGGATTTGGCCATTTTAAGCTGGTCTACCTAAAAGCGGAGTTATGAACAGTAAGTTCTGAAATAAAAGTGAATCGAAAGTGTTGAAGCGTGGTCAAAAGAGGTGAATATCTTACAGCTGCTTTGAGATGTTCAAGAAAGGTGTGGAAGCCTTAATCAAAGTAAGAAACAAGCATCATAAACAGATCCCATAGTTCTGTTAGTTCTAAGAATCCTGTTAGGAGTTTCTAATGGTGAAAAGGGTGTTGTAGCAAGAAGACACATATGGAGAAAAAAGCAGCTCTTTTATTGATGTAAATATGAAGAATCAATGGTTTCATTCACAAGGATTTGGCCTTTTTTAAGGTGATTCACCTAAAAGCGGAGTTATGAACATTAAAGTTGCAAATAAAAGTAGATAAAAGTGTTGGAAGTGTAATCCGAAAGGAGGTGATCTCTTACAGCTGCTTTGAGATGTTCAAGAAATGTGTGAAGCAAAATCAATGTAAGAAACAAGCATCATAGCTTATCTCGCAAAAGTTCACATTAGTTCATGGAATCCTCATAGGGGTTTCTAATGGTGAAAAGGGGTGTTGTAGCAAAGAACGCATATGGAAGCTTCCCCATGACACCAAATGATCTCAAATATAGAAGAATCAATGGTTTCATTCAGAAGAGATTTGGCCATTTTTAAAAGCTGATTCACCTAAAAGAGGAGTTATGAACTGATTAAGGTTGCAAATAAAAAGTAGATTCGAATCGTTGAAGTATGATCAAAGAAATTGATCTCTTACAACTGCTTTGAGATGTTCAAAGAATGGTGTAGAAGCAAATCAATGTAAAAAGCAAGCATCATAGCTTATCTACATGAATTCTGTTAGTTCAAGGAATCCTCATAAAGGTTTCTAATGGTGAAAAGGGTGTTGTAGCAAGAAAAGACATATGGAAGCAAAAGCAACACCTAATGATGTAATATGAAGAATCAATGGTTTCATTCACGAAGTTGGCCATTTTAAGCTGATTTACCTAAAAGCGGAGTTATATGAACATTAAGTTTGCAAATAAAAGTGAATCGAAGTGTTGAAGCGTAGTCAAAGGAAGTGAATCTCTTACAACTGCTTTGAGATGTTCAAGAAAGGTGTAGAAGCAAATCAAAGTAAGAAACAAGCATAAGCAGAGCTTATCTCGTGGTTCTGTTAGTTCGAGGAATCCTCATAGGTGTTTCTAATGGTGAAAAGGGGTGTTGTAGCAAGAAGGCACATATAGGGAGGCTTAAACAACACCTATTGATGTAAATATGAAGAATCAATGGTTTCATTCACAGAGGATTTATGCATTTTAAGCTGATTCACCTAAAAGCAGTTATGAACAGTGAGTTACCAAATAAAAGTGAATCCGAAGTGTTGAAGTGTAGTCAAGGAGGTGATCTCTTACAACTGCTTTGAGATGTTCAAGAAAGGTGTAGAAGCAAATCAATGTATGAAACAACCATCGTAGCTTATCTCATAGTACTGTTAGTTCAAGGAATCCTCATAGGGAGTTTCTAATGGTGAAAAGGGTGTCGTGTAGCTAAGAGACATATGGAGGCTTAAACAACACCTATTGATGTAAATATGAAGAATCAATGGTTTCATTCACAAGGATTCTCGGGGCTATTTTAAGTTGATTCACTAAACTGAAGGGCGAACATTAAGTTGCAAATAAAGTGAATCAAAGTGTTGAGGTGTAATCAAAGGAGGTTATCTCTTACTATTGCTTTGAGATGTTCAAGACAGGTGTAGAAGCAAATCAAAGTAAGAAACTAGCATCACAAGCTTATCTCCTTAGTTCTGTTAGTTCAAGGAATCCTCATAGGAGTTTCTAATGGTGAAAAGGGGGTTGTAGCAAGAAGACACTTATGGAGGCTTAAATGACACCTATTGATGTAAATATGAAGAATCTAATGGTTTTTCATTCACAAAGTTTGGCCATTTCTAAGCTGATTCACCCCAAAACGAAAGGCTGTGAACTTTAAGATTTGCAAATAAGACCGAATCAAAGTGTTGAAGTGTAAGTCAAAGGAGGTGTATCTCTTACAACCTTCTTTGAGATCTTCGAGGTAATGGTAGAGAAGCAAATCAATATATTAAACAAGCATCATAGCTTGTCTCATAGTTCTGTTAGTTCAAGGAATCCTCATAGGAGTTTCTAATGGTGAAAAAGGGTGTTGTAGCAAGAAAGGACACAGTATGGAGGCTTGAACAACACCTATTGATCTCAAATATGAAGAATCAATGGTTTCATTTGTTCAAGATTTGGCCATTTTTAAGCCGATACACCTAAAAACTAGAGTTATGAACATTAAGTTTGCAAACAAAAGTGAATCAAAGTGTTCAAGCGTAGTCAAAGGAGTGCAATTCTTACAACTATCTTTGAGATGTTCTACCAAAGGTGTGTAACAAAATCAAAGTAAGAAACAAGCATCATCGCTTATCCCATAGTTCCATTAGTTCAACGAATCCTCATAGGAGTTTCCTATGATGAATAAGGGGTGTTGTAGCAAGAAGACACATATGGAGGCTTAAACAAATCTATTGATGTAATATGAAGAATCAATGGTTTCATTCACGAATCATTTGGCCATTTTAAGGTGATTCACCTAAAAACGGAGTTATGAACATTAAGTTGCAAATAAAAGGGAATCGGGTGTTGAAGTGTTGTCAAGGGTGAAAGTCTCTTACAATTGCTTCGAGAGTGTTCAGAATGGTGTAAGAAGCAAATCAAAGTAAGAAACAAGCATCATAAGCTTATCTCTCTTAGTTCTTTTAGTTCAAGGAACCCTCATAGGAGTTTCTAATGGTGAAAAGGGGTGTTGTAGCGTTAAGACTCACATGGCGGCTTAAGCAACACCCATTGATGTAATTCTGAAGAATCAATGGTTTCATTCACATGATTTGGCCATTTTATGCTGATTCACCTAAAAACGGAGTTATGAACATTAAGGTTGCAAATAAAAGTGATCGAAGCGTCGAAGGTGTAATCGAAAGGAGGTGATCTCTTACAACTGTCTGAGATGTTCAAGAATGGTGTAAAAGAAGCAAATCAATGTAAAGAAACACGCATCAAAGCTTATCTCATAGTTCTGTTAGTTCAAGGAATCCTCACAGGAGTTTCTAATCGGATAAAAAAGGGTCTTATAGCAAGAAGACACATATGGAGGCCAAAAACAACGACCTACTGACGTGTAAATATGAAGAATCCAATGGTTTCATTCACGCGGATTTGGCCATTGTTTAAGCTGATTTACCTAAAAAACGGAGTTATGAACATTAAGGTTGCAAATAAAGTGAATCGAAGTATTGAAGTGTAGTCAAAGGAAGTGAATCTCTTACAAGCTGGCTTTGAGATGTTCAAGAAAGGTGTAAAGCAAATCAAAGTAAGAAAAAGCATCAGTAGCTTATCTCATAGTTTCTGTTAGTTCAAGGAATCCTCATAGGAGTTTTAATGGTGAAAAAGGGGGGGTGTAGTAAGAAGTCACATATGGGGGCTTAAACAACACCTATTGATGTAAATATGAAGAATCAATGGTTTCCATTCACAAGGATTTGGCCATTTTTAAGCGATTTCACCTAAAAGCGGAGTTATGAACATTACGTTTGTAAATAAAAGTGAATCCAAGTGTTGGATTGTAATCAAAGGAGGTAATCTCTGACAACTGCTTTGAGATGTTCAAGAAAGGTGTAGAAGCAATCAAAGTAAGAAAGCAAGCATCATAGCTTATCCCATAGTTTCGTTTTAGTTTAAGGAATCCTCATAGGAGTTTCTAATTACGGTGAAAAGGGGTGTTATAGCAAGAAGACACATATGGAGGCTTAAACAACACCTATTGATGTAAATATAAGAATCAATGGTTTCATTCACAAGGATTTGGCCATTTTTAAGTTGATTTACCTAAAAACGGAGTTATGAACATTAAGTTTGCAAATAAAAGTGAATCGAAGTGTTGAAGTGTAATCAAGAGGTGATCTCTTACAACTGCTTTGAGATGTTCAAGAATGGTGTAGAAGCAAATCAAAGTAAAGAAACAAGCATCATAGCTTATCCCATAGTTCTGTTAGTTCAAGGAATCCTCATGGGAGTTCCTAATGGTGAAAAGGGTGTTTGAAGCAAGAAGCACACATATGGAGTGCTTAAACAACACCTATTGATGTAAATATGAAGAATCAATGGTTTCATTCACAAGGTTTGGCCATTTTAAAGCTGATTCACCTAAAAAACGGAGTTATGAACCCTTCACAGGTTGCAAATAAAAGTGAATCGAAGTGTTGAATTGTAGTCAAAGGAGGTGATCTCTTACAACTGCTGAGATATTCAAGAAAGGTGTAGAAGCAAATCAAAGTAAGAAACAAGCACCATAGCTTATCCCATATTTCTTGTTAGTTCAAGGAATCTCATAGGGAGTTTCTAATGGTGAAAAGGGGTGTTGTAGCAAGAAGACACATATGGAGGCTTAAACAACACCTATTGATGCAAATATGAAGAATCAATGGTTTCATTCACAAGGATTTGGCCATTTTTAAGCTGATTCACCTAAAAACGGAGTTATGAACATTAAGGTTGCAAATAAAAGTGAATCGAAGTGTTAAAGTGTAGTCAAAGGAGGTGAATTTCTTACAACTGCTTTGAGATGTTCAAGAAAGGTGTAAAGCAAAATCAAAGTAAGAAAAAAGCATCATAGCTTATCACACAGTTCTGTTAGTTCAAGGAATCCTCATAGGAGTTTCTAATGGTGAAATGGGGTTGTGTAGCAAGAAGACACATATGGAGGCTTAAACAACACCTATTGATGTAAATATGAAGAATCAATGGTTTCATTTACAAGGATTTGGCCATTTTTAAGTCTGATTTACCTAAAAAACGGAGTTATGAACATTACGTTGCAAATAAAAGTGAATCGAAGTGTTGAAGTAGTCAAAGGGAGGTGTATCTCTTACAACTGCTTTGAGATATTCAAGAAGGTGTAGAAGCAAATCAAAGTAAGAAACAAGCATTAAGTAGCTTATCCCATGGTTCTGTTAGTTCAAGGAATCCTCATAGGAGTTTCTAATGGTGAATAAGGTGGTGTTGTAGCAAGAAGACACATATGGAGGCTTAAACAACACCTATTGATGTAAATATTAAGAATCAATGGTTTCATTCACAAGGATTTGGCCATTTTAAGCTGACTCACCTAAAAACGGAGTGATGCACATTAAGGTTGCAAATAAAAGAGTGAATCGAAGTGTTCAAGTGTAGTCAAAGGAGGTGAATCTCTTACAACTGCTTTGAGATGTTCAAGAAAGGTGTAGAAGCAAATCAAAGTAAGAAACAAGCATCATAGCTTATCCCATAGTTCTGTTCGTTCCAGGAATCCTCATAGGCGTTTCTCATGGTGAAAAGGGGTGTTGTAGCGAAGACACATATGGAGGCTTAAACAACGCCTATTGTTGTAAGTATGAAGAATCAGTGGTTTCATTGTGAAGGATTTGGCCATTTTAAGCTGATTCACCTAAAAACGGAGTTATGAACCTTCACGTTGCAAATAAGAGTGAATCAGGTGTGGAAGTGGAGTCAAAGGAGGTGATCTCTTACAACTGCTTTGAGATATTCAAGAAAGATGTAGAAGCAAATCAAAGTAAGAAACAAGCATCATAGCTTATCCCATAGTTCCATTAGTTCAAGGAATCTCACTGGAGTTTCTAATGGTGAAAAGGGGTGTTGTAGCAAGAAGACACATATGGAGGCTTAAACAACACCTATTGATGTAAATATGAAGAATCAATGGTTTCATTCACAATGATTTGGCCATTTTAAGCTGATTACCTAAAACGGAGTTATGAACATTAAGTTTGCAAAATAAAAGTGAATCAAGTATTGAAGCGTAGGCAACGGCGGTGAATCTCTTACAACTGCTTTGAAATGTTCGAGATAGGTGTAGAAGCATAGCAGAGTCAGAAACAAGCAGCAGAGCTTATCCCATAAGTTTGTGAGTTCGAGGAATACTCATCGGAGTTTCTACTGGTGAAAAGGGGTGTTGTAGCGTGAAGACACATATGGAGGCTTAAACAACACCTATTGATGTAAATATGAAGAATCAATGGTTTCATTTTAAGGATTTGGCCATTTCAAGCTTATTCACCTAATAACGGAGTTATGACCCTTCAAGATACAAATGAGAGTGAATAGAAGTGTTGAAGTGTAGTCAAAGGAGGTGTATCTCTTACAACTGCTTTGAGATATTCAAGAAAGGTGTAGAAGCAAATCAAAGTAAGAAACAAGCATCATAGCTTATCCCATAGTTCTGTTAGTTATTAGAATCTCATAGGAGTTTCTAATGGTGAATTTGGGAGTTGTAGCAAGAAGACACATATGGAGGCTTAAACAACACCTATTGATGTAAATATGAAGAATCAATGGTTTCATTCACAAGGATTTGGCCATTTTTAAGCTGATTTACCTAAAAACGGAGTTATGAACATTAAGGTTGCAAATAAAAGTGAATCGAAGTGTTGAAGCGTAGTCAAAGGAGGTGAATCTCTTACAACTGCTTTGAGATGTTCAAGAAAGGTGTAGAAGTAAATCAAAGTAAGAAACAAGCATCATAGCATCCCATGAGTTCTGTTAGTTCAAGGAATCCTCCTAGTAGTTTCTAACGGTGCAAAGGGGCGGTGTACCAAGAAGACATATATGGAGGCTTGAACAACACCTATTGATGTAAATATGATGAATCACTGGTTTCATTCAAAAGGATTTGGCCAGCTCCAAGCTGATTCACCTAAAAACGGAGTTATGAACCTTCAAGTTGCAAATAAAAGTGAATCGAAGTATTGAAGTGTAGTCAAAGGAGGTGAATCTCTTACAACTGCTTTGAGATGTTCAAGAAAGGTGTAGAAGCAAATCAAAGTAAGAAACAAGCATCATAGCTTATCCCATAATTCTGTTAGTTGAAGGAAGCTCATAGGAGTTTCTAATGGTGAAAAGGGGTGTTGTAGCAAGAAGACACATATGGAGGCTTAAACAACACCTATTGATGTAAATATGGAGAATCAATGGCTTCATTCACATGGATTTGACCATTTTTAAGCTGATTTACCTAAAAATAGAGTTATGAACATTAAGTTTGCAAATAAAAGTGAATCAAGTGTTGAGAGGTAAAAGGAGGAGAATCTCTTACAACTGCTTTGAGATGTTCAAGAAAGGTGTAGAAGCAAATCAAAGTAAGAGACAAGCATCATAGCTTATCCCATAGTTCTGTTAGTTCAAGGAATCTCATAGGGAGTTTCTAATGGTGAAAGGGGTGTTGTAGCAAGAAGACACATATGGAGGCTTAAACAACACCTATTGATGTAAATATGAAGAATCAATGGTTTCATTCACAAGGATTTGGCCATTTTAAGCTGATTTACCTAAAAACGGAGTTATTAACATTAAGTTTGCAAATAAAAGTGAATCAAGTGTGAAGTGTAAGTCAAAGGAGGTGAATCTCTTACAACTGCTTTGAGATGTTCAAGAAAGGTGTAGAAGCAAACCAAAGTAAGAAACAAGCATCATAGCTTATCCCATAGTTATGTTAGTTCAAGGAATCCTCATAGGAGTTTCTAATGGTGAAAAGGGAGTGTTGTAGCAAGAAGACACATATGGAGGCTTAAAACAACACCTATTGATGTAAATATGAAGAATCAATGGTTTCATTCACAAGGATTTGGCCATTTTAAGCCGATTCACCTAAAAAAACGGAGTTATGAACATTAAGGTTGCAAATAAAAGTGAATCAAGTGAAGTAAGTCAAAGGAGGTGTATCTCTTACAACTGCTTTGAGATATTCAAGAAAGGTGTAGAAGCAAATCAAAGTAAGAAACAAGCATCATAGCTTATCCCATAGTTCTGTTAGTTCAAGGAATCCTCATAGGAGTTTCTAATTGTGAATAAGGGGTGTTGTAGCAAAAAGAGACATATGGAGGCTTAAACAACACCTATTGATGTAAATATGAAGAATCAATGGTTTCATTCACAAGGATTTGGCCATTTTAAGCTGATTCACCTAAAAACGGAGTTATGAACCTGCACGATGCAAATAAGAGTGAATCAAGTGTGGAAGCGTAGTCAAAGGAGGTGATCTCTTACAACTGCTTTGAGATGTTCAAGAAAGGTGTGAAGCAAATCAAAGTAAGAAACAAGTATTATAGCTTATCCCACAGGCCTTGTAGTTCAAGGAATGCTCATGGGAGTGTCTAATGTTGAAGAAGTGGTGTTGTAGCAAGAAGACACATATGGAGGCTTAAACAACACCTATTGATGTAAATATGAAGAATCAATGGCTGAAGACCCAAGGACTGAGCCATTTTTACGCGGATTCACCTAAAAACGGAGTTATGAACATTAAGTTTGCAAATAAGAGTGAATCAAGTGTTGAAGGTAGTCAAAGGAGGTGAATCTCTTGCAGGTGCGGTGAGATGTTCAAGAAAGGTGTAGAAGCAAATCAAAGTAAGAAACAAGCATCATAGCTTATCCCATAGTTCTGTTAGTTCAAGGAAGCCTCATAGGAGTTTCTAATGGTGAAAAGGGGTGTTGCAGCAAGAAGACACATATGGAGGCTTAAACAACACCTATTGATGTAAATATGTAGAATCAATGTCTTCATTCACAAGGATTTGGCCATTTTTAAGCTGATTCACGTAAAAACGGAGTTATGAACCTTCAGGGTGCAAATAAGAGTGAATCGAAGTGATGAAGAGTAGTCAAAGGCGGTGAATCTCTTATAACTGCTTTGAGATGTTCAAGAAAGGTGTAAGCAAATCAAAGAAAGAAACAAGCATCATAGCTTATACCATAGTTCTGTTAGTTCAAGGAATCTCATAGGAGTTTCTAATGGTGAAAAGGGGTGTTGTAGCAAGAAGACACATATGGAGGCTTAAACAACACCTATTGATGTAAATATGAAGAATCAATGGTTTCATTCACAAGGATTTGGCCATTTTTAAGCTGATTCACCTAAAAACGGAGTTATGAACATTAAGGTTGCAGATAAAAAGTGAATCAAGTGTGAAGTGTAGTCAAAGGAGGTGAATCTCTTACAACTGCTTTGAGATGTTCAAGAAAGGTGTAAGCAAATCAAAGTAAGAAACAAGCATCATAGCTTATCCCATAGTTCTGTTAGTTCAAGGAATCCTCATAGGAGTTTCTAATGGTGAAAAGGGGTTGTAGCAAGAAGACACATATGGAGGCTTAAACAACACCTATTGATGTAAATATGAAGAATCAATGGTTTCATTCACAAGGATTTGGCCATTTTAAGCTGATTCACCTAAAAACGGAGTTATGAACCTTAACGTTGCAAATAAAGAGTGAATCAAGTGTGGACGTGTAGTCAAAGGAGGTGAATCTCTTACAACTGCTTTGAGATGTTCAAGAAAGGTGTAGAAGCAAATCAAAGTAAGAAACAAGCATCATAGCTTATCCCATAGTTCTGTTAGTTCAAGGAACTCTCATAGGAGTTTCTAATGGTGAAAAGGGGTGTAGCAAGAAGACACATATGGAGGCTTAAACAACACCTATTGATGTAAATATGAAGAATCAATGGTTTCATTCACAAGGATTTGGCCATTTTTAAGCTGATTCACCTAAAAACGGAGTTATGAACATTAAGGTTGCAAATAAAAGTGAATCAAGTGTGAAGCGTAGTCAAAGGAGGTGAATCTCTTACAACTGCTTTGAGATGTTCAAGAAAGGTGTAGAAGCAAATCAAAGTAAGAAACAAGCATCATAGCTTATCCCATAGTTCTGTTAGTTCAAGGAATCCTCATAGGAGTTTCTAATGGTGAAAAGGGGTGTTGTAGCAAGAAGACACATATGGAGGCTTAAACAACACCTATTGATGTAAATATGAAGAATCAATGGTTTCATTCATAAGGATTTGGCCATTTTTAAGCTGATTCACCTAAAAACGGAGTTATGAACCTTCACGATGCAAATAAGAGTGAATCAAAGTGTGGAAGCGTAGTCAAAGGAGGTGTATCTCTTACAACTGCTTTGAGATATTCAAGAAAGGTGTAGAAGCAAATCAAAGTAAGAAACAAGCATCATAGCTTATCCCATAGTTCTGTTAGTTCTTTGAATCTCATAGGAGTTTCTAATGGTGAATATGGGGAGTTGTAGCAAGAAGACACATATGGAGGCTTAAACAACACCTATTGATGTAAATATGAAGAATCAATGGTTTCATTCACAAGGATTTGGCCATTTTTAAGCTGATTCACCTAAAAACGGAATTATGAACATTAAGGTTGCAAATAAAAGTGAATCAAGTGTGAAGTGTAGTCAAAGGAGGTGAACTCTTTACAACTGCTTGAGATGTTTAAGAATTGTGTAGAAGCAAATCAAAGTAAGAAACAAGCATCATAGCTTATCCCATAGTTCTGTTAGTTCAAGGAATCCTCACAGGAGTTTCTAATGGTGAAAAGAGTGTTGTAGCAAGAAGACACATATGGAGGCTTAAACAACACCTATTGATGTAAATATGAAGAATCAATGGTTTCATTCATAAGGCTTTGGCCCTTTTTAAGCTGATACACCAAAAACGGAGTTATGAACCTTCAAGATGCAAATAAGAGTGAATAAAAGTGTGGAAGTGTAGTCAAAGGCGGTGAATCTTTTACAACTGCTTTGAGATGTTCAAGAAAGGTGTAGAAGCAAATCAAAGTAAGAAACAAGCATTATAGCTTATCCCATAGTTCTGTTAGTTCAAGGAATCCTCACAGGAGTTTCTAATGGTGAAAAGAGTGTTGTAGCAAGAAGACACATATGGAGGCTTAAACAACACCTATTGATGTAAATATGAAGAATCAATGGTTTCACTCACAAGGATTTGGCTATTTTTAAGCTGATTCACCAAAAAACAGAGTTATGAACCTTCACGATGCAAATAAGAGTGAATCGAAGTGTGGAAGCGTAGTCAAAGGAGGTGTATCTCTTACAACTGCTTTGAGATATTCAAGAAAGGTGTAGAAGCAAATCAAAGTAAGAAACAAGTATTATAGTTTATCCCATAGTTCTGTTAGTTTTAGGAATCTCATAAGAGTTTCTAATGGTGAATAAGGGGTGTTGTAGCAAGAAGACACATATGGAGGCTTAAACAACACCTATTGATGTAAATATGAAGAATCAATGGTTTCATTCACAAGGATTTGGCCATTTTTAAGCTGATTTACCTAAAAACGGAGTTATGAACATTAAGGTTGCAAATAAAAGTGAATCAAAGTGTTGAAGTGTAGTCAAAGGAGGTGAATCTCTTACAACTGCTTTGAGATGTTTAAGAATTGTGTAGAAGCAAATCAAAGTAAGAAACAAGCATCATAGCTTATCCCATAGTTCTGTTAGTTCAAGGAATCCTCACAGGAGTTTCTAATGGTGAAAAGAGTGTTGTAGCAAGAAGACACATATGGAGGCTTAAACAACACCTATTGATGTAAATATGAAGAATCAATGGTTTCATTCATAAGGATTTGGCCGTTTCCAAGCTGATTCACTTAAAAACGGAGTTATGAACCTTCACGATGCAAATAAGAGTGAATCGAAGTGTGGAAGTGTAGTCAAAGGAGGTGAATCTCTTACAACTGCTTTGAGATGTTCAAGAAAGGTGTAGAAGCAAATCAAAGTAAGAAAAAATCATCATAGCTTATACCATAGTTCTGTTAGTTCAAGAAATCTCATAGGAGTTTCTAATGGTGAAAAGGGGTGTTGTAGCAAGAAGACACATATGGAGGCTTAAACAACACCTATTGATGTAAATATGAAGAATCAATGGTTTCATTCAGAAGGATTTGGCCATTTCCAAGCTGATTCACCTAAAAACGGAGTTATGAACATTAAGGTTGCAAATATAAGTGTCTAGAAGTATTGAAGTGTAGACAAAGGAGGTGAATCTCTTACAACTGCTTTGAGATGTTCAAGAAAGGTGTAGAAGCAAATCAAAGTAAGAAACAAGCATCATAGCTTATCCCATAGTTCTGTTAGTTCAAGGAATCCTCACAGGAGTTTCTAATGGTGAAAAGAGTGTTGTAGCAAGAAGACACATATGGAGGCTGAAAACAACACCTATTGATTTGAATATGAAGAATCAATGGTTTCATTCATAAGGATTTGGCCATTTTAAGCTGATTCACCTAAAAACGGAGTTATGAACCTTCACGATGCAAATAAAGGTGAATCGAAGTGTGAAGTGTAAAAGGAGGTGAATCTCTTACAACTGCTTTGAGATATTCAAGAAAGGTGTAGAAGCAAATCAAAGTAAGAAACAAGCATCATAGCTTATCCCATAGTTCTGTTAGTTCAAGGAATCTCATAGGAGTTTCTAATGGTGAATAATGGGCGTTGTAGCAAGAAGACACATATGGAGGCTTAAACACCACCTATTGATGTAAATATGAAGAATCAATGGGCTCATTCACCAGGATTTGGCGATTTTTAAGCTAATTCCCCTAAAAACGGAGTGATGAACATTAAGTTGCAAATAAAAGTGAATCAAGTGTGAAGTGTAGTCAAAGGAGGTGAATCTCTTACAACTGCTTTGAGATGTTCAAGAAAGGTGTAGAAGCAAATCAAAGTAAGAAACAAGCATCATAGCTTATCCCATAGTTCTGTTAGTTCAAGGAATCCTCATAGGAGTTTCTAATGGTGAAAAGGGGTGTTGTAGCAAGAAGACACATATGGAGGCTTAAACAACACCTATTGATGTAAATATGAAGAATCAATGGTTTCATTCATAAGGATTTGGCCATTTTTAAGCTGATTCACCTAAAGACGGAGTTATGAACCTTACGTTGCAAATAAAGAGTGAATCAAGTGTGGAAGCGTAGTCAAAGGAGGTGAATCTCTTACAACTGCTTTGAGATGTTCAAGAAAGGTGTGAAGCAAATCAAAGTAAGAAACAAGCATCATAGCTTATCCCATAGTTCTGTTAGTTCAAGGAATCCTCATAGGAGTTTCTAATGGTGAAAAGGGGTGTTGTAGCAAGAAGACACATATGGAGGCTTAAACAACACCTATTGATGTAAATATGAAGAATCAATGGTTTCATTCACAAGGATTTGGCCATTTTTAAGCTGATTTACCTAAAAACGGAGTTATGAACATTAAGGTTGCAAATAAA
>CM051391.1:1581-69967 GCA_028015245.1 Cardamine occulta | reverse complement strand
ATGAAAAACCATTGATTCTTCATATTTACATCAATAGGTGTTGTTTAAGCCTCCATATGTGTCTTCTTGCTACAACACCCCTTATTCACCATTAGAAACTCCTATGAGATTCCTAAAACTAACAGAACTATGGGATAAGCTATGATGCTTGTTTCTTACTTTGATTTGCTTCTACACCTTTCTTGAACATCTCAAAGCAGTTGTAAGAGATTCACCTCCTTTGACTACCTTCACACTTGATTCACACTTATTTGCATCGTGAAGGTTCATAACTCTGTTTTTAGCTGAATCGGCTTGGAAACGGCAAAAGCCTTATGACTGAAACCATTGATTCTTCATATTTACATCAATAGGTGTTGTTTAAGCCTCCATATGTGTCTTCTTGCTACAACACCCCTGTTCACCATTAGAAACTCCTAGGAGGATTCCTGGAACTAACAG
This sequence comes from Cardamine occulta, assembly GCA_028015245.1. Classification (NCBI taxonomy): domain Eukaryota; kingdom Viridiplantae; phylum Streptophyta; class Magnoliopsida; order Brassicales; family Brassicaceae; genus Cardamine; species Cardamine occulta. The sequence goes on along the minus strand of CM051391.1, from coordinate 69,526 downwards.
AAGTATGGGATAAGCTATGATGCGTTTTTCTTACTTTTATTTGCGTCTACACCTTTCTTGAATATCTCAAGCGGTTGTAAGAGATTCCTCTCCTTTATTACCTTCTTCCACTTTGATTCACTCTTATTTGCATCGTGAAGGTTCATAACTCCGTTTTTAGGTGAATCGGCTTGGACATGGCCAAATCCTTATGAATGAAACCATTGATTCTTCATATTTACATCAATAGGTGTTGTTTAAGCCTCCATATGTGTCTTCTTGCTTGAACACCCTTTTTCACCATTAGAAACTCTTATGAGGATTCCTTGAACTAACAGAACTATGGGATAAGCTATGATGCTTGTTTCTTTCTATGATTTGCTTCTACACCTTTCTTGAACATCTCAAAGCAGTTGTAAGGGATTCACCTCCTTTGACTACACTTCAATACTTCGATTCACTTTTATTTGCAACCTTAATGTTCATAACTCCGTTTTAAGTGAATCACCTTAAAAATAGCCAAATCCTTGTGAGTGAAACCATTGATTCTTCATATTTACATCAATAGATATTGTTTAAGCCTCCATATGTGTCTACTTGGTACAACACCCCTTTTTACCATTAGAAACTCCTATGAGATTCCTTAAACTAACAGAATAATAGGATAAAATATAATGCTTGGTTCTTACTTTGATTTGCTTCTACACCTTTCTTGAATATCTCAAAGCAGTTGTAAGAGATTCACCTCCTTTGACAACACTTCCACACTTCGATTCACTCTTATTTGCATCGTGAAGGTTCATAACTCCGTTTTTAGGTGAATCAGCTTGGAAATGGCCAAATCCTTATGAATGAAACCATTGATTCTTCATATTTACATCAATAGGTGTTGTTTAAGCCTCTATATGCGTCTTCTTGCTTCAACACCCATTTTCACCATTAGAAACTCCTATGAGGATTCCTTGAACTAACAGAACTATGGGATAAGCTATGATGCTTGTTTCTTACTATGATTTGCTTCTACACCTTTCTTGAACATCTCAAAGCAGTTGTAAGGGATTCACCTCCTTTGACTACACTTCAATACTTCGATTCACTTTTATTTGCAACCTTAATGTTCATAAATCCGTTTTTAGGTGAATCAACTTAAGAATAGCCAAATCCTTGTGAGTGAAACCATTGATTCTTCATATTTACATCAATAGGTGTTGTTTAAGCCTTCATATGTGTCTACTTGCTACAACACCCCTTATTCACCATTAGAAACTCCTATGAGATTTTTAGAACTAACAAAACTATGGGATAAGCTATAATGCTTGTTTCTTACTTTGATTTGCTTTCACACCTTTCTTGAATATCTCAAGCGAGTTGTAAGAGATTCACCTCCTTTGACCTTCCACACTTGATTCACTCTTATTTGCAGCGTGAAGGTTCATAACTCCGTTTTTAGGTGAATTGGCTCGAAAATGGCCAAGTCCTTATGAGAAAAACCATTGATTCTTCATATTCACATCAATAGGTGTTGTTTCAGCCTCCATATGTGTCTTCTTGCTACAACTCCCAAATTCACCATTAGAAACACCTATGAGATTCTTAGAACTAACAGAACTATGAGATAAGCTATAATGCTTGTTTCTTACTTTGATTTGCTTCTACACCTTTCTTGAACATCTCAAAGCAGTTGTTAGGGATTCACCTCCTTTTCTACCTTCACACTTCGATTCACTCTTATTTGCATCGTGAAGGTTCATAACTCCGTTTTTAGGTGAATCAGCTTGGAAATGGCCAAATCCTTATGAATGAAACCATTGATTCTTCATATTTACATCGATAGGTGTTGTTTAAGCCTCCATATGTGTCTTCTTGCTACAACACCCCTTTTCACCATTAGAAACTCCTATGAGGATTCCTTGAACTAACTGAACTATGGGATAAGCTATGATGCTTGTTTCTTACTATGATTTGCTTCTACACCTTTCTTGAACATCTCAAAGCAGTTGTAAGGGATTCACCTGCTTTTACTACACTTCACTACATCGCTTCACTCTCATTTGCAACCTTTATGTTCATAACACCGCGTTTTTGTGAATCAGCTTCAAAATGGCAAATCCTTATGAATGAAACCATTGATTCTTCATATTTACATCAATAGGTGTTGTTTAAGCCTCTATATGCGTCTTCTTGCTTCAACACCCATTTTCACCATTAGAAACTCCTATGAGGATTCCTTGAACTAACAGAACTATGGGATAAGCTATGATGCTTGTTTCTTACTATGCTTTGCTTCTACACCTTTCTGGGACATCTCAACGCAGTTGTAAGAGATTCACCTCCTTTTACTACACTTCAATACTTGATTCACTTTTATTTGCAACCTTAATGTTCATAACTCCGTTTTTTTGGGAATCAGCTTAAAAATGCCCAAATCCTTGGGAATGTAAGCATGGATTCGTCAGACTTACATCAATAGGTGTTGTTTAAGCCTCCATATGTGTCTACTTGCTACAACACCCCTTTTTACCATTAGAAACTCCTATGAGATTCCTTGAACTAACAGAATTATGGGATAAGCTATGATGCTTGTTTCTTACTTTGATTTGCTTCTACACCTTTCTTGAACATCTCAAAGCAGTTGTAAGAGATTCACCTCCTTTGACTACACTTCCACTTGATTCACTCTTATTTGCATCGTGAAGGTTTATAACTCCGTTTTTAGGTGAATCGGCTTGAAAATGGCCAAATCTGGTGGAAAAACCATTGATTCTTCATATTTACATCAATAGGTGTTGTTTAAGCCTCCATATGTGTCTTCTTGCTACAACACCCTTATTCACCATTAGAAACTCCTGTAGAGATTCCTAAAACTAACAGAACTATGGGATAAGCTATAATGCTTGTTTCTTACTTTGATTTGCTTCTACACCTTTCTTGAATATCTCAGCGGTTGTAAGATTCACCTCCTTTGACTACATTTCCACACTTGATTCACTCTTATTTGCATCGTGAAGGTTCATAACTCCGTTTTTAGGTGAATCAGCTTGGAAATGGCCAAATCCTATGGGATGAAACCATTGATTCTTCATATTTACATCAATAGGTGTTGTTTAAGCCTCCATATGTGTCTTCTTGCTACAACACCCTTTTTCACAATTAGAAACTCCTATGAGGATTCCTTGAACTAACAGAACTATGGGATAAGCTATGATGCTTGTTTCTTACTTTGATTTGCTTCTACACCTTTCTTGAATATCTCAAAGCAGTTGTAAGGATTCACCTCCCCTTATTACACTTCAACACTTGATTCACTTTTATTTGCAACCTTAATGTTCATAACTCCGTTTTAGGTGAATCAGCTTAAAAATAGCCAAATCCTTGTGAGTGAAACCATTGATTCTTCATATTTACATCAATAGGTGTTGTTTAAGCCTCCATATGTGTCTTCTTGCTACAACACCCCTTTTTACCATTAGAAACTCCTATGAGGATTCCTTGAACTAACAGAACTATGGGATAAGCTATGATGCTTGTTTCTTACTTTGATTTGCTTCTACACCTTTCTTGAACATCTCAAAGCAGTTGTAAGAGATTCACCTCCTTTGACAACACTTCCACACTTCGATTCACTCTTATTTGCATCGTGAAGGTTCATAACTCCGTTTTTAGGTGAATCAGATTGGAAATGGCCAAATCCTTATGAATGAAACCATTGATTCTTCATATTTACATCAATAGGTGTTGTTTAAGCCTCTATATGCGTCTTCTTGCTTCAACACCCATTTTTACCATTAGAAACTCCTATGAGGATTCCTTGAACTAACAGAACTATGGGATAAGCTATGATGCTTGTTTCTTACTATGATTTGCTTCTACACCTTTCTTGAACATCTCAAAGCAGTTGTAAGGGATTCACCTCCTTTGACTACACTTCAATACTTCGATTCACTTTTATTTGCAACCTTAATGTTCATAAATCCGTTTTTAGGTGAATCAGCTTGAAAATGGCCAAATCCTTGTCAATGAAACCATTGATTCTTCATATTCACATCAATAGGTGTTGTTTAACCCTCCATATGTGTCTTCTTGCTACAACACCCCTTTTCACCATTAGAAACTCCTATGAGGATTCCTTGAACTAACAGAACTATGGGATAAGCTATGATGCTTGTTTCTTACCTTGATTTGCTTTCACCTTTCTTGAATATCTCAAAGCGGTTGTAAGAGATTCCCCTCCTTGTTACTTACACACTTCAATTCACTCTTATTTGCATCGTGAAGGTTCATAACTCCGTTTTTAGGTGAATCAGCTTTAAAATGGCCAAATCCTATGAAGAAAACCATTGATTTTTCATATTCACATCAATAGGTGTTGTTTAAACCTCCATATGTGTCTTCTTGCTACAACTCCCCATATTCCCCATTAGAAACTCCTATGAGATTCCTAAAACTAACAGAACTATGGGATAAACTATAATGCTTGGTTCTTACTTTGATTTGCTTCTACACCTTTCTTGAATATCTCAAAGCAGTTGTACGAGATTCACCTCCTTTGACTACACTTCCACACTTCGATTCACTCTTATTTGCATCGTGAAGGTTCATAACTCCGTTTTTAGGTGAATCAGCTTGGAAATGGCCAAATCCTTATGAATGAAACCATTGATTCTTCATATTTACATCGATAGGTGTTGTTTAAGCCTCCATATGTGTCTTCTTGCTACAACACCCCTTTTCACCATTAGAAACTCCTATGAGGATTCCTTGAACTAACTGAACTATGGGATAAGCTATGATGCTTGTTTCTTACTATGATTTGCTTCTACACCTTTCTTGAACATCTCAAACCAGTTGTAAGGGATTCACCTGCTTTTACTACACTTCAATACTTCGATTCACTTTTATTTGCAACCTTAATGTTCATAACTCCGTTTTTACGTGAATCAGCTTGGACATGGCAAAATCCTTATGAATGAAACCATTGATTCTTCATATTACATCAATAGGTGTTGTTTAAGCCTCTATATGCGTCTTCTTGCTTCAACACCCATTTTCACCATTAGAAACTCCTATGAGGATTCCTTGAACTAACAGAACTATGGGATAAGCTATGATGCTTGTTTCTTACTATGATTTTCTTCTACACCTTTCTTGAACATCTCAAAACAGTTGTAAGAGATTCACCTGCTTTTACTACACTTCAATACTTCGATTCACTTTTATTTGCAACCTTAATGTTCAGAACTCCGTTTTTAGGTGAATCAGCTTAAAAATAGCCAAATCCTTGTGAGTGAAACCATTGATTCTTCTTATTTACATCAACAGGTGTTGTTTACGCCTCCATATGTGTCTTCTTGCTACAACACCTCTTTTTACCATTAGAAACTCCTATGAGATTCTTTGAGCTAACAGAATTATGGGATAAGCTATGATGCTTGTTTCTTACTTTGATTTGCTTCCACACCTTTCGTGAATATCTCAAAGAGGTTGTGAGATAGTCACCTCCTTTTACTACACTTCCACACTTTGATTCACTTTTATTTGCATCGTGAAGGTTCATAACTCCGTTTTTAGGTGAATCAGCTTGGAAATGGCCAAATCCTTATGAATGAAACCATTGATTCTTCATATTTACATCAATAGGTGTTGTTTAAGCCTCTATATGCGTCTTCTTGCTTCAACACCCATTTTCACCATTAGAAACTCCTATGAGGATTCCTTGAACTAACAGAACTATGGGATAAGCTATGATGCTTGTTTCTTACTATGATTTGCTTCTACACCTTTCTTGAACATCTCAAAGCAGTTGTAAGGGATTCACCTCCTTTGACTACACTTCAATACTTCGATTCACTTTTATTTGCAACCTTAATGTTCATAACTCCGTTTTTAGGTGAATCAGCTTAAAAATAGCCAAATCCTTGTGAGTGAAACCATTGATTCTTCTTATTTACATCAACATGTGTTGTTTAAGCCTCCTTATGTGTCTTCTTGCTACAACACCTCTTTTTACCATTAGAAACTCCTATGAGATTCCTTGAACTAAGAGAATTAAGGGATAAGCTATGATGCTTGTTTCTTACTTTGATTTGCTTTCACACCTTTCTTCAATATCTCAAAGCAGTTGTAAGAGATTCACCTCCTTTGACTACACTTCCACACTTGATTCACTCTTATTTGCATGTAAGAGTTCATAACTCCGTTTTTAGGTGAATCAACTTTAAAAATGGCCAAATCCTTATAAAAAAACCATTGATTCTTCATATTTACATCAATAGGTGTTGTTTAAGCCTCCATATGTGTCTTCTTGCTACAACACCCTTTTCACCATTAGAAACTCCTGTGAGATTCCTTAAACTAACAGAACTATGGGATAAGCTATAATGCTTGTTTCTTACTTTGATTTGCTTCTACACCTTTCTTGAATATCTCAAAGCAGTTGTAAGAGTTCACCTCCTTTGACTACACTTCACACTTGATTCACTCTTATTTGCATCGTGAAGGTTCATAACTCCGTTTTTAGGTGAATGAGCTCGAAAATGGCCAAATCCTTATGAAAAAAACCATTGATTCTTCATATTTACATCAATAGGTGTTGTTTAAACCTCCATATGTGTCTTCTTGCTACAACACCCCTTATTCACCATTAGAAACTCCTATGAGATTCCTAGAACTAACAGAACTATGGGATAAACTATGATGCTTGTTTCTTACTTTGATTTGCTTCTACACCTTTCTTGAATATCTCAAAGCAGTTGTAAGAGATTCACCTCCTTTGATTACATTTCCACACTTGATTCACTCTTATTTGCATCGTGAAGGTTCATAACTCCGTTTTTAGGTGAATCGGCTTGAAATGGCCAAATCCTATAGAATGAAACCATTGATTCTTCATATTTACATCAATAGGTGTTGTTTAAGCCTCTATATGTGTCTTCTTGCTACAACACCCTTTTTCACCATTAGAAACTCTTATGAGAGATTCCTTGAACTAACAGAACTATGGGATAAGCTATGATGCTTGTCTCTTACTTTGATTTGCTTCTACACCTTTCTTGAACATCTCAAAGCAGTTGTAAGGGATTCACCTCCTTTGACTACACTTCCCACTTGATTCACTTTTATTTGCAACCTTAATGTTCATACCTCCGTTTTTTGGTGAATCAGCTTAAAAACGGCCAAATCCTTGTGAATGAAACCATTGATTCTTCATATTTACATCAATAGGTGTTGTTTAAGCCTCCATATGTGTCTTTTTTCCACAACACCTTTTTACCATTAGAAACTCTTATGAGGATTCCTGGAACTCACAGGACTATGGGCTAAGCTGTGCTGCTTGTTGCTTTCTATGATTTGCTTTCACACCTTTCTTGAATATCTCAAAGCAGGTTGTAAGAGATTCACCTCCTTTGACTTCACTTCACACTTGATTCACTCTTATTTGCATCGTGAAGGTTCATACCTCAGTTTTTAGGTGTATCAGCTTCAAAATGGCCAAATCCTTATCAATGAAACCATTGATTCTTCATATTTACATCAATAGGTGTTGTTTAAGCCTTCATATGTGTCTTCTTGCTACAACACCCCTTTTTACCATTAGAAACTCCTATGAGATTCCTTAAACTAACAGAATAATAGGATAAAATATAATGCTTGGTTCTTACTTTGATTTGCTTCTACACCTTTCTTGAATATCTCAAAGCAGTTGTAAGAGATTCACCTCCTTTGATACACTTCACACTTGATTCCCTCTTATTTGCATCGCGGAGGTTCATAACTCCGTCTTTAGGTGAATCAGCTTGAAATGGCCAAATCCTTAGATAAGAAACCATTGATTCTTCATATTTACATCAATAGGTGTTGTTTAAGCCTCCATATGTCTTCTTGCTTCAACACCCTTTTTACCATTAGAAACTCCTGAGGATTCCTTGAACTAACAGAACTATGGGATAAGCTATGATGCTTGTTTCTTACTATGATTTGCTTCTACACCTTTCTTGAACATCTCAAAGCAGTTGTAAGGGATTCACCTCCTTTGACTACACTTCAATACTTCGATTCACTTTTATTTGCAACCTTAATGTTCATAAATCCGTTTTTAGGTGAATCAACTTAAGAATAGCCAAATCCTTGTGAGTGAAACCATTGATTCTTCATATTTACATCAATAGGTGTTGTTTAAGCCTTCATATGTGTCTACTTGGTACAACACCCCTTTTTACCATTAGAAACTCCTATGAGATTCCTTGAACTAACAGAATTATGGGATAAGCAATAATGCTTGTTTCTTACTTTGATTTGCTTTCACACCTTTCTTCAATATCTCAAAGCAGTTGTAAGAGATTCACCTCCTTTGACTACACTTCCACACTTCAATGCACTCTTATTTGCATCGTGAAGGTTCATAACTCCGTTTTTAGGTGAATTAGCTCGAAAATGGCCAAATCCTTATGAAAAAAACCATTGATTCTTCATATTTACATCAATAGGTGTTGTTTAAGCCTCCATATGTGTCTTCTTGCTACAACACCCCTTATTCACCATTAGAAACTCCTATGAGATTCCTAAAACTAACAGAACTATGGGATAAACTATAATGCTTGTTTCTTACTTTGATTTGCTTCTACACCGTTCTTGCATATCTCAAAGCAGTTGTAAGAGATTCACCTCCTTTGACTACACTTTCACACTTCGATTCACTCTTATTTGCATCGTGAAGGTTTATAACTCCGTTTTTAGGTGTTGTTTAAGCCTCCATATGTGTCTTCTTGCTACAACGCCCCTTTTCACCATTAGAAACTCCTATGAGGATTCCTTGAACTAACAGAACTATGGGATAAGCTATGATGCTTGTTTCTTACTTTGATTTGCTTCTACACCTTTCTTGAACATCTCAAAGCAGTTGTAAAGAGATTCACCCTCCTTTGACTACACTTCAATACTTGATTCACTTTTATTTGCAACCTTAATGTTCATAACTCCGTTTTTAGGTGAATCGGCTTAAAAATGGCCAAATCCTTGTAGAATGAAACCATTGATTCTTCATATTTACATCAATAGGTGTTGTTTAAGCCTCCATATGTGTCTTCTTGCTACAACACCCCTTTTCACCATTAGAAACTCCTATGAGATTCCTAGAACTTAAAAATTATGGGATAAGCTATAATACTTGTTTCTTACTTTGATTTGCTTCTACACCTTTCTTGTATATCTCAAAGCGGTTGTAAGAGATTCACCTCCTTTGCCTACCTTCCACACTTGATTCACTTTTATTTGCATCGTGAAGGTTCATAACTCCGTTTTTAGGTGAATCAGCTTGGAAATGGCCAAATCCTTATGAATGAAACCATTGATTCTTCATATTTACATCAATAGGTGTTGTTTAAGCCTCCATATGTGTCTTCTTGCTACAACACCTCTTTTTACCATTAGAAACTCCTATGAGGATTCCTTGAACTAACAGAACTATGGGATAAGCTATGATGCTTGTTTCTTACTATGATTTGCTTCTACACCTTTCTTGAACATCTCAAAGCAGTTGTAAGGGATTCACCTGCTTTGACTACACTTCAATACATTGATTCACTTTTATTTGCAACCTTAATGTTCATAACTCCGTTTTTAGGTGAATCAGCTTAAAAATAGCCAAATCCTTGTGAGTGAAACCATTGATTCTTCTTATTTACATCAATAGGTGTTGTTTAAGCCTCCATATGTGTCTTCTTGCTACAACACCCCTTTTCACCATTAGAAACTCCTATGAGATTCCTTGAACTAACAGAATTATGGGATAAGCTATGATGCTTGTTTCTTACTTTGATTTGCTTCCACACCTTTCTTGAATATCTCAAAGCAGTTGTAAGAGATTCACCTCCTTTGCCTATACTTTCACACTTCAATTCACTCTTATTTACATCGTGAAGGTTCATAACTCCGTTTTTAGGTGAATTAGCTTGGAAATGGCCAAATCCTTACGAATGAAACCATTGATTCTTCATATTTATATCAATAGGTGTTGTTTAAGCCTCTATATGTGTCTTCTTGCTACGACACCCCTTTTCACCATTAGAAACTCCTATGAGATTCCTAAAACTAACAGAACTATGGGATAAACTATAATGCTTGGTTCTTACTTTGATTTGCTTCTACACCTTTCTTGAATATCTCAAAGCAGTTGTAAGAGATTCACCTCCTTTGACTACACTTTCACACTTCGATTCACTCTTATTTGCATCGTGAAGGTTTATAACTCCGTTTTTAGGTGTTGTTTAAGCCTCCATATGTGTCTTCTTGCTACAACGCCCCTTTTCACCATTAGAAACTCCTATGAGGATTCCTTGAACTAACAGAACTATGGGATAAGCTATGATGCTTGTTTCTTACTATGATTTGCTTCTACACCTTTCTTGAACATCTCAAACCAGTTGTAAGGGATTCACCTGCTTTTACTACACTTCAATACTTCGATTCACTTTTATTTGCAACCTTAATGTTCATAACTCCGTTTTTACGTGAATCAGCTTAAAAATAGCCAAATCCTTGTGAGTGAAACCATTGATTCTTCATATTTACATCAATAGCTGTTGTTTAAGCCTCCATATGTGTCTTTTTGCTACAACTCTTCATATTTACCATTAGAAACTCCTATGAGGATTCCTTGAACTAACAGAACTATGGGATAAGCTATGATGCTTGTTTCTTACTTTGATTTGCTTCTACACCATTCTTAACTATCCCTAAGCAGTTGTAAGAGATTCACCTCCTTTGACTACACTTCCACACTTGATTCACTTTTATTTGCATCGTGAAGGTTCATAACTCCGTTTTTTTAGGTGAATCAGTTTTAAAATGGTCAAATCCTTGTCAATGAAACCATTGATTCTTCATATTTACATCAATAGGTGTTGTTTAAGCCTCCATATGTGTCTTCTTGCTACAACACTCTTTTCACCATTAGAAACTCCTGTGAGGATTCCTTGAACTAACAGAACTATGGGATAAGCTATGATGCTTGTTTCTTACTTTGATTTGCTTCTACACGATTCTTAAACATCTCTAAGCGGTTGTAAGGATTCACCTCCTTGTTACACTTCAATACTTCATTCACTTTTATTTGCAACCTTAATGTTCATAACTCCGTTTTTAGGTGAATCAGCTTAAAAATGGCCAAATCCTTGTGAATGAAACCATTGATTCTTCATATTTACATCAATAGGTGTTGTTTAAGCCTCCATATGTGTCTTCTTGCTACAACTCCCCATTTTCACCATTAGAAACTCCTATAAGATTCAATGAACTAACAGAACTGTGGGATAAACTCTAATACTTGTTTCTTACTTTGACTTGCTTTTACACCTTTCTTAAACATCTCAAAGCAGTGGTAAGGGATTCACCTGCTTTTACTACACTTCCACACTTGATTCACTTTTATTTGCATCGTGAAGGTTCATAACTCCGTTTTTAGGTGAATCGGCTTTAAAATGGCCAAATCCTTATAGAAAGAAACCATTGATTCTTCATATTTACATCAATAGGTGTTGTTTCATCCTCCATATGTATATTCTTGCCACAACTCCCAAATTCACCATTAGAAACTCCTATGAGGATTCCTTGAACTAACAGAACTATGGGATAAGCTATGATGCTTGTTTCTTACTTTGATTTGCTTCTACACCTTTCTTGAATATCTCAAGCGGTTGTAAGAGATTCACCTCCTTTGACTACACTTCCCACTTGAATCACTCTTATTTGCATCGTGAAGGGTCATACCTCCGTTTTTAGGTGTATCAGCTTCAAAATGGCCAAATCCTTATGAATGAAACCATTGATTCTTCATATTTACATCAATAGGTGTTGTTTAAGCCTCCATATGTGTCTTCTTGCTACAACACCCCTTTTCACCATTAGAAACTCCTATGAGGATTCCTTGAACTAACAGAACTATGGGATAAGCTATGATGCTTGTTTCTTACTTTGATTTGCTTCTACACCTTTCTTGAATATCTCAAAGCAGTTGTAAGAGATTCACCTCCTTTGACTACACTTCCACACTTTGATTCACTCTTATTTGCATCGTGAAGGTTCATAACTCCGTTTTTAGGTGAATCAGCTTGGAAATGGCCAAATCCTTATGAATGAAACCATTGATTCTTCATATTTACATCAATAGGTGTTGTTTAAGCCTCCATATGTGTCGTCTTACTACAACGCCCTTTTTACCATTAGAAACTCCTATGAGGATTCCTTGAACTAACAGAATTATGGGATAAGCTATGATGCTTGTTTCTTACTTGGATTTGCTTCTACACCTTTCTTGAACATCTCAAAGCGGTTGTAAGATTCACCTCCTTTGACTACACTTCAACTTGATTCACTTTTATTTGCAACCTTAATGTTCATAACTCCGTTTTTTAGGTAAATCAGCTTAAAATGGCCAAATCCTTGTGAATGAAACCATTGATTCTTCATATTTACATCAATAGGTGTTGTTTAAGCCTCCATATGTGTTTTCTTGCTACAACACCTCTTTTCACCATTAGAAACTCCTATGAGGATTCTTTGAACTAACAGAACTATGGGATAAGCTATGATGCTTGTTTCTTACTTTGATTTGCTTCTACACCTTTCTTGAATATCTCAAAGCAGTTGTAAGAGATTCACCTCCTTTGACTACACTTCCACACTTTGATTCACTCTTATTTGCATCATGAAGGTTCATAACTCCGTTTTTAGGTGAATCAGCTTGAAAATGGCCAAATCCTTATGAATGAAACCATTGATTCTTCATATTTACATCAATAGGTGTTGTTTAAGCCTCTATATGTGTCTTCTTGCTACAACACTCTTTTCACCATTAGAAACTCCTATGAGATTCTAATAACTAACAGAACTGTGGGATAAGCTATAATGCTTGTTTCTTACTTTGACTTGCTTCTACACCTTTCTTGAACATCTCAAAGTAGTGTAAGAGATTCACCTCCTTTGCTTCTACTTCCACACTTTTATTCACTCTTATTTGCATCTTGAAGGTTCATAATTCCGTTTATAGGTGAATCAGCTTGAAAATGGCCAAATCCTTATGAATGAAACCATTGATTCTTCATATTTACATCAATAGGTGTTGTTTAAGCCTCCATATGTGTCTTCTTGCTACAACACCCCTTTTCACCATTAGAAACTCCTATGAGGATTCCTTAAACTAACAGAACTATGGGATAAGCTATGATGCTTGTTTCTTACTTTGATTTGCTTCTACACCTTTCTTGAACATCTCAAAGCAGTTGTAAGAGATTCACCTCCTTTGACTACACTTCAATACTTGATTCACTTTTATTTGCAACCTTAATGTTCATAACTCCGTTTTTAGGTGAATCAGCTCAGAAATGGCCAAATCCTTGTGAGTGAAACCATTGATTCTTCATATTTACATCAATAGGTGTTGTTTAAGCCTCCATATGTGTCTTCTTGCTACAACACCTCTTTTTACCATTAGAAACTCCTATGAGGATTCCTTGAACTAACAGAACTATGGGATAAGCTATGATGCTTGTTTCTTACGTTGATTTGCTTCTACACCTTTCTTGAATATCTCAAGCAGTTGTAAGAGATTCACCTCCTTTGACTACACTTCCACACTTGATTCACTTTTATTTGCATCGTGAAGGTTCATAACTCCGTTTTTAGGTGAATCAGCTTAAAATGGCCAAAGCCTTATGAATGAAACCATTGATTCTTCATATTTACATCAATAGGTGTTGTTTAAGCCTCCATATGTGTCTTCTTGCTACAACTCTCCATATTCACCATTAGAAACTCCTATGAGATTCTAAGAACTAACAGAACTATGGGATAAGCTATAATGCTTGTTTCTTACTTTAACTTGCTTCTACACCTTTCTTGAACATCTCAAAGCAGTTGTAAGAGATTCACCTCCTTTGACTACACTTCCACACTTCGATTCACTCTTATTTGCATCGAGAAGGTTCATAACTCCGTTCTTAGGATAATCCGCTTGAAAATGGACAAAGCCTTACGAATGAAACCATCGATTCTTCATATTTACATCCATAGGTGTTGTTTTAGCCTCCATATGTGTCTTCTTGCTACAACACCCTTTTCACCATTAGAAACTCCTATGAGGATTCCTTGAACTAACGAACTATGGGATAAGCTATGATGCTTGTTTCTTACTTTGATTTGCTTCTACACCTTTCTTGAACATCTCAAAGCAGTTGTAAGGATTCACCTCCTTTTACTACACTTCATACTTGATTCACTTTTATTTGCAACCTTAATGTTCATAACTCTGTTTTTAGGTATATCAGCTAAAAATGGCCAAATCCATGTCAATGAAACCATTGATTCTTCATATTTACATCAATAGGTGTTGTTTAAGCCTCCATATGTGTCTTCTTGCTACCACACCCCTTTTCACCATTAGAAACTCCTATGAGGATTCCTTGAACTAACAGAACTATGGGATAAGCTATGATGCTTGTTTCTTACTTTGATTTGCTTCTACACCTTTCTTGAATATCTCAAGCGGTTGTAAGAGATTCACCTCCTTTGATTCTGCTTCCATACTTGATTCACTCTTATTTGCATCGTGAAGGTTCATAACTCCGTTTTTAGGTGAATCAGCTTAAAATGGCCAAATCCTTATGAATGAAAGCATTGATTCTTCATATTCACATCAATAGGTGTTGTTTCAGCTTCAATATGTGTATTCTTTCTAAAACTCCCAAATTTACCAATAGAAACTCCTATGAGGATTCCTTGAACTAACAGAACTATGGGATAAGCTATGATGCTTGTTTCTTACTTTGATTTGCTTCTACACCTTTCTTGAATATCTCAAAGCAGTTGTAAAAGATTCACCGCCTTTGACTACACTTCCCACTTGATTCACTCTTATTTGCAACGTGAAGGTTCATAACTCCGTTTTTTAGGTGAATCGGCTTAAAATGGCCAAATCCTTGTGAATGAAACCATTGATTCTTCATATTTACATCAATAGGAGTTGTTTAAGCCTCCATATGTGTCTTCTTGCTACAACACCCTTTTCACAATTAGAAACTCCTATGAGGATTCCTTGAACTAACAGAACTATGGGATAAGCTATGATGCTTGTTTCTTACTTTGATTTGCTTCTACACCTTTCTTGAATATCTCAAAGCAGTTGTAAGAGATACACCTCCTTTGACTACACTTCCACACTTTGATTCACTCTTATTTGCATCTTGAAGGTTCATAACTCCGTTTTTTAGGTGAATCGGCTTAGAAATGGCCAAATCCTTATGAATGAAACCATTGATTCTTCATATTTACATCAATAGGTGTTGTTTAAGCCTCCATATGTGTCTTCTTGCTACAACACCCTTTTCACCATTAGAAACTCCTATGAGGATTCCTTGAACTAACAGAACTATGGGATAAGCTATGATGCTTGTTTCTTACTTTGATTTGCTTCTACACCTTTCTTGAACATCTCAAGCGGTTGTAAGAGATTCACCTCCTTTGACTACGCTTCAACACTTCGATTCACTTTTATTTGCAAACTTAATGTTCATAACTCCGTTTTTAGGTAAATCAGCTTGAAAACGGCCATATCCTTGTCAGTGAAAGCATTGATTCTTCATATTCACATCAATAGGTGTTCTTTAAGCTTCCACTTGTGTCTTCTTGCTACAACACCCCTTTTCACCATTAGAAACTCCTATGAGGATTCCTTGAACTAACAGAACTATGGGATAAGCTATGATGCTTGTTTCTTACTATGATTTGCTTCTACACCTTTCTTGAACATCTCAAAGCAGTTGTAAGAGATTCACCGCCTTTGACTATATTCCACACTTGGATTCACTCTTATTTGTATTGTGAAGGTTTATAACTCCGTTTTCAGGTGAATCAGCTCAGAAAAGGCCAAATCCTTATGATTGAAACCATTGATTCTTCATAGTTACATCAATAGGAGTTGTTTAAGCCTCCATATGTGTCTTCTTGCTATAACACCCTTTTCACAATTAGAAACTTCTATAAGATTCCTTGAACTAACAGAACTATGGGATAAGCTATGATGCTTGTTTCTTACTTTGATTTGCTTCTACACCTTTCTTGAATATTTCAAAGCAGTTGTAAGAGATACACCTCCTTTGACTACACTTCCACACTTGATTCACTCTTATTTGCAACGTGAAGGTTCATAACTCCGTTTTTAGGTGAATCAGCTTAAAATGGCCAAATCCTTGTGAATGAAACCATTGATTCTTCATATTTACATCAATAGGTGTTGTTTAAGCCTCCATATGTGTCTTCTTGCTACAACACCCTTATTCACCATTAGAAACTCCTATGAGGATTCCTTAAACTAACAGAACTATGGGATAAGCTATGATGCTTGTTTCTTACTTTGATTTGCTTCTACACCTTTCTTGAATATCTCAAAGCGGTTGTAAGAGATTCACCTCCTTTGACTACACTTCAACACTTTGATTCACTCTTATTTGCATCGTGAAGGTTTATAACTCCGTTTTTAGGTGACTCAGCTTGGAAATGGCCAAATCCTTATAGAATGAAACCATTGATTCTTCATATTTACATCAATAGGTGTTGTTTAAGCCTCCATATGTGTCTTCTTGCTACAACACTCTTTTCACCATTAGAAACTCCTGTGAGGATTCCTTGAACTAACAGAACTATGGGATAAGCTATGATGCTTGTTTCTTACTTTGATTTGCTTCTACACAATTCTTAAACATCTCAAGCAGTTGTAAGAGATTCACCTCCTTTGACTACACTTCATACTTGATTCACTTTTATTTGTAACCTTAATGTTCATAACTCCGTTTTTAGGTGAATCAGCTTAAAAATGGCCAAATCCTTGTGAATGAAACCATTGATTCTTCATATTTACATCAATAGGTGTTGTTTAAGCCTCCATATGTGTCTTCTTGCTACAACACCCTTTTTCACCATTAGAAACTCCTATGAGGATTCCTTGAACTAAAAGAACTATGGGATAAGCTATGATGCTTGTTTCTTACTTTGATTTGCTTCACCTTTCTTGAACATCTCAAGCGGTTGTAAGAGATTCACCTCCTTTGACTACACTTCACACTTGAATTCACTCTTATTTGCATCGTGAAGTTCATAACTCCGTTTATAGGTGAATCAGCTTGAAAATGGCCAAATCCTTATGAATGAAACCATTGATTCTTCATATTTACATCAATAGGTGTTGTTTAAGCCTCCATATGTGTCTTCTTGCTACAACACCCTTTTTCACCATTAGAAACTCCTATGAGGATTCCTTGAACTATGAACTATGGGATAAGCTATGATGCTTGTTTCTTACTTTGATTTGCTTCTACACCTTTCTTGAACATCTCAAAGCGGTTGTGAAGATTCACCTCCTTTGACTACACTTCACACTTGGATTCACTCTTTTATTGCAATTGAAGGTTCATAACTCCGTTTTTAGGTGAATCAGCTTGAAAATGGCCAAATCCTTATGAATGAAACCATTGATTCTTCATATTTACAGCAATAGGTGTTGTTTAAGCCTCCATATGTGTCTGCTGGCTACAACACCCCGTTTCACCATTAGAAACTCCTATGAGGATTCCTTTAACAAACAGAACAAGGGGATAAGCTATAATGCTGGTTTCTTACTTTGATTTGCGTCTACACCTTTCTTGAACATCTCAAGCGGTTGTAAGAGATTCACCTCCTTTGACTACCTTCAATACTTGATTCACTCTTTATTTGCAAACTTAATGTTCATAACTCCGTTTTTAGGTAAATCAGCTTAAAAATGGCCAAATCCTTGTGAATGAAACCATTGATTCTTCATATTTACATCAATAGGTGTTGTTTAAGCCTCCATATGTGTCTTCTTGCTACAACACCCCTTTTTACCATTAGAAACTCCTATGAGGATTCCTTGAACTAACAGAACTATGGGATAAGCTATGTGGCTTGTTTCTTACATTGATTTGCTTCTACACCTTTCTTGAACATCTCAAAGCAGTTGTAAGAGATTCACCTCCTTTGACTACGCTTCAACACTTCGATTCACTTTTATTTGTATCCTGATGGTTCAGAACTCTGTTTTTAGGTGAATCAGCTTGAAAATGGCCAAATCCTTGTCAATGAAACCATTGATTCTTCATATTCACATCAATAGGTGTTGTTTCATCCTCCATATGTCTCTTCTTGCTACAACTCCCAAATTCACCATTAGAAACTCCTATGAGGATTCTTTGAACTAACAGAACTATGGGATAAGCTATGATGCTTGTTTCTTACTTTGATTTGCTTCTACACCTTTCTTGAATATCTCAAGCGGTTGTAAGAGATTCACCTCCTTTGACTACTTTCCACACTTGATTCACTCTTATTTGCATCGTGAAGGTTCATAACTCCGTTTTTTAGGTGAATCAGCTTGGAAATGGCCAAATCCTTATGAAAGAAACCATTGATTCTTCATATTTACATCAATAGGTGTTGGTTAAGCCTCCATATGTGTCTTCTTGCTACAACACCCTTTTCACCATTAGAAACTCCTATGAGGATTCCTTGAACTAACGAGAACTATGGGATAAGCTATGATGCTTGTTTCTTACTTTGATTTGCTTCTACACCTTTCTTGAACATCTCAGGCAGTTGTAAGAGATTCACCTCCTTTGACTACACTTCATACTTGATTCACTTTTATTTGCAACCTTAATGTTCATAACTCCGTTTTTTAGGTGAATCGGCTTAAAATGGCCAAATCCTTGTGAGTGAAACCATTGATTCTTCATATTTACATCAATAGGTGTTGTTTAAGCCTCCTATATGTGTCTTCTTGCTACAACACCCTTTTCACCATTAGAAACTCCTATGAGGATTCCTTGAACTAACAGAACTATGGGATAAGCTATGATGCTTGTTTCTTACTTTGATTTGCTTCCACACCTTTCTTGAATATCTCAAAGCGGTTGTAAGAGATTCACCTCCTTTGACTACACTTCCACACTTGATTCACTCTTATTTGTATCTTGAAGGTTCATAACTCTGTTTTTAGGTATATCAGCTTGAAAATGGCCAAATCCTTGTCAATGAAACCATTGATTCTTCATATTCACATCAATAGGTGTTGTTTAAGCCTCCATATGTGTCTTCTTGCTACAACGCCCATTATTCACCATTAGAAACTCCTATGAGGATTCCTTGAACTAACAGAACTATGGGATAAGCTATGATGCTTGTTTCTTACTTTGATTTGCTTCTACACCTTTCTTGAACATCTCAAAGCAGTTGTAAGAGATTCACCTCCTTTGACAACACTTCCACACTTCGATTCACTCTTATTTGCATCGTGAAGGTTCATAACTCCGTTTTTAGGTGAATCAGATTGGAAATGGCCAAATCCTTATGAATGAAACCATTGATTCTTCATATTTACATCAATAGGTGTTGTTTAAGCCTCCATATGTGTCTTCTTGCTACAACACCCCTTTTCACCATTAGAAACTCCTATGAGGATTCCTTGAACTAACAGAACTATGGGATAAGCCATAATGATTGTTTCTTACTTTGATTTGCTTCTACACCTTTCTTGAATATCTCAAAGCAGTTGTAAGAGATACACCTCCTTTGACTACGCTTCCACACTTCGATTCACTCTTATTTGCATCGTGAAGATTCATAACTCTGTTTTTAGGTGAATCAGCTTGGAAATGGCAAAAGCCTTATGAATGAAACCATTGATTCTTCATATTTACATCAATAGGTGTTGTTTAAGCCTCCATATGTGTCCTCTTGCTACAACACCCCTTTTTACCATTAGAAACTCTTGTGAGGATTCCTTGAACTAACAGAACTATGGGATAAGCTATGATGCTTGTTTCTTACTTTGATTTGCTTCTACACAATTCTTAAACATCTCAAAGCAGTTGTAAGAGATTCACCTCCTTTGACTACACTTCAATACTTCGATTCACTTTTATTTGCAACCTTAATGTTCATAACTCCGTTTTTAGGTGAATCAGCTTAAAAATGGCCAAATCCTTGTGAATGAAACCATTGATTCTTCATATTTACATCAATAGGTGTTGTTTAAGCCTCCATATGTGTCTTCTTGCTACAACACCCTTTTCACAATTAGAAACTCCTATGAGGATTCCTTGAACTAACAGAACTATGGGATAAGCTATGATGCTTGTTTCTTACTTTGATTTGCTTCTACACCTTTCTTGAATATCTCAAAGCCGTTGTAAGAGATTCACCTTCTTTGATTACACTTCACACTTGAATTCACTCTTATTTGCATCGTGAAGGTTCATAACTCCGTTTTAGATGAATCAGCTCGAATATGGCCAAATCCTTATGAAAGAAACCATTGATTCTTCATATTTACATCAATAGGTGTTGTTTAAGCCTCCATATGTGTCTTGTTGCTACAACTCCTTATTCACCATTAGAAACTCCTATGAGATTCCTTAAACTAACAGAACTATGGGATAAGCTATAATGCTTGTTTCTTACTTTGATTTGCTTCTACACCTTTCTTGAATATCTCAAAGCAGTTGTAAGAGATACACCTCCTTTTACTACCACTTCGATTCACTCTTTTATTTGCATCGTGAAGGTTCATAACTCCGTTTTTAGGTGAATCGGCTTTTAAAATGGCCAATTTCTTATGAATGAAACCATTGATTCTTCATATATACATCCATAGGTGTTGTTTAAGCCTCCATATGTGTCTTCTTGACACAACCACCCTTTTCACCATTAGAAACTCCATGAGGATTCCTTGAACTAACTGAACTATGGGATAAGCTATGATGCTTGTTTCTTACTTTGATTTGCTTCTACCCTTTCTTGAACATCTCAAAGCAGTTGTAAGAGATTCACCTCCTTTTTACTACACTTCAATACTTGATTCACTTTTATTTGCAACCTTAATGTTCATAACTCCGTTTTTAGGTCAATCAGCTTAAAAATGGCCAAATCCTTGTGAGTGAAACCATTGATTCTTCATATTTACATCAATAGGTGTTGTTTAAGCCTCCATCTGTGTGTTCTTGCTACAACACCCTTTTCACCATTGAAAACTCCTATGAGGACTCCTTGAACTAACAGAACTATGGGATAAGCTATGATGCTTGTTTCTTACTTTGATTTGCTTCTACACCTTTCTTGAACATCTCAAAGCAGTTGTAAGAGATTCACCTCCTTTGTCTACACTTCACACTTGATTCACTCTTATTTGTAACTTGAAGGTTCATAACTCCGTTTTTAGGTGAATCGGCTCAGAAATAGCCAAATCCTTATGAAAGAAACCATTGATTCTTCATATTTACATCAGTAGGTGTTGTTTAAGCCTCCATATGTGTCTTCTTGCTCTGACACCCCTTTTCACCATTAGAAACTCCTATGAGGATTCCTTAAACTAACAGAACTATGGGATAAGCTATGACGCATGTTTCTCACTTTGATTTGCTTCTACACCTTTCTTGAATATCTCAAAGCGGTTGTAAGAGATTCACCTCCCTTGATTACACTTCCACACTTGATTCACTCTTATTTGCATCGTGAAGGTTCATAACTCCGTTTTTTAGGTGAATCGGCTTGAAATGACCAAATCCTTATGAATGAAACCATTGATTCTTCATATTTACATCAATAGGTGTTGTTTAAGCCTCCATATGTGTCTTCTTGCTACAACACCCCTTTTCACCATTAGAAACTCCTATGAGGATTCCTTGAACTAACAGAACTATGGGATAAGCTATGATGCTTGTTTCTTACTTTGATTTGCTTCTACACTTTTCTTGAACATCTCAAAGCAGTTGTAAGAGATTCACCTCCTTTGACTACACTTCAATACTTCATTCACTTTTATTTGCAACCTTAATGTTCATAACTCCGTTTTTAGGTGAATCAGCTTAAAAATGGCCAAATCCTTGTGAATGAAACCATTGATTCTTCATATTTACATCAATAGGTGTTGTTTAAGCCTCCATATGTGTCTTCTTGCTAAACACCCCCTTTACCCCATTAGAAACTCATATGAGGATTCCTTGAACTAACAGAACTATGGGATAAGCTAAGATGCTTGTTTCTTACTTTCATTTGCTTCCACACCTTTCTTGAACATCTCAAAGCAGTTTTAAGAGATTCAACTCCCTTGATTACACTTCACACTTGAATTCACTCTTATTTGCAACGTGAAGGTTCATAACTCCGTTTTTAGGTGAATCAGCTCAGAAATGGCCAAATCCTTATGAATGAAACCATTGATTCTTCATATTTACATCAATAGAAGTTGTTTCATCCTCCATATGTGTATTCTTGCTACAACTCCCAAATTCACCATTAGAAACTCCTATGAGGATTCCGTGAAGTAACAGAACTATGAGATAAGCTGTGATGGGTGTTTCGGACTTTGATGTGCTTCTACCCTTTCTTGAACATCTCCAAAGCAGTTGTAAGAGATTCACCTCCTTTGTTCACTTCCACACCTTGATTCACTCTTATTTGCATCGTGAAGGTTCATAACTCCGTTTTTAGGTGAATCGGCTTAAAATGGCCAAATCCTTATGAATGAAACCATTGATTCTTCATATTTACATCAATAGGTGTTGTTTAAGCCTCCATATGTGTCTTTTTGCTACAACTCCGAAATTCACCTTTAGAAATTCCTTTGAAGATTCCTTGAACTAACAGAACTATGGGATAAGCTATGATGCTTGTTTCTTACTTTGATTTGCTTCTACACCTTTCTTGAACATCTCAAGCGGTTGTAAGAGATTCACCTCCTTTGTTACACTTCATACTTGATTCACTTTTATTTGCAACCTTAATGTTCATAACTCCGTTTTTTAGGTGAATCAGCTTAAAATGGCCAAATCCTTGTGAATGAAACCATTGATTCTTCATATTTACATCAATAGGTGTTGTTTAAGCCTCCATATGCGTCTTCTTGCTGCACCCTTTTTCACCATTAGAAAGCTCCTATGAGGATTCCTTGAACTAACAGAACTATGGGATAAGCTATGATGCTTGTTTCTTACTTTGATTTGCTTCTACACCTTTCTTGAACATCTCAAAGCAGTTGTAAGAGATACACCTCCTTTGACTACGCTTCCACACTTTGATTCACTCTTATTTGCATCGTGAAGGTTCATAACTCCGTTTTTAGGTAAATCAGCTTAAAAATGGCCAAATCCTTGTGAATGAAACCATTGATACTTCATATTTACATCAATAGGTGTTGTTTAAGCCTCCATATGTGTCTTCTTGCTACAACACCCTTTTTCACAATTAGAAACTCCTATGAGGATTCCTTGAACTAACAGAACTATGGGATAAGCTATGATGCTTGTTTCTTACTTTGGTTTGCTTCTAGACCTTTCTTGAATATCTCAAAGCAGTTGTAAGATATTCACCTCGTTTGACTTACACTTCCACACTTGATTCACTCTTATTTGCATCGTGAAGGTTCATAACTCCGTTTTTAGGTGAATCGGCTTAAAATGGCCAAATCCTTATGAATGAAACCATTGATTCTTCATATTTACATCAATAGGTGTTGTTTAAGCCTCCATATGTGTCTTCTTGCTACAACACCCTTTTCACCATTAGAAACTCCTATGAGGATTCCTTGAACTAACAGAACTATGGGATAAGCTATGATGCTTGTTTCTTACTTTGATTTGCTTCTACACCTTTCTTGAACATCTCAAGCAGTTGTAAGGATTCACCTCCTTTGCTACACTTCATACTTGATTCACTTTTATTTGCAACCTTAATGTTCATAACTCCGTTTTTAGGTGAATCGGCTTAAAATGGCCAAATCCTTGTAGAATGAAACTATTGGTTCTTCATTTTCACATTAATAGGTGTGGTTTAAGCCTCCATATGTGTCTTCTTGCTACAACACCCTTTTTCACAATTAGAAACTCCTATGAGGATTCCTTGAACTAACAGAACTATGGGATAAGCTATGATGCTTGTTTCTTACTTTGATTTGCTTCTACACCTTTCTTGAATATCTCAAAGCAGTTGTAAGAGATACACCTCCTTTGACTACCCTTCCTCACTTTGATGCACTCTTATTTGCATCGTGAAGGTTCATAACTCCGTTTTAGATGAATCAACTCGAATATGGCCAAATCCTTATGAAAGAAACCATTGATTCTTCATATTTACATCAATAGGTGTTGTTTAAGCCTCCATATGTGTCTTCTTGCTACAACACCCCTTTTCACCATTAGAAACTCCTATGAGGATTCCTTGAACTAACAGAACTATGGGATAAGCTATGATGCTTGTTTCTTACTATGATTTGCTTCTACACCTTTCTTGAATATCTCAAAGCAGTTGTACGAGATTCACCTCCTTTGACTACACTTCCACACTTCGATTCACTCTTATTTGCATCGTGAAGGTTCATAACTCCGTTTTTAGGTGAATCAGATTGGAAATGGCCAAATCCTTATGAATGAAACCATTGATTCTTCATATTTACATCTATATGCGTCTTCTTGCTTCAACACCCATTTTTACCATTAGAAACTCCTATGAGGATTCCTTGAACTAACAGAACTATGGGATAAGCTATGATGCTTGTTTCTTACTATGATTTGCTTCTACACCTTTCTTGAACATCTCAAGCGGTTGTAAGGATTCTCCTCCTTTGACTACACTTCACCACTTCGCTTCACTTTTATTTGCAACCTTTATGGTCATAAATCCGTTTTTAGGTGAATCAACTTAAGAATAGCCAAATCCTTGTGAATGAAACCATTGATTCTTCATATTTACATCAATAGGTGTTGTTTAAGCCTCCATATGTGTCTTCTTGCTACAACACCCCTTTTCACCATTAGAAACTCCTATGAGGATTCCTTGAACTAACAGAACTATGGGATAAGCTATCATGCTTGTTTCTTACTTTGATTTGCTTCTACCTTTCTTGAAATATCTCAAAGCAGTTGTAAGAATTCACCTCCTTTGACTCACTTCCACACTTGATTCACTCTTATTTGCATCTTGAAGGTTCATAACTCCGTTTTTAGGTGAATCGAGCTTAAAATGGCCAAATCCTTGTGAATGAAACCATTGATTCTTCATATTTACATCAATAGGTGTTGTTTAAGCCTCCATATGTGTCTTCTTGCTACAACACTCTTTTCACCATTAGAAACTCCTGTGAGGATTCCTTGAACTAACAGAACTATGGGATAAGCTATGATGCTTGTTTCTTACTTTGATTTGCTTCTACACAATTCTTAAACATCTCAAAGCAGTTGTAAGAGATTCACCTCCTTTGACTACACTTCAATACTTCATTCACTTTTATTTGCAACCTTAATGTTCATAACTCCGTTTTTAGGTGAATCAGCTTAAAAATAGCCAAATCCTTGTGAATGACGCCGTTGATTCTTCATATTTACATCAATAGGTGTTGTTTAAGCCTCCATATGTGTCTTCCAATTTCTACCCTTTTCACCCTTGGAAACTCCTATTCGGATTCCTTGAACTAACAGAACTCTGGGATAAGCTATGATGCTTGTTTCTTCCTTTGATTTGCTTCTACACCTTTCTTGAACATCTCCAAGCAGGTTGTAAGAGATTCACCTCCTTTGACTACCTTCCACACTTGAATTCACTCTTATTTGCAACGTGAAGGTTCATAACTCCGTTTTTAGGTGAATCGGCTTAAAAATGGCCAAATCCTTATGAATGAAACCATTGATTCTTCATATTTACATCAATAGGTGTTGTTTAAGCCTCCATATGTGTCTTCTTGCTACAACCCCTTTTCACCATTAGAAACTCCTATGGATTCCTTAGAACTAACAGAACTATGGGATAAGCTATGATGCTTGTTTCTTACTTTGATTTTCTATACCTTTCTTGAATATCTCAAAGCAGTTGTAAGAATTCACCTCCTTTGACTACACTTCCACACTTGATTCACTCTTATTTGCATCGTGAAGGTTCATAACTCCGTTTTTAGGTGAATCAGCTTGGAAATGGCCAAAGCCTTATATATGAAACCATTGCTTCTTCATATTTACATCAATAGGTGTTCTTTAAGCCTCCATATGTGTCTTCTTGCTCTACACCCTTTTTCACCATTAGAAACTCCTATGAGGATTCCTTGAACTAACAGAACTATGGGATAAGCTATGATGCTTGTTTCTTACTTTGATTTGCTCTCTACCTTTCTTGAACATCTCAAAGCGGTTGTAAGAGATTCACCTCCTTTGACTACACTTCATACTTGATTCACTTTTATTTTGCAACCTTAATGTTCATAACTCCGTTTTTAGGTGAATCAGCTTAAAAATGGCCACAAATCCTTGTGAGATGAAACCATTGATTCTTCATATTTACATCAATAGGTGTTGTTTAAGCCTCCATATGTGTCTTCTTGCTACAACACCCCTTTTCACCATTAGAAACTCCTATGAGGATTCCTTGAACTAACAGAACTATGGGATAAGCTATGATGCTTGTTTCTTACTTTGATTTGCTTCTACACCTTTCTTGAACATCTCAAAGCAGTTGTAAGAGATTCACCTCCTTTGACTACAGTACCACATTTTGATTCACTCTTATTTGTATCCTGAAGGTTCATAACTCCGTTTTTAGGTGAATCAACTCAGAAATAGCCAAATCGTTATGAAAGAAACCATTGATTCTTCATATTTACATCAATAGGTGTTGTTTAAGCCTCCATATGTGTCTTCTTGCTACAACCCCTTATTCACCATTAGAAACTCCTATGAGGATTCCTAAAACTAACAGAACTATGGGATAAGCTATCATGCTTGTTTCTTACTTTGATTTGCTTCTACACCTTTCTTGAATATCTCAAAGCGGTTACAAGAGATCCTCCTTCTTTGTCTACACTTCCACACTTGATTCACTCTTATTTGCATCGTGAAGGTTCATAACTCCGTTTTTAGGTGAATCAGCTTGAAATGGCCAAATCCTTATAGAATGAAACCATTGATTCTTCATATTTACATCGATAGGTGTTGTTTAAGCCTCCATATGTGTCTTCTTGCTACAACCCCTTTTCCACTACCATTAGAAACTCCTATGAGGATTCCTTGAACTAACAGAACTATGGGATAAGCTATGATGCTTGTTTCTTACTTATGATTTGCTTCTACACCTTTCTTGAACATCTCAAAGCAGTTGTAAGAGATTCACCTCCTTTGCTTACACTTGATACTTGATTCACTTTTATTTGCAACCTTAATGTTCATAACTCCGTTTTTAGGTGAATCAGCTTAAAATAGCCAAATCCTTGTGAGATGAAACCATTGATTCTTCATATTTACATCAATAGGTGTTGTTTAAGCCTCCATATGTGTCCTCTTGCTACAACACCCCTTTTTACCATTAGAAACTCTTATGAGGATTCCTTGAACTAACAGAACTATGGGATAAGCTATGATGCTTGTTTCTTACTTTGATTTCCTTCTACACAATTCTTAAACATCTCAAAGCAGTTGTAAGAGATTCACCTCTTTTGACTACACTTTCACTTGGATTTACTCTTATTTGCAACCTGAACGTGCATAACTTCGTTTTTAAGTGAATCAGCTTAAAAATGGCCAAATCCTTGTGAATGAAACCATTGATTCTTCATATTTACATCAATAGGTGTTGTTTAAGCCTCCATATGTGTCTTCTTGCTACAACACCCCTTTTCACCATTAGAAACTCCTATGAGGATTCCTTAAACTAACAGAACTATGGGATAAGCTATGATGCTTGTTTCTTACTTTGATTTGCTTCTACACCTTTCTTGAATATCTCAAAGCAGTTGTAAGAGATACACCTCCTTTGACTACGCTTCCACACTTTGATTCACTCTTATTTGCATCGTGAAGGTTCATAACTCCGTTTTTAGGTAAATCAGCTTAAAAATGGCCAAATCCTTGTGAATTAAACCATTGATTCTTCATATTTACATCAATAGGTGTTGTTTTAGCCTCCATATGTGTCTTCTTGCTACTAGCCCTTTTCACCATTAGAAACTCCTATGAGGATTCCTTGAACTAACAGAACTATGGGATAAGATATGAAGCTTGTTTCTTACATTGATTTATACACCTTTCTTCTGAACATCTCAAAGCAGTTGTAAGAGATTCACCTCCTTTGACTACCTTCAATACTTGATTCACTTTTATTTGCAACTTAATGTTCATAACTCCGTTTTTAGGTGAATCAGCTTAAAATGGCCAAATCCTTGTGAATGAAACCATTGATTCTTCATATTTACATCAATAGGTGTTGTTTAAGCCTCCATATGTGTCTTCTTGCTACAACACCCTTTTCACCATTAGAAACTCCTATGAGGATTCCTTGAACTAACAGAACTATGGGATAAGCTATGATGCTTGTTTCTTACTTTGATTTGCTTCCACCTTTCTTGAACATCTCAAAGCGGTTGTAAGAGATTCACTTCCTTTTGACTACACTACCACCTTGATTCACTCTTATTTGCAACGTGAAGATTCATAACTCCGTTTTTAGGTGAATCAGCTTAAAAATGGCCAAATCCTTGTGAATGAAACCATTGATTCTTCATATTTACATCAATAGGTGTTGTTTAAGCCTCCATATGTGTCTTCTTGCTACAACACCTCTTTCACCATTAGAAACTCCTATGAGGATTCCTTGAACTAACATAACTATGGGATAAGCTATGATGCTTGTTTCTTACTTTGATTTGCTTCTACACCTTTCTTGAACATCTCAAAGCAGTTGTAAGAGATTCACCTCCTTTGACTACGCTTCAACACTTCGATTCACTCTCATTTGTATCTTGAAGGGTCATAACTCTGTTTTGAGGACTATCAGCTTGAAAACGGCCATATCCTTGTCAGTGAAACCATTGATTCTTCATATTTACATCAATAGGTGTTGTTTAAGCCTCCATATGTGTCTTCTTGCTACTACACCCTTATTCACCATTAGAAACTCCTATGAGGATTCCTTGAACTAACAGAACTATGGGATAAGCTATGATGCTTGTTTCTTACTTTGATTTGCTTCTACACCTCTCTCGACCATCTCAACGCTGTTGTAAGAGATTCACCTCCTTTGACTACACTTCCACACTTTGATTCACTCTTATTTGCATCGTGAAGGTTCATAACTCCGTTTTTAGGTGAATCAGCTTGGAAATGGCCAAATCCTTATGAATGAAACCATTGATTCTTCATATTTACATCAATAGGTGTTGTTTAAGCCTCCATATGTGTCTTCTTGCTACAATACCCCTTTTCACCATTAGAAACTCCTATGAGGATTCCTTGAACTAACAGAACTATGGGATAAGCTAAGATGCTTGTTTCTTACTTTGATTTGCTTCTACACCTTTCTTGAACATCTCAAAGCAGTTGTAAGAGATTCACCTCCTTTGACAACACTTCAATACTTTGATTCACTTTTATTTGCAACCTTAATGTTCATAACTCCGTTTTTAGGTGAATCAGCTTAAAAATAGCCAAATCCTTGTGAGTGAAACCATTGATTCTTCATATTTACATCAATAGGTGTTGTTTAAGCCTCCATATGTGCCTTCTTGCTACAACACCCCTTTTCACCATTAGAAACTCCTATGAGGATTTCTTGAACTAACAGAACTATGGGATAAGATATGATGCTTGTTTGTTACTTTGATTTGCTTCTACACCTTTCTTGAATATCTCAAAGCAGTTGTAAGAGATACACCTCCTTTGACTACGCTTCCAAACTTT
Source organism: Cardamine occulta (assembly GCA_028015245.1). Classification (NCBI taxonomy): domain Eukaryota; kingdom Viridiplantae; phylum Streptophyta; class Magnoliopsida; order Brassicales; family Brassicaceae; genus Cardamine; species Cardamine occulta. The sequence goes on along the minus strand of CM051391.1, from coordinate 39,776 downwards.
GATTCACTCTTATTTGCATCGTGAAGGTTCATAACTCCGTTTTTAGGTGAATCAGCTTAAAAATGGCCAAATCTTTGTGAATGAAACCATTGATTCTTCATATTTACATCAATAGGTGTTGTTTAAGCCTCCATATGTGTCTTTTTGCTACAACACCCCTTTTCACCATTAGAAACTCCTATGAGGACTCCTTGAACTAACAGAACTATGGGATAAGCTATGATGCTTGTTTCTTACTTTGATTTGCTTCTACACCTTTCTTGAACATCTCAAAGCAGTTGTAAGAGATTCACCTCCTTTGACTACACTTCCACACTTGATTCACTCTTATTTGCAACGTGAAGGTTCATAACTCCGTTTTTAGGTGAATCGGCTTAAAATGGCCAAATCCTTGTGAATGAAACCATTGATTCTTCATATTTACATCAATAGGTGTTGTCCCTATGTGTCTATCTATGCTTCAACACCCTTTTTCACCATTAGAAACTCCTATGAGGATTCCTTCAACTAACAGAACTATGGGATAAGCTATGATGCTTGTTTCTTACTATGATTTGGTTCTACACCTTTCTTGAACATCTTAAAACAGTTGTAAGGGATTCACTTCCTTTGATTACACTTCAATACATTGATTCACTTTTATTTGCAAACTTAATGTTCATAACTCCGTTTTTAGGTAAATCAGCTTAAAAATGGCCAAATCCTTGTGAATGAAACCATTGATTCTTCATATTTACATCAATAGGTGTTGTTTAAGCCTCCATATGTGTCTTCTTGCTACAACACCCTTTTTCACAATTAGAAACTCCTATGAGGATTCCTTGAACTAACAGAACTATGGGATAAGCTATGATGCTTGTTTCTTACTTTGATTTGCTTCTACACCTTTCTTGAATATCTCAAAGCAGTTGTAAGAGATACACCTCCTTTTCTACCTTGACACTTGATTCACTCTTATTTGCAAACTTAATGTTCATAACTCCGTTTTTAGGTGAATCGGCTTAAAAATGGCCAAATCCTTATGAATGAAACCATTGATTCTTCATATTTACATCAATAGGTGTTGTTTAAGCCTCCATATGTGTCTTCTTGCTACTGCACCCTTTTCACCATTAGAAACTCCTATGAGGATTCCTTGAACTAACAGAACTATGGGATAAGCTATGATGCTTGTTTCTTACTTTGATTTGCTTCTACACCTTTCTTGAATATCTCAAGCGAGTTGTAAGAGATTCACCTCCTTTGACTACACTTCAATACTTGATTCACTTTTATTTGCATCGTGAATGTTCATAACTCCGTTTTTAGGTGAATCGGCTTAAAAATGGCCAACGCCTTAGGAATGAAACCATTGATTCTTCATATTTACATCAATAGGTGTTGTTTAAGCCTCCATATGTGTCTTCTTGCTACAACACCCCTTTTCACCATTAGAAACTCCTATGAGGATTCCTTGAACTAACAGAACTATGGGATAAGCTATGATGCTTGTTTCTTACTTTGATTTGCTTCTATACCTTTCTTGAACATCTCAATGTAGTTGTAAGAGATTCACCGCCTTTGACTACACTTCAACACTTTGATTCACTCTTATTTGCATCCTGAAGGTTCATAACTCCGTTTTTAGGGAAATCAGCTTAAAAATGGCCAAATCCTTGTGAATGAAACCATTGATTCTTCATATTTACATCAATAGGTGTTGTTTAAGCCTCCATATGTGTCTTCTTGCTACAACACCCCTTTTCACCATTAGAAACTCCTATGAGGATTCCTTAAACTAACAGAACTATGGGATAAGCTATGATGCTTGTTTCTTACTTTGATTTGCTTCACCTTTCTTGAATATCTCAAAGCGGTTGTAAGAGATTCACCTCCTTTGACTTACACTTCACACTTGATTCACTCTTATTTGCATCGTGAAGGTTCATAACTCCGTTTTTAGGTGAATCGGCTTAAAATGGTTAAATCCTTGGAAATGAAACCATTGATTCTTCATATTTACATCAATAGGTGTTGTTTAAGCCTCCATATGTGTCTTCTTGCTTCAACACCCCTTTTCACCATTAGAAACTCCTATGAGGATTCCTTGAACTAACAGAACTATGGGATAAGCTATGATGCTTGTTTCTTACTTTGATTTGCTTCTACACCTTTCTTGTACATCTCAAGCGGTTGTAAGAGATTCACCTCCTTTGACTACACTTCAACTTGATTCACTCTTATTTGCATCGTGAAGATTCATAACTCTGTTTTTAGGTGAATCAGCTTAAAAATGGCCAAATCCTTGTGAATGAAACCATTGATTCTTCATATTTACATCAATAGGTGTTGTTTAAGCCTCCATATGTGTCTTCTTGCTACAACACCCCTTTTCACCATTAGAAACTCCTATGAGGATTCCTTGAACTAACAGAACTATGGGATAAGCTATCATGCTTGTTTCTTACTTTGATTTGCTTCCACCTTTCTTGAACATCTCAAGCAGTTGTAAGAGATTCACCTCCTTTGACTTCACTTCCACACTTGAATTCACTCTTATTTGCAACCTTAATGTTCATAACGCCGTTCTTAGGTGAATCAGCTTGAAAATGGCCAAATCCTTATGAGTGAAACCATTGATTCTTCATATTTACATCAATAGGTGTTGTTTAAGCCTCCATATGTGTCTTCTTGCTACAACACCCTTATTCACCATTAGAAACTCCTATGAGGATTCCTTGAACTAACAGAACTATGGGATAAGCTATGATGCTTGTTTCTTACTTTGATTTGCTTCTACACCTTTCTTGAATATCTCAAGCAGTTGTAAGAATTCACCTCCTTTGATTACACTTCACACTTGATTCACTCTTATTTGCATCGTTAAGGATCATAACTCCGTTATTAGATGCATCAGCTCGGACATGGCCAAATCCTTATGAGATGAAGCCATTGATTCTTCATATTCACATCAATAGGTGTTGTTTCAGCCTCCATATGTGTCTTCTTGCTTCAACACCCATTTTCACCATTAGAAACTCCTATGAGGATTCCTTGAACTAACAGAACTATGGGATAAGCTATGATGCTTGTTTCTTACTATGATTTGCTTCTACACCTTTCTTGAACATCTCAAAGCAGTTGTAAGGGATTCACCTGCTTTTACTACCTTCAATACTTGATTCACTTTTATTTGCAACTTTAATGTTCATAACTCCGATTGTGGGTGAATCAGCGTCACAATGGCCAAATCCTTGTGAATGAAACCATTGATTCTTCATATTTACATCAATAGGTGTTGTTTAAGCCTCCATATGTGTCTTCTTGCTACAACACCCCTTTTCACCATTAGAAACTCCTATGAGGATTCCTTGAACTAACAGAACTATGGGCTAAGCTATGATGCTTGTTTCTTACTTTGATTTGCTTCACCTTTCTTGAACATCTCAAGCAGTTGTAAGAGATTCACCTCCTTTGACTACACTTCCACACTTGATTCACTCTTTTATTTGCAACGTGAAGGTTCATAACTCCGTTTTTTAGGTGAATCAGCTTAAAAATGGCCAAATCCTTATGAATGAAACCATTGATTCTTCATATTTACATCAATAGGTGTTGTTTAAGCCTCCATATGTGTCTTCTTGCTACAACACCCTTATTCACCATTAGAAACTCCTATGAGGATTCCTGAAACTAACCGAACTATGGGATAAGCAATGAGGCTTGTTTCTTACTTTGATGTGCTTCTACACCTTTCTTGAATATCTCAAAGCAGTTGTAAGAGATGCACCTCCTCTTATTACACTTCCACACTTGATTCACTCTTATTTGCATCGTGAAGGTTCATAACTCCGTTTTTTAGGTGAATCAGCTTAGAAATGGCCAAATCCTTATGGAGATGAAACTATTGATTCTTCATATTTACATCAATAGGTGTTGTTTAAGCCTCCATATGTGTCTTCTTGCTACAACACCCCTTTTCACCATTAGAAACTCCTATGAGGATTCCTTGAACTAACAGAACTATGGGATAAGCTATGATGCTTGTTTCTTACTTTGATTTGCTTCTACACAATTCTTAAACATCTCAAAGCAGTTGTAAGAGATTCACCTCCTTTGACTACACTTCAATACTTCGATTCACTTTTATTTGCAACCTTAATGTTCATAACTCCGTTTTTAGGTGAATCGGCTTAAAAATGGCCAAATCCTTGTGAAGGAAACCATTGATTCTTCATATTTACATCAATAGGTGTTGTTTAAGCCTCCATATGTGTCTTCTTGCTACAACACCCCTTTTCACCATTAGAAACTCCTATGAGGATTCCTTGAACTAACAGAACTATGGGATAAGCTATGATGCTTGTTTCTTACTTTGATTTGCTTCTACACCTTGCTTGAACATCGCAAAGCGGTTGTGAGAGATTCACCTCCTTTGACTACACTTCCACACTTGATTCACTTTTATTTGCAACCTGAATGTTCATAACTCCGTTTTTAGGTGAATCAGCTTAAAAATGGCCAAATCCTTGTGAGATGAAACCATTGATTCTTCATATTTACATCAATAGGTGTTGTTTAAGCCTCCATATGTGTCTTCTTGCTACAACACCCTTTTCACAATTAGAAACTCCTATGAGGATTCCTTGAACTAACAGAACTATGGGATAAGCTATGATGCTTGTTTCTTACTTTGATTTGCTTCTACACCTTTCTTGAACATCTCAAGCAGTTGTAAGAGATTCACCTCCTTTGACACTTCACACTTGATTCACTCTTATTTGCAAACGTGAAGGTTCATAACTCCGTTTTTAGGTGAATCGGCTTAAAAATGGCCAAATCCTTATGAATGAAACCATTGATTCTTCATATTTACATCAATAGGTGTTGTTTAAGCCTCCATATGTGTCTTCTTGCTACACCCTTATTCACCATTAGAAACTCCTATGAGGATTCCTTAAACTAACAGAACTATGGGATAAGCTATGATGCTTGTTTCTTACTTTGATTTGCTTCTACCCTTTCTTGAACATCTCAAAGCGGTTGTAAGAGATTCACCTCCTTTGACTACACTTCACACTTGATTCACTCTTATTTGCATCGTGAAGGTTCATAACTCCGTTTTTAGGTGAATCGGCTTAAAATGGCCAAAGCCTTATGAATGAAACCATTGATTCTTCATATTTACATCAATAGGTGTTGTTTAAGCCTCCATATGTGTCTTCTTGCTACAACACCCCTTTTCACCATTAGAAACTCCTATGAGGATTCCTTGAACTAACAGAACTATGGGATAAGCTATGATGCTTGTTTCTTACTTTGACTTGCTTCTACACCTTTCTTGAACATCTCAAAGCAGTTGTAAGAGATTCACCTCCTTTGACTACACTTCAATACTTCGATTCACTTTTATTTGCAACCTTAATGTTCATAACTCCGTTTTTAGGTGAATCAGCTTAAAAATGGCCAAATCCTTGTGAATGAAACCATTGATTCTTCATATTTACATCAATAGGTGTTGTTTAAGCCTCCATATGTGTCTTCTTGCTACAACACCCCTTTTCACCATTAGAAACTCCTATGAGGATTCCTTGAACTAACAGAACTATGGGATAAGCTATGATGCTTGTTTCTTACTTTGATTTGCTTCTACACCTTTCTTGAACATCTCAAGCAGGTTGTAAGAGATTCACCTCCTTTGACTACACTTTCACACTTGATTCACTCTTATTTGCATCGTGAAGGTTCATAACTCCGTTTTAGGTTTATCAGCTTGAAAATGGCCAAAGCCATATGAATGAAACCATTGATTCTTCATATTTACATCAATAGGTGTTGTTTAAACCTCCATATGTGTCTTCTTGCTTGAACACCCCGTTTCACCAATACAAACTCCTATGAGGATTCCTGGAACCAGCAGAACTATGAGAAAAGCTATGATGCTTGTTTCTTACTTTGATTTGCTTCTACACCTTTCTTGAACATCTCAAGCAGTTGTAGAGAGATTCACCTCCTTTGTTACACTTCCACACTTGATTCACTTTTTATTTGCATCCTGAAGGTTCATAACTCCGTTTTTAGGTGAATCAGCTTAAAAATGGCCAAATCCTTATGAATGAAACCATTGATTCTTCATATTTACATCAATAGGTGTTGTTTAAGCCTCCATATGTGTCTTCACTCTGGCCTTTTTACCATTAGAAACTCCTATGAGGATTCCTTGAACTAACAGAACTATGGGATAAGCTATGATGCTTGTTTCTTACTTTGATTTGCTTCTACACCTTTCTTGAACATCTCAAAGCGGTTGTAAGAGATTCACCTCCTTTGACTACTTTCACTTGATTCACTCTTTATTTGCAACGTGAATGTTCATAACTCTGTTTTTTAGGTGAATAAGCTTGAAAATGGCCAAATCCTTGGAAATGAAAGCATTGATTCTTCATATTTACATCAATAGGTGTTGTTTAAGCCTCCATATGTGTCTTCTTGCTACAACACTCTTTTCACCATTAGAAACTCCTGTGAGGATTCCTTGAACTAACAGAACTATGGGATAAGCTATGATGCTTGTTTCTTACTTTGATTTGCTTCTACACAATTCTTAAACATCTCAAAGCAGTTGTAAGAGATTCACCTCCTTTGACTACACTTCACACTTGATTCACTCTTTTTTGCATCCTAAAGGTTCATAACTCCGTTTTTAGGTGAATCAGCTTAAAAATGGCCAAATCCTTGTGAATGAAACCATTGATTCTTCATATTTACATCAATAGGTGTTGTTTAAGCCTCCATATGTGTCTTCTTGCTACAACACCCCTTTTCACCATTAGAAACTCCTATGTGGATTCTTTGAACTAACAGAACTATGGGATAAGCTATGATGCTTGTTTCTTACTTTGATTTGCTTCTACACCTTTCTTGAATATCTCAAAGCAGTTGTAAGAGATACACCTCCTTTGACTACGCTTCCACACTTTGATTCACTCTTATTCGCCTCGTCACGGTTCCTATCTCCGTTTTGAGGTGAATCGGCTCAGACATGGCCAAATCCTTATGAATGAAACCATTGATTCTTCATATTTACATCAATAGGTGTTGTGTAAGCCTCCATATGTGTCTTCTTGCTACAACACTCTTTTCACCATTAGAAACTCCTATGAGGATTCCTTGAACTAACAGAACTATGGGATAAGCTATGATGCTTGTTTCTTACTTTGATTTGCTTCTACACCTTTCTTGAACATCTCAAAGCAGTTGTAAGAGATTCACCTCCTTTGACTACACTTCATACTTGATTCACTTTTATTGGCAACCTTAATGTTCATAACTCCGTTTTTAGGTGAATCAGCTTAAAATTGGCCAAATCCTTGTGAATGAAACCATTAATTCTTCATATTTACATCAATAGGTGTTGTTTAAGCCTCCATATGTGTCTTCTTGCTACAACACCCCTTATTCACCATTAGAAACTCCTATGAGGATTCCTTCTTTGAACTAACAGAACTATGGGATAAGCTATGATGCTTGTTTCTTACTTTGATTTGCTTCTACACCTTTCTTGAACATCTCAAAGCAGTTGTAAGAGATTCGCCTCCTTTGATTACAGTTCACCATTGATTCACTTTTATTTGCAACGTGAAGGTTCATAACTCCGTTTTTTAGGTGAATCGGCTTAAAAATGGCCAAATCCTTATGAATGAAACCATTGATTCTTCATATTTACATCAATAGGTGTTGTTTAAGCCTCCATATGTGTCTTCTTTGCTACAACGCCCCTTATTCACCATTAGAAACTCCTATGATATTTCTTGAACTAACAGAATTATGGGATAAGCTATGATGCTTGTTTCTTACTTTGATTTGCTTCCACACCTTTCTTGAATATCTCAAAGCAGTTGTAAGAGATTCACCTCCTTTGACTACACTTCCACACTTTGATTCACTCTTATTTGCATCGTGAAGGTTCATAACTCCGTTTTTAGGTGAATCAGCTTGGAAATGGCCAAATCCTTACGAATGAAACCATTGATTCTTCATATTTACATCAATAGGTGTTGTTTAAGCCTCTATATGCGTCTTCTTGCTTCAACACCCATTTTCACCATTAGAAACTCCTATGAGGATTCCTTGAACTAACAGAACTATGGGATAAGCTATGATGCTTGTTTCTTACTATGATTTGCTTCTACACCTTTCTTGAACATCTCAAAGCAGTTGTAAGAGATTCACCTCCTTTGACTACGCTTCCACACTTTGATTCACTCTTATTTGCATCGTGAAGGTTCATAACTCCGTTTTTAGGTTAATCAGCTTGGAAATGGCCAAAGCCTTATGAATGAAACCATTGATTCTTCATATTTACATCAATAGGTGTTGTTTAAGCCTCCATATGTGTCTTCTTGCTACAACTCCCAAATTCACCATTAGAAACTCCTATGAGGATTCCTTGAACTAACAGAACTATGGGATAAGCTATGATGCTTGTTTCTTACTTTGATTTGCTTCTACACCTTTCTTGAACATCTCAAAGCGGTTGTAAGGATTCACCTCCTTTGACTACACTTCAATACTTGATTCACTTTTATTTGCAATCGTAATGTTCATAACTCCGTTTTTAGGTGAATCAGCTTTAAAATGGCCAAATCCTTTGTGAATGAAACCATTGATTCTTCATACTTACATCACTAGGTGTTGTTTAAGCCTCCATATGTGTCTTCTTGCTACAACACCCTTTTTCACCATTAGAAACTCCTATGAGGATTCTTTGAACTAACAGAACGATGGGATAAGCTCTCATGCTTGTTTCTTACGTTGGTTTGCTTCTACACCTTTCTTGAAGATCTCGGAGCAGTTGTAAGAGATTCACCTCCTTTGACTACCTTCACACTTGAATTCACTCTGAGTTGCATCGTGAAGGTTCATAACTCCGTTTTTAGGTGAATCAGCTTGAAAATGGCCAAATCCTTGTCAATGAAACCATTGATTCTTCATATTCACATCAATAGGTGTTGTTTAAGCCTCTATATGTGTCTTCTTGCTACAACGCCCCTTATTCACCATTAGAAACTCCTATGAGGATTCCTTGAACTAACAGAACTATGGGATAAGCTATGATGCTTGTTTCTTACTTTGATTTGCTTCTACACCTTTCTTGAACATCTCAAAGCAGTTGTAAGAGATTCACCTCCTTTTACGCTTTCACTTGATTCACTCTTATTTGCAACGTGAAGGTTCATAACTCCGTTTTTAGGTGAATCGGCTTAAAATGGCCAAATCCTTATGAATGAAACCATTGATTCTTCATATTTACATCAATAGGTGTTGTTTAAGCCTCCATATGTGTCTTCTTGCTACCCCTTTGCCATTCCATTAGAAACTCCTATGAGGATTCCTTGAACTAACAGAACTATGGGATAAGCTATGATGCTTGTTTCTTACTTTGATTTGCTTCTACACCTTCCTTGAACATCTCAAAGCAGTTACAAGAGATTCACCTTCTTTGACTACACTTCCACACTCTGATTCACTCTTTTTTGCATCGTGAAGTTCCATAACCCCGTTTTTAGGTGAATCAGCATGGACATGGCCAAATCTTTATCAGTGAAAGCATTGATTCTTCATATTTACATCAATAGGTGTTGTTTAAGCCTCCATATGTGTCTTCTTGCTACAACACTCTTTTCACCATTAGAAACTCCTGTGAGGATTCCTTGAACTAACAGAACTATGGGATAAGCTATGATGCTTGTTTCTTACTTTGATTTGCTTCTACACCTTTCTTGAACATCTCAAGCAGTTGTAAGAGATTCACCTCCTTTGACTACACTTCCACACTTTAATTCACTCTTATTTGCATCGTGAAGGTTCATAACTCCGTTTTTAGGTGAATCGGCTTAAAAATAGCCAAATCCTTATGAATGAAACCATTGATTCTTCATGTTCACATTAATTGGTGTTGTTTAAGACTCCATATGTGTCTTCTTGCTTCAACACCCATTTTCACCATTAGAAACTCCTATGAGGATTCCTTGAACTAACAGAACTATGGGATAAGCTATGATGCTTGTTTCTTACTTTGATTTGCTTCTACACCTTTCTTGAACATCTCAAAGCAGTTGTAAGAGATTCACCGCCTTTGACTACACTTCCACACTTTGATTCACTCTTATTTGCAACCTTAATGTTCATAACTCCGTTTTTAGGTGAATCAGCTTAAAAATGGCCAAATCCTTGTGAATGAAACCATTGATTCTTCATATTTACATCAATAGGTGTTGTTTAAGCCTCCATATGTGTCTTCTTGCTACAACACCCCTTTTCACCATTAGAAACTCCTATGAGGATTCCTTGAACTAACAGAACTATGGGATAAGCTATGATGCTTGTTTCTTACTTTGATTTGCTTCTACACCTTTCTTGAACATCTCAAGCGGTTGTAAGAATTCCCTCCTTTGACTTCACTTCCACACTTGATTCACTCTTATTTGCATCGTTAAGGTTCACAACTCCGTTTTTACGTAAATCAGCTTAAAATGGCCAAATCCTTGTGGAATGAAACCATTGATTCTTCATATTTACATCAATAGGTGTTGTTTAAGCCTCCATATGTGTCTTCTTGCTCCAACACCCCTTTTCACCATTAGAAACTCCTATGAGGATTCCTTGAACTAACAGAACTATGGGATAAGCTATGATGCTTGTTTCTTACCTTGATTTGCTTCTACACCCTTCTTGAACATCTCAAGCGGTTGTAAGAGATTCACCTCCTTTGACTACACTTCCACACTCTGATTCACTCTTATTTGCATCGTGAAGGTTCATAACTCCGTTTTTATGTGAATCGGCTCAAAAATGACCGAATCCTTATGAATGAAACCACTGGTTGTTCATATTTACATCAATAGGTGTTGGTTAAGCCTCCATATGTGTCTTCTTGCTACAACACCCCTTTTCACCATTAGAAACTCCTATAGAGGATTCCTTGAACTAACAGAACTATGGGATAAGCTATGATGCTTGTTTCTTACTTTGATTTGCTTTACACCTTTCTTGAACATCTCAAGCAGTTGTAAGAGATTCACCTCCTTTGACTACGCTTCCACTTGATTCACTCTTATTTGCATCGTGAAGGTTCATAACTCCGTTTTTAGGTGAATCAGCTTAAAATGGCCAAATCCTTATGAATGAAACCATTGATTCTTCATATTTACATCAATAGGTGTTGTTTAAGCCTCCATATGTGTCTTCTTCTTACAACCCCTTTTCACCATTAGAAACTCCTATGAGGATTCCTTGAACTAACAGAACTATGGGATAAGCTATGATGCTTGTTTCTTGCTTTGATTTGCTTCTACACCTTTCTTGAACATCTCAAAGCGGTTGTAAGAGATTCACCTCCTTTGACTACACTTCACACTTGATTCACTTTTATTTGCATCGTGAAGGTTCATAACTCCGTTTTTAGGTGAATCGGCTTAAAAATGGCCAAATCCTTATGAATGAAACCATTGATTCTTCATATTTACATCAATAGGTGTTGTTTAAGCCTCCATATGTGTCTTCTTGCTACAACCCCTTTTTACCATTAGAAACTCCTATGAGGATTCCTTGAACTAACAGAACTATGGGATAAGCTATGATGCTTGTTTCTTACTTTGATTTGCTTCTACACCTTTCTTGAACATCTCAAGCAGTTGTAAGAGATTCACCCTCCCTTGGCTACACTTCCACACTTGATTCACTCTTTTATTTGCATACTTGAAGGTTCATAACTCCGTTTTTAGGTGAATCAGCTTAAAATGGCAAAAGCCTTATGAATGAAACCATTGATTCTTCATATTTACATCAATAGGTGTTGTTTAAGCCTCCATATGTGTCTTCTTGCTACAACACTCTTTTCACCATTAGAAACTCCTATGAAGATTCCTTGAACTAACAGAACTATGGGATAAGCTATGATGCTTGTTTCTTACTTTGATTTGCTTCTACACCTTTCTTGAACATCTCAAAGCAGTGTAAGAGATTCACCTCCTTTGACTACACTTCCACACTTGATTCACTTTTATTTGCAACGTGAATGTTCATAACTCCGTTTTTAGGTGACTCAGCTAAAAAAAGCCCCTATACTTATGAAAGAAACCATTGATTCTTCATATTTACATCAATAGGTGTTGTTTAAGCCTCCATATGTGTCTTCTTGCTACAACACCCTTTTCACCATTAGAAACTCCTGTGAGGATTCTAAGAAATAACAGAACTGTGGGATCAACTATAATGCATGTTTCTTACTTTGATTTGCTTCTACACCTTTCTTGAACATCTCAAGCGGTTGTAAGAGATTCACCTCCTTTGACTACACTTCACACTTGATTCACTCTTATTTGCATCGTGGAGGTTCATAACTCCGTTTTTTGGTTAATCGGCTTGGAAATGGCCAAAGCCTTATGAATGAAACCAGTGATTCTTCATATTCACATCAATAGGTGTTGTTTAAGCCTCCATATGTGTCTTCTTGCTACAACCCCCCTTTTCCCCATTAGAAACTCCTATGAGGATTCCTTGAACTAACAGAACTATGGGATAAGCTATGATGCTTGTTTCTTACTTTGATTTGCTTCTACCCTTTCTTGAACATCTCAAAGCGGTTGTAAGAGATTCACACCTCCTTGACTTCACTTCACACTTGATTCACTTTTATTTGCCTAGTGCAGGTTAATAACTCTGTTTTTAGCTGATTCCGCTTGGAAATGGTCGAATCCTTATGAATGAAACCATTGATTCTTCATATTTACATCAATAGGTGTTGTTTAAGCCTCCATATGTGTCTTCTTGCTACAACACCCCTTTTCACCATTAGAAACTCCTATGAGGATTCCTTGAACTAACAGAGCTATGGGATAAGCTATGATGCTTGTTTCTTACTTTGATTTGCTTCTACACCTTTCTTGAACATCTCAAAGCAGTTGTAAGAGATTCACCTCCTTTGCTTCACTTCATACTTGATTCACTTTTTTTTGCAACCTTAATGTTCATAACTCTGTTTTTAGGTGAATCAGCTTAAAAATGGTCAAATCCTTGTGAATGAAACCATTGATTCTTCATATTCACATAAATAGGTGTTGGTTTAGCCTCCATATGAGTCTTCTTGTTACTAGCCCTTTTCACCATTAGAAACTCTATGAGGATTCCTTGAACTAACAGAACTATGGGATAAGCTATGATGCTTGTTTCTTACTTTGATTTGCTTCCACACCTTTCTTGAACATCTCAAAGCAGTTGTAAGAGATTCCCCTCCTTTGACTCACTTCCACACTTGATTCACTTTTATTTGCATCGTGAAGGTTCATAACTTCCGTTTTTTGGGTGAATGATCGGAAAAATGGCCAAATCCTTATGAATGAAACCATTGATTCTTCATTATTTACATCAATAGGTGTTGTTTAAGCCTCCATATGTGTCTTCTTGCTACACCCCTTATTCACCATTAGAAACTCCTATGAGGATTCCTTGAAACTAACAGAACTATGGGATAAGCTATGATGCTTGTTTCTTACTTTGATTTGCTTCACACCTTTCTTGAACATCTCAAAGCGGTTGTAAGAGATTCACCTCCTTTGACTACACTTCACACTTGATTCACTCTTATTTGCAACGTGAAGGTTCATAACTCCGTTTTTAGGTGAATCGAGCTTAAAAATGGCCAAATCCTTATGAATGAAACCATTGATTCTTCATATTTACATCAATAGGTGTTGTTTAAGCCTCCATATGTGTCTTCTTGCTACACCCTTTTCACCATTAGAAACTCCTATGAGGATTCCTTGAACTAACAGAACTATGGGATAAGCTATGATGCTTGTTTCTTACTTTGATTCGCTTCTACACCTTTCTTGAACATCTCAAAGCCAGTTGTAAAGAGATTCACCTCCTTTGACTAACTTCACACCTTGATTCACTCTTATTTGCATCGTGAAGGTTCATAACTCCGTTTTTAGGTGAATCAGCTTAAAAATGGCCAAATCCTTATAGATGAAACCATTGATTCTTCATATTTACATCAATAGGTGTTGTTTAAGCCTCCTATATGTGTCTTCTTGCTGAACACCCTTTTCACCATTAGAAACTCCTATGAGGCTTCCTTGAACTAACAGAACTATGGGATAAGCTATGATGCTTGTTTCTTACTTTGATTTGCTTCTACACCTTTCTTGAACATCTCAAAGGGTTGTAAGAGATTCACCTCCTTTGACTACACTTGATACTTGATTCACTTTTATTTGCAACCTTAATGTTCATAACTCCGTTTTTAGGTGAATCGGCTTAAAATGGCCAAATCCTTAGATGAAAAACCATTGATTCTTCATATTTACATCAATAGGTGTTGTTTAAGCCTCCATATGTGTCTTCTTGTACTACACCCTTTTCACCATTAGAAACTCCTATGAGGATTCCTTGAACTAACAGAACTATGGGATAAGCTATGATGCTTGTTTCTTACTTTGATTTGCTTTCACCTTTCTTGAATATCTCAAAGCGGTTGTAAGAGATTCACCTCCTTTGACTACACTTCCACTTGAATTCACTCTTATTTGCAACCTGAATGTTCATAACTCCGTTTTTAGGTGAATGAGCTCGAAAATGGCCAAATCCTTATGAAAAAAACCATTGATTCTTCATATTTACATCAATAGGTGTTGTTTAAACCTCCATATGTGTCTTCTTGCTACAACACCCCTTATTCACCATTAGAAACTCCTATGAGGATTCCTTGAAACAACAGAACTATGGGATAGGCTATGATGCTTGTTTCTTACTTTGATTTTGCTACCACTTTCTTGAACATCTCAAAGCGGTTGTAAGAGATTCACCTTTATTTACTACTTTCACACTTGATTCACTCTTATTTGCATCGTGAAGGTTCATAACTCCGTTTTTAGGTGAATCGGCTTAGAAATGGCCAAATCCTTTGAATGAAAAACCATTGATTCTTCATATTTACATCAATAGGTGTTGTTTAAGCCTCCATATGTGTCTTCTTTCTGACACCCTTTTTCACCATTAGAAACTCCTATGAGGATTCCTTGAACTAACAGAACTATGGGATAAGCTATGATGCTTGTTTCTTACTTTGATTTGCTTCTACCTTTCTTGAATATCTCAAAGCGGTTGTAAGAGATTCACCTCCTTTGACTTCACTTCCACACTTGATTCACTCTTATTTGCATCGTGAAGGTTCATAACTCCGTTTTTAGGTGAATCGAGCTTGGAAATGGCCAAATCCTTATGAATGAAACCATTGATTCTTCATATTTACATCAGTAGGTGTTGTTTAAGCCTCCATATGTGTCTTCTTGCTACACCCTTATTCACCATTAGAAACTCCTATGAGGATTCCTTGAACTAACAGAACTATGGGATAAGCTATGATGCTTGTTTCTTACTTTGATTTACTACACCTTTCTTGAACATCTCAAAGCGGTTGTAAGAGATTCACCTCCTTTGACTACACTTCATACTTGATTCACTTTTATTTGCAACCTTAATGTTCATAACTCCGTTTTTAGGTGAATCGGCTTAAAATAGCCAAATCTTATTGTGAATGAAACCATTGATTCTTCATATTTACATCAATAGGTGTTGTTTAAGCCTCCATATGTGTCTTCTTGCTACAACACCCTTTTCACCATTAGAAACTCCTATGAGGATTCCTTGAACTAACAGAACTATGGGATAAGCTATGATGCTTGTTTCTTACTTTGATTTACTACACCTTTCTTGAACATCTCAGCGGTTGTAAGAGATTCACCTCCTTTGTTACACTTCACACTTGATTCACTCTTATTTGCAACTTGAAGGTTCATAACTCCGTTTTTAGGTGAATCGGCTTAAAATGGCCAAATCCTTGTGAATGAAACCAATGATTCTTCATATTTACATCAATAGGTGTTGTTTAAGCCTCCATATGTGTCTTCTTGCTACACCCTTATTCACCATTAGAAACTCCTATAGAGGATTCCTTGAACTAACAGAACTATGGGATAAGCTATGATGCTTGTTTCTTACTTTGATTTGCTTCTACACATTTCTTGAACATCTCAAAGCAGTTGTAAGAGATTCACCTCCTTTGTTACCTTCCACACTTGATTCACTCTTATTTGCATCGTGAAGGTTCATAACTCCGTTTTTAGGTGAATCGGCTTAAAATGGCCAAATCCTTATGAATGAAACCATTGATTCTTCATATTTACATCAATAGGTGTTGTTTAAGCCTCCATATGTGTCTTCTTGCTACAACACTCTTTTCACCATTAGAAACTCCTGTGAGGATTCCTTGAACTAACAGAACTATGGGATAAGCTATGATGCTTGTTTCTTACTTTGATTTGCTTCTACACAATTCTTAAACATCTCAAAGCAGTTGTAAGAGATTCACCTCCTTTGACTACACTTCATACTTGATTCACTTTTATTTGCAACCTTAATGTTCATAACTTCCGTTTTTAGGTGAATCGGCTTAAAAATGGCCAAATCCTTGTGAATGAAACCATTGATTCTTCATATTTACATCAATAGGTGTTGTTTAAGCCTCCATATGTGTCTTCTTTCGACACCGCCCCTTTTCACCATGAGAAGCTCCTGTGAGGATTCCTTGAACAAACAGGACTATGGGATAAGCTATGATGCCGGTTTCTTACTTTGAATTGCTTCTCGACCTATCTTCAACATCCCGAAGCGGTTGTAAGAATTCACCTGCTTTGACTACACTTCCATACATTGATTCACTTTTATGTGCAACCTTGATGTTCATAACTGCGGTGTTAGGTTAAGCAGCTTAAAAATGGCCAAATCCGTGGGAAAGAAACCAGTGATTCTTCATAGTGACATCAATAGGTGTTGTTTAAGCCGCCATATGTGTCTTCTTGCTACAACCCCTTTTTCACCATTAGAAACTCCTATGAGGATTCCTTGAACTAACAGAACTATGGGATAAGCTATGATGCTTGTTTCTTACTTTGATTTGCTTCTACACCTTTCTTGAAAACATCTCAAGCGGTTGTAAGAGATTCACCTCCTTTGATTACACTTCACACTTGATTCACTCTTATTTGCATCGTGAAGGTTCATAACTCCGTTTTTAGGTGAATCGGCTTGAAAATGGCCAAATCCTATGAATGAAACCATTGATTCTTCATCCTCACATCAATAGGTGTTTTTTAAGCCTCCATATGTGTCTTCTTGCTACAAAGCCTCTTATTCACCATTAGAAACTCCTATGAGGATTCCTTGAACTAACAGAACTATGGGATAAGCTATGATGCTTGTTTCTTACTTTGATTTGCTTCTACCTTTCTTGAACATCTCAAAGCAGTTGTAAGAGATTCACCTCCTTTGACTACCTTCACACTTGATTCACTTTTATTTGCAACCTGAAGGTTCATCACTCCGTTTTTAGGTGAATCAGCTTAAAATGGCCAAATCCTTGAATGAAACCATTGATTCTTCATATTTACATCAATAGGTGTTGTATAGGCCCGCCGATGTGCCAGCTTTCCACTACTTCCCTTCACGACGTTAGAAACTCCTATGAGATTCTTAGAACTAACAGAACTATGGGATAAGCTATAATGCTTGTTTCTTACTTTGATTTGCTTCTACACCTTTCTTGAACATCTCAAAGCTGTTGGGAGAGATTAAACTCCTATGACTACACTTCATACTTGATTCACTTTATTTTGCAACCTTGAATGTTCATAACTCCGTTTTTAGGTGAATCGGCTTAAAAATGGCCAAATCCTTGTGAATGAAACCATTGATTCTTCATATTTACATCAATAGGTGTTGTTTAAGCCTCCATATGTGTCTTCTTGCTACACCCTTTTCACCATTAGAAACTCCTATGAGGATTCCTTGAACTAACAGAACTATGGGATAAGCTATGATGCTTGTTTCTTACTTTGATTTGCTTCTACACCTTTCTTGAACATCTCAAGCGGTTGTAAAGAGATTCACCTCCTTTGCTACCTTCTAACACTTGATTCACTCTTATTTGCAAACGTGAATGTTCATAACTCCGTTTTTAGGTGAATCGGCTTAAAAATGGCCAAATCCTTGTGAATGAAACCATTGATTCTTCATATCTACGCCAACAGCTGTTGTTTAAGCCTCCATATGTGTCTTCTTGCTACAACTCCCAAATTCACCATTAGAAACTCCTATGAGGATTCCTTGAACTAACAGAACTATGGGATAAGCTATGATGCTTGTTTCTTACTTTGATTTACTTCTACACCTTTCTTGAACATCTCAAAGCAGTTGTAAGAGATTCACCTCCTTTGCTACCTTCACACTTGATTCACTCTTATTTGCATCGTGAAGGTTCATAACTCCGTTTTTAGGTGAATCAGCTTAAAAATGGCCAAATCCTTGTGAAGGAAACCATTGATTCTTCATATTTACATCAATAGGTGTTTTTTAAGCCTCCATATGTGTCTTCTTGCTACAACTTCCCTTTTCACCATTAGAAACTCCTATGAGGATTCCTTGAACTAACAGAACTATGGGATAAGCTATGATGCTTGTTTCTTACTTTGATTTGCTTCTACACAATTCTTAAACATCTCAAAGCAGTTGTAAGAGATTCACCTCCTTTGATACACTTGATACTTGATTCACTTTTATTTGCAACCTTAATGTTCATAACTCCGTTTTTAGGTGAATCGGCTTAAAATGGCCAAATCCTTGTGAATGAAACCATTGATTCTTCATATTCACATCAATAGGTGTTGTTTACGCCTCCATATGTGTCTTCCTTGTACAACACTCCATATTCACCATTAGAAACTCCTATGAGGATTCCTTGAACTAACAGAACTATGGGATTAGTTATGATGCTTGTTTCTTTCTTTGATTTGCTTCCACACCTTTCTTGAACATCTCAAGGGTTGTAAGAGATTCACCTCCTTTGATTACACTTCCACTTGAATTACTTTTATTTGCAAACGTGAAGGTTCATAACTCCGTTTTTAGGTGAATCAGCTTAAAAATGGCCAAATCCTTATGAATGAAACCATTGATTCTTCATATTTACATCAATAGGTGTTGTTTAAGCCTCCTATATGTGTCTTCTTGCTACAACACCCTTATTCACCATTAGAAACTCCTATGAGGATTCCTTGAACTAAGAACTATGGGATAAGCTATGATGCTTGTTTCTTACTTTGATTTGCTTCTACACCTTCTCTTGAACATCTCAAGCGGTTGTAAGAGATTCACCCCTCCTTGACTACACTTCCACACTTGATTCACTCTTATTTGCAAACTGTGAAGGTTCATAACTCCGTTTTTAGGTGAATCGGCTTAAAAATGGCCAAATCCTTATGAATGAAACCATTGATTCTTCATATTTACATCAATAGGTGTTGTTTAAGCCTCCATATGTGTCTTCTTGCTACTACACCCTTTTTCACCATTAGAAACTCCTATGAGGATTCCTTGAACTAACAGAACTATGGGATAAGCTATGATGCTTGTTTCTTACTTTGATTTACCTACACCTTTCTTGAACATCTCAAGCGGTTGTAAGAGATTCCCTCCTTTGTGACAACTTCACACTTGATTCACTCTTATTTGCATCGTGAAGGTTCATAACTTTCCGTTTTTAGGTGAATCGGCTTAAAATGGCCAAATCCTTATGGATGAAACCATTGATTCTTCATATTTACATCAATAGGTGTTGTTTAAGCCTCCATATGTGTCTTGCTTTCTTCTACACCCTTTTTCACCATTAGAAACTCCTATGAGAGATTCCTTGAACTAACAGAACTATGGGATAAGCTATGATGCTTGTTTCTTACTTTGATTTGCTTCTACACCTTTCTTGAACATCTCAAGCGGTTGTAAGGATTCACCTCCTTTGACTACCTTGATACTTGATTCACTTTTATTTGCAACCTTAATGTTCATAACTTCCGTTTTTAGGTGAATCAACTTAAAATGGCCAAATCCTTGTGAATGAAACCATTGATTCTTCATATTTACATCAATAGGTGTTGTTTAAGCCTCCATATGTGTCTTCTTGCTACAACACCCCTTTTCACCATTAGAAACTCCTATGAGGATTCCTTGAACTAACAGAACTATGGGATAAGCTATGATGCTTGTTTCTTACTTTGATTTGCTTCGACACCTTTCGTGAACAGCTCAAAGCGGTTGTAAGAGATTCACCTCCTTTGACTACCTTCCACACTTGAATTCACTCTTATTTTACGCTGAAGGTTCATAACTTCCGTTTTTAGGTGAATCGGCTTGAAAATGGCCAAATCCTTATGAATGGAAACCATTGATTCTTCATATTTACATCAATAGATGTTGTTTCATCCTACATATGTATATTCTTGCTACAAATACCAAATTCACCATTAGAAACTCCTATGAGGATTCCTTGAACTAACAGAACTATGGGATAAGCTATGATGCTTGTTTCTTACTTTGATTTGCTTCTACACCTTTCTTGAACATCTCCAAAGCAGGTTGTAAGAGATTCACCTCCTTTGACTACACTTTACACTTGATTCACTCTTTTATTTGCATCGTGAAGGTTCATAACTCCGTTTTTAGGTGAATCGGCTTAAAATGGCCAAATCCTTATGAATGAAACCATTGATTCTTCATATTTACATCAATAGGTGTTGATTAAGCCTCCATAGGTGTCATCTTGCTACAACACCCTTTTCACCATTAGAAACTCCTGAGGATTCCTTGAACTAACAGAACTATGGGATAAGCTATGATGCTTGTTTCTTACTTTGATTTGCTTCTACACCTTTCTTGAACATCTCAAGCGGTTGTAAGGATTCACCTCCTTTTCTACCTTCATACTTGATTCACTTTTATGTTCAAGCTTAAAGTTCATAACTCCGTTTTTAGGTGAGTCAGCTTAAAAATGGCCAAATGCTTGTGAGTGAAACCATTGATTCTTCATAT
The DNA here is from genome assembly GCA_028015245.1 of Cardamine occulta. NCBI lineage: Eukaryota > Viridiplantae > Streptophyta > Magnoliopsida > Brassicales > Brassicaceae > Cardamine > Cardamine occulta. Next base: position 18,812 of record CM051391.1, on the reverse strand, counting down.
TTACATCAATAGGTGTTGTTTGAGCCTCCATATGTGTCTTCTTGCTACAGCACCCTTTTCACCATTAGAAACTCCTATGAGGATTCCTTGAACTAACAGAACTATGGGATAAGCTATCATGCTTGTTTCTGACTTTGACTTGCTCCCTCCCCGTTCCTCATCATCTCTAGGCGGTGTAAGAGATTCACCTCCTTTGACTACACTTCCACACTTCGATTCACTCTTATTTGTATCCTGATGGTTCAGAACTCTGTTTTTAGGTGAATCAGCTTGAAAATGGCCAAATCCTTGTCAATGAAACCATTGATTCTTCATATTCATATCAGTGGATGTTGTTTCATCCTCCATATGTCTCTTCTTGCTACAACTCCCAAATTCACCATTAGAAACTCCTATGAGGATTCCTTGAACTAACAGAACTATGGGATAAGCTATGATGCTTGTTTCTTACTTTGATTTGCTTCTACACCTTTCTTGAACATCTCAAAGCAGTTGTAAGAGATTCACCTCCTTTATTGCCTCCACATACTTGATTCACTCTTATTTGCAACGTGAAGGTTCATAACTTCCGTTTTTAGGTGAATCGGCTTAAAATGGCCAAATCCTATGAATGAAACCATTGATTCTTCATATTTACATCAATAGGTGTTGTTTAAGCCTCCATATGTGTCTTCTTGCTACAACCCCTTTTCACCATTAGAAACTCCTATGAGAGATTCCTTGAACTAACAGAACTATGGGATAAGCTATGATGCTTGTTTCTTACTTTGATTTGCTTCTACACCTTTCTTGAACATCTCAAAGCAGTTGTAAGAATTCACCTCCTTTGATTACACTTCATACTTGATTCACTTTTATTTGCAACCTTAATGTTCATAACTCCGTTTTTAGGTGAATCAGCTTAAAAATGGCCGAATCCTTGTGAATGAAACCAATGATTCTTCATATTCACATTAATAGGTTTTGTTGAAGCCTCCATATGTGTCTCTTCTTGCTACACAAACCCTTTTCCCCATTAGAAACTCCTATGAGGATTCCTTGCACTAACAGAACTATGGGATAAGGTATGATGCTTGTTTCTTACTTTGATTTGCTTCTACACCTTTCTTGAACATCTCAAAGCGGTTGTAAGAGATTCACCTCCTTTGAGCTACACTTCACACTTGATTCACTTTTTATTTGCAAACGTGAATGTTCATAACTCCGTTTTTAGGTGAATCGGCTTAAAAATGGCCAAATCCTTGTGAATGAAACCATTGATTCTTCATATTTACATCAATAGGTGTTGTTTAAGCCTCCATATGTGTCTTCTTGCTACAACACCCTTTTCACCATTAGAAACTCCTATGAGGATTCCTTGAACTAACAGAACTATGGGATAGGCTAGGATGCTTGCTTCTTACTTTGATTTGCTTCACACCTTTCTTGAACATCTCAAGCGGTTGTAAGAGATTCACCTCCTTTGACTACACTTTCACACTTGAATTCACTTTTATTTGCATCGTGAAGGTTCATAACTCCGTTTTTAGGTGAATCGGCTTAAAAATGGCCAAATCCTTATGGATGAAACCATTGATTCTTCATATTTACATCAATAGGTGTTGTTTAAGCCTCCATATGTGTCTTCTTGCTACAACACCCTTTTCACCATTAGAAACTCCTATGAGGATTCCTTGAACTAACAGAACTATGGGATAAGCTATGATGCTTGTTTCTTACTTTGATTTGCTTACCACTTCTTGAACATCTCAAGCGGTTGTAAGAGATTCACCCCTTTGACTACCTTCACTCCCACTTGATTCACTTTTATTTGCATCGTGAAGGTTCATAACTCCGTTTTTAGGTGAATCGGCTTAAAAATGGCGAAATCCTTATGGAATGAAACCATTGATTCTTCATATTTACATCAATAGGTGTTGTTTAAGCCTCCATATGTGTCTTTCTTGCTTCCCCTTTTTCACCATTAGAAACTCCTATGAGGATTCCTTGAACTAACAGAACTATGGGATAAGCTATGATGCTTGTTTCTTACTTTGATTTGCTTCTACACCTTTCTTGAACATCTCAAGCGGTTGTAAGAGATTCACCTCCTTTGACTATACTTCACTTGATTCACTTTTATTTGCAACCTTAATGTTCATAACTTTCCGTTTTTAGGTGAATCGGCTTAAAAATGGCCAAATCCTTGTGAATGAAACCATTGATTCTTCATATTTACATCAATAGGTGTTGTTTAAGCCTCCATATGTGTCTTCTTGCTACAACACCCTTTTCACCATTAGAAACTCCTATGAGGATTCCTTGAACTAACAGAACTATGGGATAAGCTATGATGCTTGTTTCTTACTTTGATTTGCTTCCACACCTTTCTTGAACATCTCAAGCAGGTTGTAAGAGATTCACCTCCTTTGACTACACTTCCACACTTGATTCACTTTTATTTGCAACGTTAAGGTTCATAACTCCGTTTTTAGGTGAATCGGCTTAAAATGGCCAAATCCTTGTGAATGAAACCATTGATTCTTCATATTTACATCAATAGGTGTTGTTTTAAGCCTCCATATGTGTCTTCTTGCTACAACACCCTTTTCACCATTAGAAACTCCTATGAGGATTCCTTGAACTAACAGAACTATGGGATAAGCTATGATGCTTGTTTCTTACTTTGATTTGCTTCTACACCTTTCTTGAACATCTCAAGCGGTTGTAAGAGATTCACCTCCTTTGACTACACTTCCACACTTGATTCACTCTTATTTGCAACTTAATGTTCATAACTCCGTTTTTAGGTGAATCGGCTTAAAAATGGCCAAATCCTTATGAATGAAACCATTGATTCTTCATATTTACATCAATAGGTGTTGTTTAAGCCTCCATATGTGTCTTCTTGCTACAACCCCTTATTCACCATTAGAAACTCCTATGAGGATTCCTTGAACTAACAGAACTATGGGATAAGCTATGATGCTTGTTTCTTACTTTGATTTTTATACACCTTTCTTGAACATCTCAAGCGGTTGTAAGAGATTCACCTCTTATTTACTTCTACTTCCGATTCACTTTTATTTGCATCGTGAAGGTTCATAACTCCGTTTTTAGGTGAATCGGCTTTAAAATGGCCAAATCCTTATGAATGAAACCATTGATTCTTCATATTTACATCAATAGGTGTTGTTTAAGCCTCCATATGTGTCTTCTTGCTACAACCCTATTTTCGCCATTAGAAACTCCTGTGAGGATCCCTTGAGCCACCAGAACTTTGGGATAAGCTATGATGCTTGTTTCTTACTTTGATTTGCTTCTACACAATTCTTAAACATCTCAAAGCGGGTGTAAGAGATTCACCTCCTTTGATTACACTTCAATACTTGATTCACTTTTATTTGCAACCTTAATGTTCATAACTCCGTTTTTAGGTGAATCAGCTTAAAAATAGCCAAATCCTTGTGAATGAAACCATTGATTCTTCATATTTACATCAATAGGTGTTGTTTAAGCCTCCATATGTGTCTTCTTGCTACAACACCCTTTTCACCATTAGAAACTCCTATGAGGATTCCTTGAACTAAGAACTATGGGATAAGCTATGATGCTTGTTTCTTACTTTGATTTGCTTCTACACCTTTCTTGAACATCTCAAGCGGTTGTAAGAGATTCACCTCCTTTGACTACACTTTCACACTTGAATTCACTCTTATTTGCAACGTGAATGTTCATAACTCCGTTTTTAGGTGAATCGGCTTAAAAATGGCCAAATCCTTGTGAATGAAACCATTGATTCTTCATATTCACATCAATAGGTGTTGTTTAAGCCTCCATATGTGTCTTCTTGCTACAACACCCCTTTTCACCATTAGAAACTCCTATGAGGATTCCTTGAACTAACAGAGCTATGGGATAAGCTATGATGCTTGTTTCTTACTTTGATTTATACACACCTTTCTTGAACATCTCAAGCGGTTGTAAGAGATTCACCTCCTTTGACTCACCTCCACACTTGATTCACTCTTATTTGCAACGTGAATGTTCATAACTTCCGTTTTTAGGTGAATCGGCTTAAAAATGGCCAAATCCTTTATGATAGAAACCATTGATTCTTCATATTTACATCAATAGGTGTTGTTTAAGCCTCCATATGTGTCTTCTTGCTACAACGCCCTTTTCACCATTAGAAACTCCTATGAGGATTCCTTGAACTAACAGAACTATGGGATAAGCTATGATGCTTGTTTCTTACTTTGATTTGCTACACCTTTCTTGAACATCTAGCAAGCGGTTGTAAGAGATTCACCTCGCTTTACACTTCAATACTTGATTCACTTTTATTTCAACCTTAATGTTCATAACTCCGTTTTTAGGTGAATCGGCTTAAAAAGGGCCAAATCCTTGGGAATGAAACCATTGATTCTTCATATTTACATCAGTAGGTGTTGTTTAAGCCTCCATATGTGTCTTCTTGCTACAAGACCCCTTTTCACCATTAGAAACGCCTATGAGGATGCCTGGAACTAACAGAACTATGGGATAAGCTATAATACTTGTTTCTTGCTTTGACTTGCTTCTACACCTTTCTTGAACATCTCAAGCGGTTGTAAGAGATTCACCTCCTTTGACTACGCTTGACATTTGATTCACTCTTTATTTGCATACGTGAATGTTCATAACTCCTTTTTTAGGTGAATCGGCTTAAAATATGGCCAAATCGTTGTGAATGAAACCATTGATTCTTCATATTTACATCAATAGGTGTTGTTTAAGCCTCCATATGTGTCTTCTTGCTACACCACCCTTTTTCACCATTAGAAACTCCTATGAGGATTCCTTGAACTAACAGAACTATGGGATAAGCTATGATGCTTGTTTCTTACTTTGATTTGCTACACACCTTTCTTGAACATCTCAAAGCAGTTGTAAGAGATTCACCTCCTTTGACTACACTTCCACACTTGATTCACTTTTATTTGCATCGTGAAGGTTCATAACTTCCGTTTTTAGGTGAATCGGCTTAAAATGGCCAAATCCTTGTGAATGAAACCATTGATTCGTCATATTTACATCAATAGGTGTTGTTTAAGCCTCCATATGTGTCTTCTTGCTACAACACCCCTTTTCACCATTAGAAACTCCTATGAGGATTCCTTGAACTAACAGAACTATGGGCTAAGCTATGATGCTTGTTTCTTACTTTGATTTACTTCTACACCTTTCTTGAACATCTCAAGCGGTTGTAAAGAGATTCACCTCCTTTGACTTCCTGACACTTGATTCACTTTTATTTGCAACCTTAATGTTCATAACTCCGTTTTTAGGTGAATCAGGCTTAAAAATCGCCAAATCCTTGTGAATGAAACCATTGATTCTTCATAGTTACATCAATAGGTGTTGTTTAAGCTTCCATATGGGTTTTGTTGTTACAACACCCTTTTTCACCATTAGAAACGCCTAAGAGGATTCCTTTTACGAACAGAACTATGGGATAAGCTATGATGCTTGTTTCTTACTTTGATTTGCTTCACACCTTTCTTGAACATCTCAGCGGTTGTAAGAGATTCACCTCCTTTGACTACACTTCCAGATTCACTCTTTTATTTGCATCGTGAAGGTTCATAACTTCCGTTTTTAGGTGAATCGGCTTAAAATGGCCAAATCCTTGTGGAATGAAACCATTGATTCTTCATATTTACATCAATAGGTGTTGTTTAAGCCTCCATATGTGTCTTGCTTGCTACAACCCCTTATTCACCATTAGAAACTCCTATGAGGATTCCTTGAACTAACAGAACTATGGGATAAGCTATGATGCTTGTTTCTTACTTTGATTTGCTTCTACACCTTTCTTGAACATCTCAAGCGGTTGTAAGAGATTCACCTCCTTTGATTACACTTTCACACTTGATTCACTCTTATTTGCATCGTGAAGGTTCATAACTTCCGTTTTTAGGTGAATCGGCTTAGAAATGGCCAAATCCTTATGAATGAAACCATTGATTCTTCATATTTACATCAATAGGTGTTGTTTAAGCCTCCATATGTGTCTTCTTGCTACAACACCCTTATTCACCATTAGAAACTCCTATGAGGATTCCTTGAACTAACAGAACTATGGGATAAGCTATGATGCTTGTTTCTTACTTTGATTTGCTTCTACACCTTTCTTGAACATCTCAAAGCAGGTTGTAAGAGATTCACCTCCTTTGACTACGCTTCACACTTGATTCACTTTTATTTGCAACGTGAAGGTTCATAACTCCGTTTTTAGGTGAATCGGCTTAAAATGGCCAAATCCTTATGAATGAAACCATTGATTCTTCATATTTACATCAATAGGTGTTGTTTAAGCCTCCATATGTGTCTTCTTGCTACAACACCCTTTTCACCATTAGACACTCCTATGAGGATTCCTTGGACTAACAGAACTATGGGTTAAGCTGTGCTCCTTGTTTCTTACTTTGATTTGCTTCTAAACCTTTCTTGAACATCTCAAGCGGGTTGTAAGAGATTCACCTCCTTTATTTACTCCATACTTGATTCACTTTTATTTGCAACGTTAAATGTTCATAACTTCCGTTTTTAGGTGAATCGGCTTAAAATGGCCAAATCCTTGTGAATGAAACCATTGATTCTTCATATTTACATCGAATAGGTGTTGTTTAAGCCTCCATATGTGTCTTCTTGCTACAACACCCTTTTCACCATTAGAAACTCCTATGAGGATTCCTTGAACTAACAGAACTATGGGATAAGCTATGATGCTTGTTTCTTACTTTGATTTGCTTCACCTTTCTTGAACATCTCAGCGGTTGTAAGAGATTCCCTCCTTTGACTTCACTTCCAACTTGATTCACTCTTATTTGCAATCGTAATGTTCATAACTCCGTTTTTAGGTGAATCGGCTTAAAAATGGCCAAATCCTTTATGAATGAAACCATTGATTCTTCATATTTACATCAATTGGTGTTGTTTAGGCCTCCATATGTGTCTTCTTGCTACAACACCCTTATTCACCATTAGAAACTCCTATGAGGATTCCTTGAACAGAACTATGGGATAAGCTATGATGCTTGTTTCTTACTTTGATTTGCTTTACACCTTTCTTGAACATCTCAAAGCGGTTGTAAAGAGATTCACCTCCTTTTACTACGCTTCCACACTTGATTCACTTTTATTTGCGTCCTGATTGTTCATAACTCCGTTTTTAGGTGAATCAGCTTAAAAATGGCCAAATCCTTGTGAATGAAACCATTGATTCTTCAAATTTACATCAATAGGTGTTGTTTAAGCCTCCATATGTGTCTTCTTGCTACAACACCCCTTTTCACCATTAGAAACTCCTATGAGGATTCCTTGAACTAACAGAACTATGGGATAAGCTATGATGCTTGTTTCTTACTTTGATTTGCTTCACACCTTTCTTGAACATCTCAAAGCGGTTGTAAGAGATTCACCTCCTTTGGCTACCCTTTACCTTGATTCACTCTTATTTGCAACGTGAATGTTCATAACTCCGTTTTTAGGTGAATCGGCTTAAAATGGCCAAATCCTATGAATGAAACCATTGATTCTTCATATTTACATCAATAGGTGTTGTTTAAGCCTCCATATGTGTCTTCTTGCTGACACCCTTTTCACCATTAGAAACTCCTATGAGGATTCCTTGAACTAACAGAACTATGGGATAAGCTATGATGCTTGTTTCTTACTTTGATTTGCTTCACCTTTCTTGAACATCTCAAGCGGTTGTAAAGAGATTCACCTCCTTTGATTACACGATACTTGATTCACTTTTATTTGCAACCTTAATGTTCATAACTCCGTTTTTAGGTGAATCGGCTTAAAATGGCCAAATCCTTGGAATGAAACCATTGATTCTTCATATTCACATCAATAGGTATTGTTTAAGCCTCCATATGTGTCTTCTTGCTACAACACCCCTTTTTACCATCCGAAACTCCTATGAGGATTTCTTGCACTAACTGCACTATGGGATAAGCTATGATGCTTGTTTCTTACTTTGATTTGCTTCTACACCTTTCTTGAACATCTCAAAGCGGTTGTAAGGATTCACCTCCTTTGCTACACTTCCACACTTGATTCACTCTTATTTGCAAACGTGAAGGTTCATAACTCCGTTTTTAGGTGAATCGGCTTGAAAATGGCCAAATCATATGAATAGAAACCATTGATTCTTCATATTTACATCAATAGGTGTTGTTTAAGCCTCCATATGTGTCTTCTTGCTACTAACACCCCTTATTCACCATTAGAAACTCCTATGAGGATTCCTTGAACTAACAGAACTATGGGATAAGCTATGATGCTTGTTTCTTACTTTGATTTGCTTCTACACCTTTCATGAATATCTCAAGCGGTTGTAAGAGATTCACCTCCTTTGATTACTGCTTCACTTGATTCCTCTTTTATTTGCATCGTGAAGGTTCATAACTCCGTTTTTAGGTGAATCGGCTTAAAATGGCCAAATCCTTATGGATGAAACCATTGATTCTTCATATTTACATCAATAGGTGTTGTTTAAGCCTCCATATGTGTCTTCTTGCTACAACACCCTTTTCACCATTAGAAACTCCTATGAGGATTCCTTGAACTAACGAACTATGGGATAAGCTATGATGCTTGTTTCTTACTTTGATTTGCTTCTACACCTTTCTTGAACATCTCAAAGCAGTTGTAAGGGATTCACCTCCTTTGACTACGCTTGATACTTGATTCACTTTTATTTGCAACCTTAATGTTCATAACTCCGTTTTTAGGTGAATCGGCTTAAAAATGGCCAAATCCATGTGAATGAAACCATTGATTCTTCATATTTACATCAATAGGTGTTGTTTAAGCCTCCATAAGTGTCTTCTTGCTTTGCTTACCCTTTTCACCATTAGAAACTCCTATGAGGATTCCTTGAACTAACAGAACTATGGGATAAGCTATGATGCTTGTTTCTTACTTTGATTTGCTTCCACACCTTTCTTGAACATCTCAAGAGGTTGTAAGAGATTCACCTCCTTTGACTACACTTCCACCTTGATTCCTCTTTTATTTGCATCGTGAAGGTTCATAACTCCGTTTTTAGGTGAATCGGCTTAAAAATGGCCAAATCCTTATGAATGAAACCATTGATTCTTCATATTTACATCAATAGGTGTTGTTTAAGCCTCCCTATGTGTCTTCTTCTTGCAACACCCTTATTCACCATTAGAAACTCCTATGAGGATTCCTTGAACTAACAGAACTATGGGATAAACTATAATGCTTGTTTCTTACTATGATTTGCTTCTACACCTTTCTTGAATATCTCAAAGCAGTTGTAAGAGATTCACATCCTTTGACTACACTTCCACACTTTGATTCATTCTTATTTGCATCGTGAAGGTTCATAACTCCGTTTTTAGGTGAATCAGCTTGGAAATGGCCAAATCCTTATGAATGAAACCATTGATTCTTCATATTTACATCAATAGGTGTTGTTTAAGCCTCTATATGTGTCTTCTTGCTACAACATCCTTTTTCACCATTAGAAACTCCTATGAGGATTCCTTGAACTAACAGAACTATGACATAAGCTATGATGCTTGTTTCTTACTATGACTTTTACCCCTTCTTCTTGAACATCTCAAGCGGTTGTAAGAGATTCACCTCCTTTGATTACACTTCAACACTTGATTCACTTTTATTTGCAACCTTAATGTTCATAACTCCGTTTTTAGGTGAATCGAGCTTAAAAATGGCCAAATCCTTGTGAATGAAACCATTGATTCTTCATATTTACATCAATAGGTGTTGTTTAAGCCTCCATATGTGTCTTCTTGCTACAACACCCTTTTCACCATTAGAAACTCCTATGAGGAGTTCCTTGAACTAACAGAACTATGGGATAAGCTATGATGCTTGTTTCTTACTTTGATTTGCTTCTACACCTTTCTTGAACATCTCAAGCGGTTGTAAGAGATTCACCTCCTTTGACACTTCATACTTGATTCACTTTTATTTGCAACCTGAATGTTCATAACTCCGTTTTTAGGTGAATCGGCTTAAAATGGCCAAATCCTTGTGAATGAAACCATTGATTCTTCATATTTACATCAATAGGTGTTGTTTAAGCCTCCTATATGTGTCTTCTTGCTACAACACCCTTTTCACCATTAGAAACTCCTATGAGGATTCCTTGAACTAACAGAACTATGGGATAAGCTATGATGCTTGTTTCTTACTTTGATTTGCTTCTACACCTTTCTTGAACATCTCAAGCGGTTGTAAGAGATTCACCTCCTTTGATTACCTTTCACACTTTGATTCACTTTTATTTGCATCCTGAATGTTCATAACTCCGTTTTTAGGTGAATCGGCTTAAAAATGGCCAAATCCTTATGAATGAAACCATTGATTCTTCATATTTACATCAATAGGTGTTGTTTAAGCCTCCATATGTGTCTTCTTGCTACTTCCCCTTATTCACCATTAGAAACTCCTATGAGATTCCTTGAACTAACAGACTATGGGATAAGCTATGATGCTTGTTTCTTACTTTGATTTGCTTCTACACCTTTCTTGAATATCTCAAGCGGTTGTAAGAGATTCACCTCCTTTATTTACGCTTCCACACTTGATTCACTCTTATTTGCATCGTGAAGGTTCATAACTCCGTTTTTAGGTGAATCGGCTTAAAAATGGCCAAATCATTATGATAGAAACCATTGATTCTTCATATTTACATCGAATAGGTGTTGTTTCATCCTCCATATGTCTCTTCTTGCTACAACTCCCTAATTCACCATTAGAGACTCCTATGAGGATTCCTTGACCTAACAGAACTATGGGATAAGCTATCATGCTTGTTTCTTACTTTGATTTGCTTCTACACCTTTCTTGAACATCTCAAGCAGTTGTAAGAGATTCACCTCCTTGTTACACTTCATACTTGATTCACTTTTATTTGCAACCTTAATGTTCATAACTTCCGTTTTTTAGGTGAATCGGCTTAAAATGGCCAAATCCTTGTGGATGAAACCATTGATTCTTCATATTTACATCAATAGGTGTTGTTTAAGCCTCCATATGTGTCTTCTTTTCTGCACCCTTTTCACCATTAGAAACTCCTATGAGGATTCCTTGAACTAACAGAACTATGGGATAAGCTATGATGCTTGTTTCTTACTTTGATTTGCTTCCACACCTTTCTTGAACATCTCAAAGCGGTTGTAAGAGATTCCCTCCTTTGACTACACTTCCCACTTGATTCACTCTTATTTGCAACGTGAATGTTCATAACTCCGTTTTTAGGTGAATCGGCTAAAAATGGCCAAATCCTTGTGAATGAAACCATTGATTCTTCATATTTACATCAATAGGTGTTGTTTAAGCCTCCATATGTGTCTTCTTTTCTAACCCCTTTTTCACCATTAGAAACTCCTTGAGGAGTTCCTTGAACTAACAGAACTATGGGATAAGCTATGATGCTTGTTTCTTACTTTGATTTGCTTCTACACCTTTCTTGAACATCTCAAAGCAGGTTGTAAGAGATTCACCTCCTTTGACTACACTTCAACTTGGATTCACTCTTATTTGCAAACTTAATGTTCATAACTCCGTTTTTAGGTGAATCAGCTATAAAATGGCCAAATCCTTTGGAATGAAACCATTGATTCTTCATATTTACATCGATAGGTGTTGTTTAAGCCTCCATATGTGCTTCTTGCTACTACACCCTTATTCACCATTAGAAACTCCTATGAGGATTCCTTGAACTAACAGAACTATGGGATAAGCTATGATGCTTGTTTCTTACTTTGATTTGCTTACACCTTTCTTGAACATCTCAAGCGGTTGTAAGAGATTCACCTCCTTTGACTACACTTCCACACTTGATTCACTCTTATTTGCATCGTGAATGTTCATAACTTCCGTTTTTAGGTGAATCGGCTTGGAAATGGCCAAATCCTTATGAATGAAACCATTGATTCTTCATATTTACATCAATAGGTGTTGTTTAAGCCTCCATATGTGTCTTCTTGCTACTACCTTTTCTACCATTAGAAACTCGTATGAGATTCCTTGAACTAACAGAACTATGGGATAAGCTATGATGCTTGTTTCTTACTTTGATTTGCTTCTACACCTTTCTTGAACATCTCAAAGCGGTTGTAAGAGATTCACCTCCTTTGACTACACTTCAATACTTGATTCACTTTTATTTGCAACCTTAATGTTCATAACTTCCTTTTTAGGTGAATCGGCTTAAAAATGGCCAAATCCTTGTGAATGAAACCATTGATTCTTCATATTTACATCAATAGGTGTTGTTTAAGCCTCCATATGTGTCTTCTTGCTAAAACACCCCTTTTCACCATTAGAAACTCCTATGAGGATTCCTTGAACTAACAGAACTATGGGATAAGCTATGATGCTTGGTTCTTACTTTGATTTGCTTCTACACCTTTCTTGAATATCTCAAAGCGGTTGTAAAATATTCACCGCCTTTGACTACACCTTCCACACTTGATTCCTCTTATTTGCAACTCGTGAAGGTTCATAACTCCGTTTTTAGGTGAATCAGCTTCGGAAATGGCCAAATCCTATATGAATGAAACCATTGATTCTTCATATTTACATCAATAGGTGTTGTTTTAAGCCTCCATATGTGTCTTCTTTTGCTACAACGCCCTTATTCACCATTAGAAACTCCTATGAGGAGTTCCTTGAACTAACAGAACTATGGGATAAGCTATGATGCTTGTTTCTTACTTTGATTTGCTACACACCTTTCTTGAACATCTCAAGCGGTTGTAAGAGATTCACCTCCTTTGACTACACTTCCACACTTGATTCACTCTTATTTGCATCGTGAAGGTTCATAACTTCCGTTTTTAGGTGAATCGGCTTGAAAAGGCAAATCCTTATGAATGAAACCATTGATTCTTCATATTTACATCAATAGGTGTTGTTTAAGCCTCCATATGTGTCTTACTTGCTACACACCCCTTTTCACCATTAGAAACTCCTATGAGGATTCCTTGAACTAACAGAACTATGGGATAAGCTATGATGCTTGTTTCTTACTTTGATTTGCTTCACACCTTTCTTGAACATCTCAAGCGGTTGTAAGAGATTCACCTCCTTTGTTACACTTCATACTTGATTCTCTTTTATTTGCAACGTGAATGTTCATAACTCCGTTTTTAGGTGAATCGGCTTAAAAATGGCCAAATCCTTGTGAATGGAACCATTGATTCTTCATATATACATCAATAGGTGTTGTTTAAGCCTCCATATGTGTCTTCTTGCTACAACACCCCTTTTCACCATTAGAAACTCCTATGAGGATTCCTTGAACTAACAGAACTATGAGATAAGCTATGATGCTTGTTTTTTACTTTGATTTGCTTCTACACCTTTCTTGAACATCTCAAAGCAGTAGTAAAAGATTCAACGCCTTTGACTACCTTCACCTTGATTCACTTTTATTTGCAAACGTAATGTTCATAACTTCCGTTTTTAGGTGAATCGGCTTAAAATGGCCAAATCCTTATAGAATGAAACCATTGATTCTTCATATTCACATCAATAGGTGTTGTTTCAGCCTCCATATGTGTCTTCTTGCTACAACTCCTAAATTCACCATTAGAAACTCCTATGAGGATTCCTTGAACTAACAAAACTATGGGATAAGCTATGATGCTTGTTTCTTACTTTAATTTGCTTCTACACCATTCTTAAATATCTCAAAGCAGTTGTAAGAGATTCACCTCCTTTGACTAACTTCCACTTTTGATTCACTCTTATTTGCAACGTGAAGGTTCATAACTCCGTTTTTAGGTGAATCGGCTTAAAATGGCCAAATCCTATTGAAGAAAACGATTGATGCTTCAAATTTCCATCAATAGTTGTTGTTTAAGCCTCCTATATGTGTCTTCTTTCTCTGCACCCCTTTTCACCATTAGAAACTCCTATGAGGATTCCTTGAACTAACAGAACTATGGGATAAGCTATGATGCTTGTTTCTTACTTTGATTTGCTTCTACCCTTTCTTGAACATCTCAAAGCGGTTGTAAGAGATTCACCTCCTTTGACTACACTTGATACTTGATTCACTTTTATTTGCAACCTTAATGTTCATAACTCCGTTTTTAGGTGAATCGGCTTAAAAATGGCCAAATCCTTGTGAATGAAACCATTGATTCTTCATATTTCCATAAATAGGTGTTGTCTAAGCCTCCATCTGTGTCTTCTTGCTACAACACCCATTTCACCATTAGAAACTCCTATGAGGATTCCTTGAACTAACAGAACTATGAGATAAGCTATGATGCTTGTTTCTTACATTGATTTGCTTCACACCTTTCTTGAACATCTCAAGCGGTTGTAAGAGATTCCCTCCTTTGACTACACTTCCACACTTGATTCACTCCTATTTGCAACGTGAAGGTTCATAACTCCGTTTTTAGGTGAATCGGCTTAAAAATGGCCAAATCCTTATAGAATGAAACCATTGATTCTTCATATTTACATCAATAGGTGTTGTTTAAGCCTCCATATGTGTCTTCTTGCTGCAACACCCTTATTCACCATTAGAAACTCCTATGAGATTCCTTGGACTAACAGAACTATGGGATAAGCTATGATGCTTGTTTCTTACTTTGATTTGCTTCTACACCTTTCTTGAACATCTCAGCGGTTGTAAGAGATTCACCTCCTTTGATACTTCCACTTTGATTCACTTTTATTTGCAACGTGAAGGTTCATAACTTCCGTTTTTAGGTGAATCGGCTTGTTAAAATGGCCAAATCCTTATGAATGAAACCATTGATTCTTCATATTTACATCAATAGGTGTTGTTTAAGCCTCCATATGTATGTCTTCTTGCTACACTTTACTTTTTCACCATTAGAAACTCCTATGAGGAGTTCCTTGAACTAACAGCTATGGGATAAGCTATGATGCTTGTTTCTTACTTTGATTTGCTTCTACACCTTTCTTGAACATCTCAAGCGGTTGTAAGAGATTCACCTCCTTCCTTCCCTTCAATACTTGATTCACTTTTATTTGCAACTTAATGTTCATAACTCCGTTTTTAGGTGAATCGGCTTAAAATGGCCAAATCCTTGTGAATGAAACCATTGATTCTTCATATTTACATCAATAGGTGTTGTTTAAGCCTCCATATGTGTCTTCTTGCGACAACACTCTTTTCACCATTAGAAACTCCTGTGAGGATTCCTTGAACTAACAGAACGATGGGATAAGCTATGATGCTTGTTTCTTAATTTGATTTGCTTCACCTTTTCTTGAACATCTCAAAGCGGTTGTAAGAGATTCACCTGCTTTTACTACTCTTCCACACTTCGTTTCACTTTTATTTGCAACCTGAATGTTCATAACTCTGTTTTTAGGGGAATCGGCTTAAAATGGCCAAATCCTTATGAATGAGACCATTGATTCTTCATATTTACATCAATAGGTGTTGTTTAAGCCTCCATATGTGTCTTCTTGCTACAACACCCCTTTTCACCATTAGAAACTCCTATGAGGATTCCTTGAACTAACAGAACTATGGGATAAGCTATGATGCTTGTTTCTTACTTTGATTTGCTTCACACACTTTCTTGAACATCTCAAAGCGGTTGTAAGAGATTCACCTCCTTTGTTACACTTCCACTTTGATTCACTCTTATTTGCAACGTGAAGGTTCATAACTCCGTTTTGAGGTAAATCAGCTTAAAAATGGCCAAATCCTTATGAATGAAACCATTGATTCTTCATTTATTTACATCAATAGGTGTTGTTTAAGCCTCCATATGTGTCTTCTTTCTGCAACACCCTTTTTCACCATTAGAAACTCCTATGAGGATTCCTTGAACTAACAGAACTATGGGATAAGCTATGATGCTTGTTTCTTACTTTGATTTGCTTCTACACCTTTCTTGAACATCTCAAGCAGTTGTAAGAATTCACCTCCTTTGACTTACACTTCCATTGATTACACTTATTTTGCAACGTGAAGGTTCATAACTTCCGTTTTTAGGTGAATCAGTTTAAAAATGGCCAAATCCTTCTGAATGAAACCATTGATTCTTCATATTTACATCAATAGGTGTTGTTTAAGCCTCCCTATGTGTCTTCTTGCTACAATGCCCCTTTTCACCATTGTAACCTCCTGTGTGGATTCCTTGGACTATCGGAACTCTGGGCTAAGCTGAAATGCATGTTTCTTACTTTGATTTGCTTCTACCTTTCTTGAACATCTCCAAGGTTGTAAGAGAATTCCTCTTTTTGACTACACTTCCATACTTGATTCTCTTTTATTTGCAACCTTAATGTTCATAACTTCCGTTTTTTAGGTGAATCAGCTTAAAATGGCCAAATCCTTGTGAATGAAACCATTGATTCTTCATATTTACATCAATAGAGGTGTTGTTTAAGCCTCCTATATGTGTCTTCTTGCTACAACACCCTTTTCACCATTAGAAACTCCTATGAGGATTCCTTGAACTAACAGAACTATGGGATAAGCTATGATGCTTGTTTCTTACTTTGATTTGCTTCCTACACTTTCTTGAACATCTCAAGCAGTTGTAAGAGATTCACCCTTTGACTACCTTCAACACTTGATTCACTCTTATTTGCAACCTTAATGTTCATAACTCCGTTTTTAGGTGAATCGGCTTAAAAATGGCCAAATCCTTGTGAATGAAACCATTGATTCTTCATATTTAGATCGAATAGGTGTTGTTTAAGCCTCCATATGTGTCTTCTTGCTACAACACCCCTGTTTACCATTAGAAACTCCTAGGAGGATTCCGTGAGCTAACAGAACTATGGGATATGCTATAATTCTTGTTGCTTACTTTGATTTGCTTCTACACCTTTCTTGAACATCTCAAAGCAGTTGTAAGAATTCACCTCCTTTTGACTACCTTCACACTTTGATTCACTCTTATTTGCAACGTGAAGGTTCATAACTCCGTTTTTAGGTGAATCGGCTTGAAAATGGCCAAATCCTTATGAATGAAACCATTGATTCTTCATATTTACATCAATAGGTATTGTTTAAGCCTCCATATGTGTCTTCTTGTTACAACACCCTTTTCACCATTAGAAACTCCTATGAGGATTCCTTGAACTAACAGAACTATGGGATAAGCTATGATGCTTGTTTCTTACTTTGATTTGCTTCACACCTTTCTTGAACATCTCAAAGCGGTTGTAAGAGATTCACCTCCTTT
>CM051390.1:22046555-22088999 GCA_028015245.1 Cardamine occulta | reverse complement strand
ACAGAGAGTGAAGATGCTGAACTTCATGTATTATAAGAAAGCTTTGATTAGTTATATAGATCAAGCTTGATGTTTCAAATTTTTAAAACTCTGGTGACTTTTTTTTGTGCAAATACAAAGTTAGTGGAAACAGAGGAAAGATCCAAGCTTTTATAATATAAATTCAGGAAACGTCCATGTTAGAATTTGTATTTGACAATTCAGAGAGCTTTGATTTTTATAGATCAAACTTGATCTTGCAAAATTTACAATGTTAGAACTTTTCATTTATATTCCATCATACCATGGAAACAAATTAAAAAGATAGAACTTTGAGGCTTACCACTAATTTCTCCCAAAGACTCTTTGCCAACACCAAAACTACAGTTTTAACCAAAGAATTAATAATGTAACCTTTTGCGCACTTTATGACTAGCGAATGAATATATGAGTATAAAGAATATAGATTCACAGGTTGTTTATGCTAATTGTTATTTGAACATTCCTCACAAAATTCACCTGCAGAATAATGAAGTGTGATATGTATAAATAAGATCCCACTGACATTTTACTTATATATGGACAAAAAATAAACATTTTACTTTTGTTGGAATGCCAGATTCTTCCTTCATTTTAAAGTTCAATAGCTCGTGATTCTATGATATATAGTGTTTTTACTCTTTTTTTGTTTGCATTTCGTCATCAATATCTTGCATTTTCATTACGTATTTAGAGTTTAGAGGTATGTTTGCATATGTTTTACTCTTTTATAGGTATTGGAGTGATCTATGAAAGAAGAGGGATCATTTGGGTGCAAATAAGAAAAATGATGATTCATAACCATTACAAAGTACAATACTTAACTAATTGTAAATCAACCCTTTGATCCAATTTACATTTGGAGACTAAAAGCAAAACCTACCCCTTGTGACAAAAACCAATCCAGCAACTCTTATGTTAGTCAAAACAAAATACACATGGGTTTGATTGGAAATAGTGTTACGTGCCACAGCGTAGGAAAAGGTTATTGAATTAATACAAAGAAGTACTTGCCACATGTGGAACACTTGTCTATCTAAAATGGTATCCTTAGGAAGATTTTGGAAATTTTCTAAAACTTGTGGGATTTTAATAATTATTTGGATCACTTATATCTAGAGATGTTCTTCTGCATTGAAAGATGAAAGAAAGGAAAGAGAGATAAAGAGGTTAAACAATGGAGAAAATCGAAGCAAAGAGAAGGATAGTGTTAGTTCCAGTTCCAGCACAAGGTCATGTTACTCCAATTCTGCAACTTGGGAAAGCCCTTAACTTAAAGGGCTTCTCAATTACAGTTGTTCAGTGACGGTTGAATCGAGTAAGATCTTCTTCTCAACACTTCCCTGGTTTTCAATTTGTTACCATGCTTGAGAGCTTATCAAAGTCTGAATTCGAAAATCTCGGGCCATTCGATTTTATGCTGAAGCTCAACAAAACAAGTGAGGCAAGCTTCAAAGACTGTATAAGTCAACTGTTGCAGCAACAAGGCAATGATATATCATGTATCATCTACGACGAGTTCATGTACTTCTGTGGAACTGCGGCAAAGGAGTTAAAGCTTCCTAGTGTCATCTTCAGCACTCAAAGTGCTACAAATCGTGTTTCACGTTGTGTAGTAACCAAACTCAATGCCAAGAAGTTCTTGGTCGACATAGAAGGTGCCCCAAACTAGCATAATAACCCATATTGAAACCATTTGGTTTAACTTAAGATGTTTTTTCTTTTTGTTTAAACTTCATTGAAGATCCTGAAGTACAAGACAAGGTGGGAGAAAATTTGCATCCTTTAAGGTACAAAGATCTTTTACCTTCAGGGTATGGGCCATTAGAGCCAGTTTTGGAGTTTCGTAAGGAAGTAGTCAACAAAAGAACAGCTTCCGCTGTTATCTTTAACACCACGATGTGTCTAGAGAGCTCGTATTTATCATGGCTGCAACAAGAACTCAAAATTCCAATATACCCCTTAGGCCCTCTTCACACTACCGCTTCAGAAAATTCTAGTTTACTGGAAGAGGACATGAGTTGCATTGAATGGCTGAACAAGCATAAACCAAGGTCAGTCATATACATAAGCGTGGGAACCGTATGTCACATGGAAACCAAGGAAGTGATGGAGATGGCTTGGGGATTGTATAATAGCAACCAACCTTTCTTATGGGTCATCCGACCAGGTTCTATCCTTGGCTCTGACGGGATCGAGTCATTGCCAGAAGAAATCAGTAAGATGGTGTCAGAAAGAGGATACATTGTGAAACGGGCACCGCAGAAAGAAGTACTTGCACATCCTACAGTGGGAGCCTTCTGGAGTCACTGTGGATCGAACTCAACACTCGAGAGCATTGTGGAAGGAGTTCCAATGATTTGCAGGCCTTTTAACAGCGAGCAGAAGTTAAATGCAATATATATAGAAAGTGTTTGGAGTGTAGGGATTCAGCTTGAAGGTGAAGTGGAAAGAGAAGCGGTTGAGAGAGCTCAATGAAGAAGGCGCAGAAATGAGGGAGAGAGCCCTTGGTTTAAAAGAGAACCTTAAAGCCTCTGTTAGAAAAGGAGGCTCCTCATACAATGCATTGGATGAGCTTATCAAGCACTTAAATACAGAGTAAAGAAGTTAAATTTCATTTATTAACTAGAGATAATAAAATTCTGTAGATCACGCTTGATCTTTTCAAAATAAAAAACCAATTCAAATCAAATACGGATATCTATTTTGGCAGTTTGCTCAAGATAGAATTATTGCATCATGAAAAAGACGATTTTGTTTTTTGTTATAAAGCCAAAGACAAACAAGAGAAGACCAAGATGACAGAAGCATCTTTGCTTTTGTCTTTGGTTACTCTCTAACAAGATAAGGAGATGTAACCTCTTCACATGTTGTGACAAGAGCCAACGAACGTAGCCCATAAAACAAAACTACTATGTGTCAACATAAAATAAAAAATTGGAGGACCAAAGCACTACGCAAGAAGATGCGGTGACTATTTCTTAGTTTTTTTTTTTTTTGGTTAAAAGGATAGAAACTATTTCTTAGTTGCTATAGCAGGTTTTGAAAATGGAGGACAAGCCAGCGAGGAGAAGACTAGTGTTGGTTCTAGCTTCAGCACAAGGACATATATCTCCAATGATGTAACTTGCAAAAGCCCTCACTTAAAGGGTTTCTCAATCACAATTGCTCAAACCAAGTTCAATTACTTTAGCCCTTCAGAAGACTTCACTGATTTTCAGTTTATCACCATTCCTGAAAGCTTACCGAAGTCTGATTTTGAGAACCTCAGGCCAATTCTGTTTCTGCTTAAGCTCAACAAAGAGTGTCAGGCAAGCTTCAAAGACTGTTTGGCTCAGCTGTTGTTGCAACAAAGTAATGAGATCTCATGTGTCATCTACGATGAGTTCATGTACTTTGCTGAAGCTGCAGCCAAAGAGTCTAACCTTCCCAACGTCATTTTCAGCACAACAAATGCCACGGCTTTTGTTTGTCGCTCTGTTTTCGAGGAACTCGATGCAAACAATGTCTTTGCTCCCCTGAAAGGTGATCTAGAATTCTATATTTCCGGTTTTTGCTAGTGTCAATAATCTTGTAACGGTATGGTTTTTCAAATTTTCGCAGATTCCAAAGGAAAACAAGACGAGCTAGTTCCAGGGCTTCATCCACTGAGAATTAAAGACTTACCGACTTCAAAAATTGCATCACTAGATAACATACTTCAGCTTTATAAGAATACAGTCGACAAACGAACAGCTTCTTCTGTGATAATCAACACATCAAGGACTAGATATTCCAGTGTATCCTATAGGCCCTCTTCACATGGTGGCCTCAGCTTCTACGAGTCTTCTTGAAGAGAACAAGAGCTGTATCGAATAGTTAAACAAACAAAAGAAAGATTCTGTGATATTTGTAAGTTTGTGAAGCTTAGCTTTGATAGACATTAATGAGGTGATGGAAACTGCTTCAGGGTTGGATAATAGCAACCAACACTTCTTGTGGGTGATTAAGCCAGGGTCAATACGTGGTTCTGAATGGATAGAGCACTTGCCTAAGGAGTTTAGTAAGATGGTTTCAGGTCGAGGTTACATTGTGAAATGGGCACCACAGAAGGAAGTGCTAGCTCATCCTGCAATAGGAGGATTTTGGAGCCATTGTGGATGGAACTCAACACTAGAAAGTATTGGTGGAGGAGTTCCAATGATCTGTAGGCCGTTTTCTAGTGATCAAAAGGTGAATGCGAGGTACTTGGAATGTGTTTGGAGAATTGGGATTCAAGTGGAGGGTGAGCTAGACAGAGGAGCAGTAAACGTGTGGAAATGGGGGAAAAGCCAGCGAGAAGAAGGATAGTGTTGGTTCCAGTTCCAACACAAGGACATATATCTCCAATGATGCAACTTGCATAAACCCTTCATTTAAAGGGTTTCTCAATCACAATTGCTCAGACCAAGTTCAATTACTTTAACCCTTCAGATGACTTCACTAATTTTCAGTTTATCACCATTTCAGAAAGCTTACCGAAGTCTGATTTCAAGAATCTCGGACTAGTACTGTTTCTTCTTAAGCTCAACAAAGAGTGTCAGGTGACCTTTAAGGAATGTTTGAGTCAGTTGTTGCTGCAACAAAGTATTAAGATCTCATGTGTTATCTACGATGAGTACATGTACTTTGCTGAAGCTGCAGCCAAAGAGTTTAACCTTCCAAACGTCATTTTCAGTACCACGAATGCTACGGCTTTTGTTTGTCACTCTGTATTCAACAAACTATATGAAAACAATGTCCTAGCTCCTTTGAAAGGTACTCTAGAATTCTCTGTTTTTTAATGTCTATAATCTTGTAACACTACAGTTTTTGACCTTCTCGCAGAACCAAAAGAACAACAAGAAGGTCTAGTGCCAGAGTTTTATCCCTTGAGATATAAAGACTTACTGGTTTCAGGATTTGCATCTTTAGAAAGCATAATGGAACTGTATAGGAATGCAGTTGACAAAGGGACAGCTTCCTCTGTGATAATCAACACAGCAAGCTGTCTAGAGAGCTCATCTCTGTCGTGGCTGCAACAACAAGGACTAGATATTCCAGTTTATCCTATAGGCCCTCTACACATGGTGGTCTCAGCTCCTATAAGTCTGCTTGAAGAGAACAAGAGCTGTATCGAATGGTTGAACAAACAAAGCGTAAACTCGGTGATTTACATAAGCTCGGGAAGCTTAGCTTTGATGGACATCAGTGAGGTGATGGAAATGGCTTGGGTATTAGCTGCTAGCAACCAACAGTTCTTGTGGGTGATTCGGCCAGGGTCAATACGTGGTTCTGAATGGATAGAGTACTTGCCTGAGAAGTTTAGTAAGATGGTTTCGGGTCGAGGTTATGTTGTGAAATGGGCTCCACAGAAGGAAGTACTAGCTCATCCTGCAGTAGGAAGGTTTTGGAGCCATAGTGGATGGAACTCAACACTAGAAAGTATCGGCGAAGGAGTTCCAATGATCTGTAGGCCTTTATCCACCGATCAAAATGTGAACGCGAGGTACTTGGGATGTGTTTGGAGAATTGGAATTCAAGTGGAAGGTGAGCTAGAGAGAGTAGCGGTCGAGAGAGCTGTGAAAAGGATAATGGTGGATGAAGAAGGAGAGGAGATGAGGAAGAGAGCCATCAATTTGAATGAGAAGCTGAGAGCCTCTATTAGAAGTGGAGGTTCTTCACACAACTCGTTAGAGGAGTTTGTACACTTAGTGAGGACTCTGTGAGGCAAATTATATGTTATATGTATGATCATGAAATTCCACTTCCAAGAAAGTTCACCATTAGCTACTTCGACTAAACCAACATTAGTTGACTTCATGAAACAGAAACAAATAACTTCTTTATCAAAACAACAAAATTACCTTTTGGTGTGATAATTACACCAACATTGGAGAACCATACTTTTGAGAAAAATCATATATATATAATTAGGGGGTCCTCACTCCATCTAGAGTGTGTGTACCTAAGCAAACTATTTTTTTTGAATTAAAGACAATTTAAAATATTCATTAAATACATGAGAATTACAAGAAAGTGACACTATAAGATCATATTGACCACAACCTAAAGATGACAGCATATGACTTGATCTCTATGCTCTGTTTAAACTGATCCTTCAAAATATATCAGATCCACCAGCTAAGATTTGACTTAACTAGATCTTAAAAAATCAAATTCTGGTTCAAAATGCTACAACCACACTAGCATTCGGCATCTAAAGTCTAAACTAGTCGAAACCTAACTCTATATGTTTTAATAAAAAACGTTTACTTTCTTTTTGTTTCATCAAGAAACGTTTAATTTTGTTGGACTGTTTCTGTCATCCTTCTGTTGAAAATTCATAGGGTGGAAAGTAAACGCTTTAAAAAGAAATGAGAGAATACATAATTGGAAGAAAAAAAATGATTCAATCAAGTAACACGGTTATTCCTTCTATGGAAAGTTGTTGCATTAAGAAA
This sequence comes from Cardamine occulta, assembly GCA_028015245.1. Classification (NCBI taxonomy): domain Eukaryota; kingdom Viridiplantae; phylum Streptophyta; class Magnoliopsida; order Brassicales; family Brassicaceae; genus Cardamine; species Cardamine occulta. Next base: position 22,082,520 of record CM051390.1, on the reverse strand, counting down.
CAGTAGTTGTTTACACATTACTATTTATAAAATGGAATGTTTGGAACAGTTATATAGAGATGTTCCGCTCATTGAGAGACTAAAGGAGAACAAGAGATAGAGATAATTAAAGAGGTTAAGCAATGGAGAAAATCAAAGCGCAGAGAAGGATAGTGTTAGTTCCTGTTCCAGCTCAAGGTCATGTAACTCCAATTCTACAACTAGGGAAAGCCCTTAACTTGAAAGGCTTCTCAATTACTCAAGTAAGCTCTTCTTCTCAACACTTGCCTGGTTTTCAGTTTGTCACCATAAAAGAAAGCTTACCAGAGTCTGAATTCGAGAGACTCGGAGGAATTGAGTTTACGCTGAAGCTCAACAAAACCAGTGAGGCAAGCTTCAAAGACTGTATAGCTCAGTTGTTGCTGCAACATGGCAATGATATTGCATATATTATCTACGACGAGTTCATGTACTTCTGTGGAGCTGCATCTAAGGAGTTCAAGCTTCCCAGTGTCATTTTCAGCACTCAAAGTGCTGCAAATCAAGTTTTCCGTTCTGTTTTAAGCAAACTCAATACCGAGAAATTCTTAATCGACATGGAAGGTGCACAAAACAAGATTAGTAGCCCATCATGAATGAAACTACTCGTTTCACTTAAAACTTTTTTTTGTTTACTTTGCAGATCCTGAAGTGCAAGACAAGGTAGTGGAATATTTACATCCATTGAAATACAAAAACCTACCAACTTCAGGAATGGGGCCAATAGAGCCATTTTTGGAAATTTGTAGGGAAGTATGTAACAAAAGAACAGCTTCTGCTGTTATCATCAACACGGTGAGCTGTTTAGAGAGCTCATCTCTGTCATGGCTGCAACAAGAACTCGGAATCCCAGTGTACCCATTAGGCCCTCTTCACATTACAGCTTCATCGGTTGGACCTAGTTTATTGCAAGAGGACATGAGCTGCATTGAATGGTTGAACAAGCAGAAACCAAAGTCAGCCATATATATAAGCTTGGGAAGTCTAGCTCTAATGGAAACCAAGGAAGTGTTGGAGATGGCTTGGGGGTTGTGTAATAGCAACCAACCTTTCTTATGGGTCATCAGACCAGGTTCTATACTTGGCTCCGAATGGATCGAGTCATTGCCAGAGGAAATCATTAAGATGGTCTCAGAAAAAGGATGCATTGTGAAGTGGGCACCACAGATAGAAGTACTTGGACATCCTGCAGTAGGAGGGTTTTGGAGCCACTGAGGATGGAACTCGACGCTCGAGAGCATTGTGGAAGGAGTTCCAATGATTTGCATGCCTTTTCAAGGTGAGCAGAAGTTAAACGCAATGTATTTGGAAAATGTTTGGAGAATAGGGATTCAGCTTGAAAGTGAAGTGGAAAGAGGAGGGGTCGAGAAAGCTGTGAAGAGGTTGATGGTGAATGAAGAAGGTGTAGGCATGAGGGAGCTTAAAGCCTCTGTGAGAAGCGGAGGGTCCTCGTACAATGTCGCGGATGAGCTTGTCAATTACTTGTACACCATGTGAAAATGATGAACTTCACTTATAATAAGAGAGCTTTGATTACTATAGATCAAGCTTGATGTTATTCAAATTCGAACTTTGTTTTGTCATGATGTTTATTCCTATGTAATTCGAACTCTATTTTAATTTGTGATGCAATATATCTCACAAACCCTATCTGCATTTAGTTGTTCACCAAAACAATTCAGAAATTCATATAAGTAACTCAACCAACGGTGCACACAAGAATTCGGCATCTAAACTAGTCGAAACCCTTCACTTGCACCAAGATTAGTGAACCAAACATGTTGCTGCTACTTAATTATGAGGAAATTATCTTATATTTGGCGACTTTATAAGCTATGGACATTATAATCTTCTATATATTAAAAGAGAATGTAACCTAACAATTTTTCTCAACATTTTTTATTTAGTTAATTCTGTTTTCTTTTTAACTATAGTTATTCCATTTGTCAAACACTCAAATCATTACCAACTTCTTTATTAGGCTATAACCTTATTCAATATGCTAAACACTATCATTTACATCTATTAATATTTAATTACATTACATTTAAAATTCATATGTGCTGTTACATAGTTAGTATCTTAATCTTAAATACAAGAAAACGATCCTATGTGACTAAAGCCAATCCACCAACTCTTATGTGAGCCAAACCAAGGGTTTTAAAAACCATTATCAAAAAAAAAAAAAAACAAACGTTTTATATAAAATGTCAACATCGTCCTTCTATTGAATAGTACATTAACGTGCGGAGATGTTTTTGCATTAAGACAAAGAAGTAGTAGTTCACATGTGGAACACGAACAAGCATATATATAAAATGGCATCTTTTGGAAGATTGTGGAATTTTTCCAAATACGAGTGTGGGATTTTTTTAATTATATGGATCCCTTATATTTAGAGTTGTTCTTCAATGAGAGAGGGAAAGGAAACAGAGAAAGAGAGATAGAGGTTAAGCAATGGAGAAAATGGAAACGAAGAGAAGGATAGTGTTAGTTCCAGTGCCAGCACAAGGGCATGTAACTCCAATGATGCAACTTGGGAAAGCCCTTACCTTGAAGGGCTTCTCCATTACAGTTGTTCAGGGACAATTCAATCGAGTAAGCTCTTCTTCTCAATGTTTCCCTGGTTTTCAATTTGTTACCATACCAGAGAGCTTACCAGAGTCTGAACTCGAGAGACTCGGGCCGTTCAAGTTTACACTGAAGCTCAACAAAACAAATGAGACAAGCTTCAAGGATTGCATAAGTCATCTGTTGCTGCAGCAAGGTTTTGATATAGCATGTATCATCTACGACGAGTTCATGTACTTCTGTGGAGCTGCAGCTAAGGATTTCAAGCTTCCCAGTGTTATCTTGTGCACTCAAAGTGCTACAAATCACCTTTCACGCTATTTTTTTAGCAAACTCAATGCCGAGAAGTTCTTGGTGGACATGGAAGGTGCCCACAACTATCGTGTAACCCATCTTGAAACCAATGATTTTCACTTTAAGACGATTTTTCTTTTTAACTTTGCAGATCCTGAAGCACAAGAAAAGGTGGTGGAAAATTTGCATCCTTTAAGATACAAAGATCTCGTGCCTTCAGGATATGGGCCATTAGAGCCAGTTTTGGAGTTACGTCGGGAAGTAATCAACAAAAGAACAGCTTCTGCTATCATCTTTAACACAACAAGGTGTCTAGAGAGCTCGTCTCTATCATGGTTGCAACAAGAACTCGGAATTTCAGTGTACCCAATAGGCCCTCTTCACATTACAGCTTCAGCGCCGGGATCTACTTTAGTGGAAGAGGACATGAGCTGCATTGAATGGCTGAACAAGAAGAAACCAAGGTCAGTCATATACGTAAGTGTGGGAACATTAGCTCAAATGGAAGCCAAAGAATTGTTGGAGATGGCTTGGGGGTTGTGTAATAGCAACCAACCTTTTTATGGGTCATCCGACCGGGTTCCATCTTTGGCTTCAACGGGATAGAGACATTGCCAGAGGAAGTCAGTAAGATGGTCTCAGAAAGAGGATGCATTGTGAAATGGGCACCGCAGATAGAAGTACTTGCACATCCTGCAGTGGGAGGCTTCTGGAGCCATTGCGGATGGAACTCAACACTAGAGAGCATTGTGGAAGGAGTTCCAATGATTTGCAGGCCTTTTAACAGCGAGCAGAATTTAAATGCAATGTATATAGAAAGTGTTTGGAGTGTAGGGATTCAGCTTGAAGGTGAAGTGGAAAGAGGAGGTGTTGAGAGAGCTATGAAGAGGTTGATTGTTGATGACGAAGCCACAGAAATGAGGGAGAGAGCTCTTAGTTTAAAAGAGAAGCTCAAAGCCTCTGTGACAAGTGGAGGCTCCTCATTTGACGCATTGAATGAGCTTGTCAAGTACTTGAAGACAACGTAAAGATGTTGAACTCCATGTATTATTAGAGATTATTGAATTGACTAGATCAAGATTGATCTTGCAAAATTTACAAAGCACATGGCTTATTTTTTTAATGCAAATAAAAAGCAATTCAAATTACGTACGAGTACAATACTTCTGTTGGTATTTTGCTCAATATAGAATTGTTACCCAAAATTACTAATGGCCATAAACAATTCTTCTGTTTGGTCTCTGACATGAAGCGCAAAGACGACAAGAAGAGGACCAAGAAGACGGAATCATCTTTGCTTCTGTCGTTGGTAACTCTCTATCAAGAGAAAGAGATATAACTATCTCACCGTACTTACTTACACCATCCACCACATACTTCACTTGTGGTGAAGAAAGCCAACCAAATTTAATACGGATGAATCAATGTCCACAAGTCTAAGAATATGATGTATTTATATGATTGAGATACTCCTAATAAATCTTATAGTTCAGTCACTGCAAAGAACAAAATTGGAGAGCGAAAGTAACCTTAACCGCAAAGCACGGAGCTGAGGAGACTATTTCTTAGTTGTTCTTGCAGGTTGTGGAATGGAAATAATGCCGGCAAGGAGAAGGCTTGTGTTGGTTCCAGCTCCAGCTCAAGGACATATATCTCCAATGATGCAACTTGCGAAAACCCTTTACTTGAAGGGTTTCTCAATCACCATTGCTCAGACCAAGTTCAGTTACTTTAGCCCTACAGATGACTTCACTGATTTTCAGTTTGTCACCATTCCTGAAAGCTTACCGGAGTCTGATCAGAAGAATCTCGGACCAGTACTGTTTCTGCTTAAGCTCAACAAAGCGTGTAAGCTGAGCTTCAAGGACTATTTGGGTCAGTTGTTGCTGCAACAAAGTAATGAGATCTCATGTGTCATCTACGATGAGTTCATGTACTTTGCTGAAGCTGCGGCCAAAGAGTTTAAGCTTCCAAACGTTATTTTCTGCACCACAAGCGCCACAGCTTTTGTTTGTCAGCTCTGTATTCGATAAACTCTATGCAAACAATGTTGTGGCTCCCTTGAAAGGTACCATAGAATTCTCTTTCTCAGGTTTCCGCTAGTGTCTACAATCTTGTAACACTATGGTTTTTGACCTTTTCGCAGAACAACAAGACGAGCTAGTGCCAGAGTTATATCCCCTGAGATACAAAGACTTTCCGGTTTCACGATTTTCATCGTTAGAAAGTATAATGGAAATGTATAGGAATACAGTTGACAAACGGACAGCTTCTGGCCTGTGTGATAATCAACACGGCAAGCTATCTAGAGAGCTCATCTCTTTCTTGTCTACAACAACAGAAGCTAAAAATTCCAGTATATCCTATAGGCCCTCTTCACATGGTGGCCTCAGCCCCTACAAGTCTGCTTGAAGAGAATAAGAGCTGTATCGAATGGTTGAACAAACAAAACGTAAACTCGGTGATATACATAAGCTTGGGAAGCATAGCTTTGGTGGACATCAATGAGGTGATGGAAATGGCTTGGGGATTGGCTGCTAGCAACCAACAGTTCTTATGGGTGTTCCGACCAGGATCAATACGTGGTTCGGAATGGATAGAGACCTTGTCTGAGGAGTTTAGTAAGATAGTTTCGGATCGAGGGTACATTGTGAAATGGGCTCCTCAGAAGGAAGTACTTGCTCATCCTGCAGTGGGAGGGTTTTGGAGCCACTGTGGATGGAACTCGACACTAGAGAGCCTCGGGGAAGGAGTTCCAATAATCTGCAGGCCGTTTTCCAGTGATCAAAAGGTGAACGCGAGGTACTTGAAATGTGTTTGGAGAATTGGAATTCAAGTGGAAGGTGAGCTAGAGAGAGGAGCGGTTGAGAGAGCTGTGAAGAAGTTAATGGTGGAAGAAGAAGGAGAGGCGATGAGGAAGAGAGCTGCCGAATTGAAAGAGAAACTAACAGCCTCAGTTAGAAGTGGAGGTTCTTCACATAACTCACTAGAGGAGTTCGCACACTTCATGAGGACTCTGTGAAGCAAAGTAGAATTTTGACTCTCTATTTATTTCACCATATCTGCCAGTGAACACACAAAGTTAAAAAGTCTCACCGTTGAAGATAACAACAGGTCTTACAGACAAAACAGTGGATCAATAGATGAATTACTTGTGAGGTTATTAAGAAATCTATGTACTTTTCTATTATCTTGCTACTGTTTGAGCAAATAATCAAAGGGGTCACAAAAGTGATATGAGGATAAGGCTGTCACTGAATGTATGATGTTCAGAGAATCATATATATTATCTAAGCCTCAAAGTAGAACCCTACGTGGCTCAAGGCAATAACTCTATGTAAGCAAGAAAAAATAAAAAAGACTTTTGCTTTTGTTGGAATGTCACTTTCCACTTTTTGTTGGAAGTTCATTGGTGTGTGGCTCTCCAATCCACTGTAAGGTCGTCATATGAGGATTACTTAATTGTTTAAAATGGTCTCTTTTGAAAGATTGGATTGGTTTATAATTTCAAAAGTAAATAAACATGACTGACGCTATCTCAAAAAGAAATTAACAATTAACAATGCGAAGAAAACACGACCAGACGCTTTCTTGATTGATCATCACTCTAAGAAGTCTACCGACAATAAGCAAAGGGACTAACCTCAAAAAATAGATTAAAAAGTGTATGAAACTTGTCAGATGTCTTCAAGTATACTGACTGGTTTAGCTTCGACATGATATGTTTGTATGATCTCATTCTCTCCTACACAGATGCAATGGACTTTGCCGTGGAAAACTCGGTAGAAGATAAGAATTTTTTTGAGGATGTGACGAAGTGGAAAAGTACGAGAAGCCGAGAACCTGTAACAATAATCAAATCAGATCAAGACCTGCAAAGACGCAGATAATTTCATAAGGTCAAAACTATACCTACCTGAAGACATGGAATATAGCTAAGAAAAACGAAACATACCAGAGAAAATGAATTTGTGATGGATAAACTCAACTCATACTCATTCTACCTAGAAGCTTGCACTGCCTTAGCAGGTAATGCCTTGTCCAAATCAAAAAGCAGAGTGAAACCTAAACCAGAGAACATAGAACTAGCACTTTTGTGACTATCTTTCTATAATCAAACTAGAAGAGTACACTTATGCATCACTATATATGGCTTTGAGCACAAAAAGCAATATATAACAAGTCACATGACACATATCAAACTCCAAAACTTAGTTACATGCATTTAGTGTTAGTACCTTAGCTCCAAAGAGTAATTTAGACACACGGTTCTCAAAAAGCGTACACAATTCCAAAGATGAATCGACCTTGATTTGGATAATATTGTCACAAGTCACATGAGACCAATTTAAATACTTCTCAAGAACAGTTCAACTTAGCACAAGTGATTAAAAGCCTTGAGACTTTATTATTATACCATTTATAGTAAAGACAGAAACTTGATGAAATTTCAATCAAATCGTGTAAGAATATATAACTGTACTCAAAAGACAGAAACTTTACTATTATTATCAATTCCACGAGCAAAAACAAGCTCACCTATTGATCCATCTATAGACTCCTTTCAATTCATTTTAATTCTCATTCGCACTTCCACCACCAACAGAAGGATAAGACGCCATGGATCCAAACTTATTCTGCTGCATCATATATGGATTTGATTCAAACGCACCAGCTCCATGATGATGATGGTTCTGATGATATGGATCATGACCATGATTTTGATGATGATATCCTTGCATACCCATATGATGTGCATAAACTGGCATCTGCATCATAGACGATGCTCCATACGGTACCGGAATTGGCACTCCCACGTGGCCACCCGATCCATTCCCTTGGCAGTTACCGTTACCGTTACTGTTACCGTTACCACCTCCGATTTCTTGGAAGCTTTGTGGTGGCACAGGCGTTGAAGAGAAGAGCTTATCTGAAGAAGAAGGACCTTCCGTAGTCAATCCCTGCATCCGTTTAAGGTATAGCCTATACTTCTGGAGATGAGACGCTACGTTCTCTCGAGTTAGTCCTTCAACGTTCATCAGCTGCATAATCGTCTTCGGGACGGCGTTTTTAATCCCTAAGTGAGCCACAACGTCAACGAATCTCTTGTGTAGCTGTGGTGTCCACACTAAACGCGGTCGTTTCACTGTCTTTCCAGATGGATCTTCAGTTCCTGAATCTCCTTCCTCCGCCGCCATCGCTGCATCCGTTGAGGGATCTACACCGCCACCGACATCTCCATCACCGTCTGATGTCTTTTGCTTCTTCGAATCCGATCCAGGACTGCTCGATCCAACTCGATCTTCCTCCTCCACTGCGACTCCAGTTTTGAAACTATTGCTGTTATTGTTCGAGGACGAAGTGTTGGGACCGGAAGATCCGCTTCGCAGCGACGAGAGCGTCGTCTCCGATGCACGATTCACATCCTGAATCGTACGGCTTCGTTCCGGTGTGATACTAAACGCCATCGCGAGATTCGGCGGGATCAGTGAGTAAGAAAGCGATGCTAAATCTTCGTCGCTAGGTAATCCCATCTCCCATTCAAGAACCCTATCTCCGTCGCCGGAAACATCGTAATCGCTCATCCTCACGTCTTCTCCCATTTTCACACTTAAATTTCTCGAAATTGAGTTTTAGATTGAGGTCGAAAAGCTCAGAATGAGAATTTTTGGATTAGAGATCGGAGAAAGCAAGATTGAAATTTCGTGGAGAAGTTTGGTTTGTGATGAGCAATTTTCAAAAAAATATCAATTGTTTTTTTTTCGTGGAAAAAAGAAAAGCAAAAGATAAGAGAAAAGCGTAATATCTAATTCCAAATCGGCCTTGGGTTGATGCCAACGTGGACGAGTTAGCTAGATATTTTTGATCTTCTAAATATCATAACAACACGTCATGAGTGCACGTTCTGTAATAATAGTCGCGCTGTAGGTGATTAAAAACGAAATTACCAAAGTAGGCACGGAGAGTGAGCCACGTGGATTGAGAAGGGCCAAGTCAGCTATCTCCGAGGGTTTTCTAGTAGTTTACTACCGACTTACCAAGTTGCATTTGTGGACCCGATAGAGAAAGTGGGCAAAGCCGGTGGGTTGGGCCAGCTGGAGAGAGAAAAGAGGAGAAAGATTCGGTGATGAGTGTGTACAGTACTGACACGCAATACGATCTCTGAGCCGTTGGATTGTGGTTTAGATATTTATAGAACCATCAAAGGATCAATCTAACGGCACAGAATGAACTAACTGCCTAAAGTCACGGATCCTTCTTTTGTTTATTTTTAGAAAAATGAAAAAATAAATTTTGTCAGGTGGCTCCTCCTGTACTCTGTTGGCTTCCTCATCAATTCGAGTTCGATGCCCAGATTTTTAATTTGAGATAATTTTGGGCCTGTGGGCCCGATCGAACAAATCTTGAGGAAACGTGGATCTTATCTTCTTCCCAAATTTCTGACTCATCTTCTTCTTCGAGTAACTGACTGTGTACAGGTTTAGGGTTTACTCGTTGCATTTTTCCTCTGTTTAGCTCGTATCGTGGATCGTTCTTGTTCACTCGATCGTGGTCAATGACCTCACTACTCCTCCTCAGAACTCTCCCACTCCTCCGCAACGGTTTTATCAACCACCGTCATCAAGTCGGTATCGTAGCCGTTAGATTCCTCTCTCACCGTCGGCATCTCTGGTGTTCTCTAGCTGATAAACCACAGTTGTACGAGGATGACTCTCCGACGGAGCGATCCAGCGCGGCGATGAACACGACTTCGCCTGTTGGTGATAATAGCTGGCGTTTTGAAGATCCTGATTATCGGAAATGGAAGAACCTAGAGGCTGAGATTCTTAGAGATATTGAACCTATATCTCTTCTAGCTAAAGAAATTCTTCATTCCGATCGGTAATTGCTTTTTCCGATTGAAAATGAATTTCATGGTTTGTTTTGTTGGATAGTTTAGTGAAGTTTTATTTATGATTCGAGTGGTAAAGTAGTGCCAATGTTTACAATTCCGATCGAAATTTTGGTTGTAGTTGATCCCTGATTGCTCTTGAGGTATTTGGAATCAAGCTCTCATGTTCTACATTGTCTGTTCCATGCTTCATAGTTTCGTCGAGTAGGTTGTTTATTAGATATCTTAAGTTATGGATTGCTTGGAGCTTGATTGGATTATAGTGGTCAATGCAAAAGAGTTGTTCTCCATGTAGACTATAATGATAGATGTTCTTGTATTTTCAGTCTACTAAAACAATAACCAAATTGAAACTGTTTTGTTGTGATTTATGAACTATAGATATTTGAAGCTAGCTTCGTGTAGATAATTTTTGCAGTTCGAGTGAACTGTTTTTCTTCTTGATAAGCAGGTATTTGGATGGGGAACGCTTAGAATTCGAGGATGAAAAAATTGTCAAGGAAAAGCTTCTTGCTTATCACCCCTACTCTAAGGATAAAATTGGCTGCGGTCTTGATTTTATAATGGTACGTAAATTCGAGCTTTACCGATAGTTCTTTTTCTTTGAGATATTGTGCATATTCGCGAACCACCATGATAGATAGATACATGAGTCACTTACATGCTGCATCTGAAAATGTGATAGAAGTAAATGGTTATATCCATAAATTTTCATTTGCTATTTTGTTTTGGTAATGATTATTAGTGGCTACTTGTTAATGGCAGGTTGATCGGCATCCTCAATTCCGGCACTCAAGGTGCCTCTTTGTTGTGAGAACGGATGGTGGATGGATAGATTTCTCCTACCAGAAGTGTCTTCGAGCCTATGTCCGAGCTAAGTACCCGTCTCACGCGGAGAGGTTTATTCGAGAACATTTTAAGCGTGCTAGTAACTAAATCTGTAATACCGTTCTCACTCGTAATCACAGCAAATCCTCGTATAAATTTTGCTGAAATCACACTCAACGAAATCAGATATGAAGCTTTGCTGTAGAAAATTTCGAATGGGAAAGGTATAGAAAGCCCAAACTGTCTCAGAGCCAAGCCCAAAACGTACGATCTCAAAAAGAAACGAAACCCAAACCAGTAGGCCTTTGTTCTGGGCCCAAAAGATGAGCAAAAGAGACGAATTTACCTTATCCAATCACTGGTCCACCATATATTGATTGACTTAGATAAAGTCATGTTTTGGTTAACCATAAACAAGGATTTAGTTGACAAAATAATATTTAACAAAAAAATATCTAGTCCCTAAATTTATTATATTTAATAAACTCGAAAAGTGTCAGCATATGTTCATCATCAAGATACTTGCCATAAACACAGTTCTTTCATTTCCAAAATTCAAAGATTCATATTATATACTCCACATCAATACCAACAAATCTTTTACCTACTAAAAACAAATTCTGCAAACAGAATTATTTAATACTCCTAAAGCATATACTTACCCTCAAACGACAACGTTTTAGTAACTTTCCAAGAAAACTAAAAGAAATAGACCATGGTGGGTCCCACGGTGATTCTTTTGAAACTTCTTCGAAGGCATCATCAGCTTTTTCACATTTGGGTCAAATTTCTCGCGCACGCCAATGACGCTCTTCACTCCAAAACGACCGTTAATAACTCCGTCATCAATACCCAGTCAAACACGGTCCACGTGTTCTTACCGTCTAACCTAACGCTGTTAACACACACGTATAAATCGTGTTATATAAAGAAAAAACGTTTTCTTCCTTCTCTCATTAAGTTTTTTGGGTCTGCGATTGGCTTTGCTTCGCTTTCACATCCTATCACCAGCAACACGTTTTTAAAAAAAGATGATGCCATCTTCTAGATCGGCGACAATAACTCCGACGGTTTCAACGGCAACCACAACGGCTGTTACGACGTCGTATTGGTGTTATAGTTGTACGCGATTCATCAGCGTTTGGTCTGACCAAGACGCAAACGCCGGCGTTTTGTGTCCTTATTGCGATGGAGGTTTCATCGAAGAGATTGAAGATATCACTTCTTCCGCCGTAGATACACTGGCGATTCCGGCGACTCAGGAAGTTAGATCGGTTGAGGATAGTCATAGATCTGTAATTAGACGCCAGATATCCGGTCGTCGCACGTCGTTTAATCCGGTAATTGTCTTGCACGGAGGAGCCGGAGTTGGTGATAGAGTTGAGAACGAAGAAGGAGAAGGAACTACTAGAGAGCGACGCGCTTATGAGTTTTATTATGATGATGGATCTGGTTCTGGTCTTAGACCTCTTCCGGATTCTGTATCTGAAATCTTGATGGGATCTGGATTTGAACGGTTACTTGAACAATTAAGCCAAATGGAAGCGTCGGCTACCGGAATCGGTAGATCTGGGAATCCTCCGGCATCGAAATCAGCGATAGAATCTTTACCAAGAGTCGAGATCTCAGATTGTCATTTAAAAGCGGAGGCGAATTGCCCCGTTTGCACGGAGATTTTCGAGGCGGGAACGGAAGGTCGTGAGATGCCGTGTAAACACATATTCCACGGCGATTGTATCGTTCCTTGGCTTTCGATTCGTAATTCATGTCCAGTTTGTAGATTCGAATTACCTTCAGATCCAATTCAACGGAGTAACGAAGAAGAACATGCCGTTGGGATGACGATTTGGAGACTTCCCGGTGGTGGATTCGCCGTTGGAAGATTTAACGCGGCGATGAGAGAAGGAGAAAGAATATTGCCGGTGGTTTTAACGGAAATGGACGATGGTAGACTTGGAAGTAATGAAGGACCGAGACGAATCTCTTGGGTTAGAGCTCATGAGACTCCGGAGATGAGTAGAAACGGTGCTCGCTCCGGTGGTAGATTGAGACGAGCAGTTCGCGGAATGGTTTCGTTTATGAGAAGAGTGAGACCAAATCGTGGCTCTTCGAATTTTATTGATTTGGATACTGATAATGAATTTAGGGTTATGAATCGATCGAGTTCGTTGATCAGAAGATTTTTCTGATGGAAAGTAAAGTAACTGAGTCTTTGTTACATTGGGAGAATCAGGTTTAGGTGAAAAAAAAGAGTTGAGATTTTTTTGTGTGTTGATTCAACAATTAATGTATATATAAATTCAGACGAACTATTTGATTCTTCTTCTCCTTTGTAATATTTAGTTTGTTACATCAAATTTATGGGAACAAAATGTTAAAATTCACTATATTTATTTATTGTTTCCTTCTCTTGAACCAATTTTTTCTTCTTGATTCCGTGAAAGTGAAAGGATGTGTTCGTTCATTTGATTTCCTCGGACGGTGAGAAATGAATGCACGGATAAATGACGAGAGAGGTGTGAATTGATTGTTTAGAGTTTCCAAATTTGAATTCAAATCCATTTTGGGAGTCTGGTTTCGTTTTTGGTCAAGTCGTGTCGAATAACAAAAAAAATATCTGAAAAAAGCTATTGACTTACGTGGATACATAGATTTCTCCCCAAAATATATATATAAAGCAAGGAAATTGAGTTCTTGTTTCAACATAACCCTTCAATTGTTTCTATAGTTTATAAACCTTATATTATATATAGATTAAAAACTTGGATTGATATAGTTGGCATTAGTCTCCTATTCGTCATCACCTACATCACCAGCTGATCATCTGATTTATTCTAACATTTAATTTGACATAATAATCGAATGGATAGACTCATAGTCATAGACACGGTCTTAATATCTTGCTTTCTTTTATGGAAAATATCTTTGTTTCGTTTTTGTGAGTGAAGGATACTCCTCTTCTCTACTCAATAATTGTTGGAGGTAATAAAAGTCACGGAGTTTGTGTCAGATATTTTCTAAATGTGGAGTAATGGAGGAGCTACGAGTGGGACGGACCACTTGTTCTTTTACTTGTTGTGTAAGTGTAGCGTATTTTTTACCTCTCCATTCAGTAAAGTAAATTTTGTACATGCGGTCCAATAGTTTAAACAATTATTTATTTTACTGTAGCAGCACACAAACATGAACCAGAAGCTCTCAAAGATCAAACCTGAGGACATATGATGCAAAACAAACAGATCGGACATACCAAACACAAGTTACAGAACACATGTTTTAAATGTGGATGAAACAGAGCGAATATTCGATACAGTTTGATGGATAATTAAGTATTATATATATCTAAATTAATATAAGTTTTCTATTTTGTGCGGTATGTTATGTCTAGAACTCTGTAAGTTTTTCTTTACATTTCCCATTGTGCATACGAAATTGGCAGCGAGAAATATTGATACAACATTACTACATTAGGCATTTGATATATTGTGCCTAAGACATCGAATATTTTATTTGTTTTTTCCTAGAATAATTGGTGCTAAATGACCAAAATTAGGTAAACGAGTATAAGTTTCCTTTTTACATAAGAACACACAAATTTATACATTTTACATCTTATAGTATGACATTTTCTTTCTTTTGTATTCTAGAGGTTTCAGTCTCCCGATTTTTACGGTTGCATGTATTTCTTGGACCAGAATCAAAAACAGATTTTTTTTAATACTAAATTTTCATTATCGACCCAAACTGTGAATTGCAAGATTGAGATCGGGTTACAAAAAACCGGTTTTAACCGGAGATACATAGAACCATCGAGAAAAAAAAGCTTCCAACGACGGAAGAGTCCTCTGCCTCCGACATCGATTGCCCATACCGACTTATCAAATAGCTCCAATTACCGGCAACAACCTAACCTATCGATCCAGTCAAGAAAAATAGAGACGGTTAGGGTTTTTTGAGAGAAAAAAAAAAGAGAAATGGAACGATTGTCCCCCAAAACACAGATTTTAGTTTCCTCCCAACGTGGTTCAAACTGAAAACCGACACTTTGACAACCGTTTTACCACTGGACTACCTTGCTAGTATTACATCTTGACATCTTGTTTTATCATAAAGTGATAAAGGGGGTGATTCGTTCCAAATTTTAAAGAATTTAGAAAATTTTAAAATTTCCACAGTTATTTTTTAACCAATCAGACTTAATTTTTTTTTTTTTAAGTTTTAAAAGCTCAACTGCTTTTTTCAAAGTCTTTTTTAAAGTTTATAGTGTAAATTTTATAAGTCTCAAAAATGAGAATTTTAAGGCTCTAAAAAAATTAAAGTTATGTAACAAGTTTTAAATAATTTCTTTTTGTTTTGTTAATTAAGCAAAAAAAATTCAAATTCAAAATAAATAAATAAATGATTAACGTATTATTAATTAATAATAATACATCCAATTCTTTTAATTCTTTTAAGTTACATTTGGAAATTAACATAAAAATCCTTAATAAGAAATAATACAACCAATTCTTTTAATAAAATTACAATAAAAATTCAAAATAAATAATAAATTTTATAATTAACTACAACATGTAATTTTTATGGAACACTTGTTCAAATAAGGTTTTTTGTTTTGTTAATTAATTAAATTTATGCTAAAGACCTGATAAAAAATCACACATACAAAGAATAAACGAAAAATCATACATAAAAACAATTTTATTATTTACTATTGAAAATAATTTATTATTGATTATTTAAAATCACAGTTTCTACAACTTTTGTTATCAAACAAACTTTTATATAATAACAGTTTCTCCAGTCAAAGTCTATACAGTCAAAGTTTCTAAAGTCATAAGCCTACATCAAAAATCTAAAGTAACAGACATAACCAATCGGTCCCAAAGTATTAAAAAAAGTCCTCCGGTTAAATGTTTTCTGCATAAATAAATAAAAATAGTAGTCATTTACTTAATTTATCTACCACTATATGTTTTACTCTCTATGTTTCACTTTATTTGCTGTTTTAGGGTTTTGCACACTATTTAATAAAACAATAAAATTCTCTATTTTATCTTTCATTAATACACCAAACAAAAATTTTCATTGGTTATTACATTAAATATTAAGGGTAAAAATATATTTTTTTATCAAAAAACTACATTGAAAATTCAAAACTACATTTATTTTGTAACAAAAAAAATCATAAAACTACAAATAAAGTGAAATAGAAGGAGTAGAGGAAATATAGCACGTCATATCACATGCACATAGATTCTCTCTGACATCATGACAATCAATTTTGTTTTTGGTCAACAATGTATGTTTTGATTTAAAAAAACATTTACGATTAAAATAACATAAGAAAAGAAAAACAAAATGCATTCTAGATTTTTCCAAAAATATAACAAATTTCCATTTACATCAAAATCAAATAGATTGTAACATGGGGAGTAGATATATCAACTTTCTTTTAATTCACAAAAGTACAATTGTTTGCATTATTAGTAATTATCCATGTCACCGGCAGTGGCGGACC
Organism: Cardamine occulta; assembly: GCA_028015245.1. Taxonomy (NCBI): domain Eukaryota; kingdom Viridiplantae; phylum Streptophyta; class Magnoliopsida; order Brassicales; family Brassicaceae; genus Cardamine; species Cardamine occulta. The sequence continues at coordinate 22,066,399 of CM051390.1, read as the reverse complement.
CACCCAGTTTTTTTACTGGGTGCAAAATATCAAAAGTATGGTTCCGAAGCCATGACTTCATTTTATTAGTGAGCGCAAACTTGACCATTGTGCCACTTTAGTTGATTAGTCTAGTGTAAAAAACTAAATTTTTATAGTTTATGTGGTGTCAGTTGACCCCACATCCTTACATGTAGGTCCGCCCCTGGTCACCTGTATTATCACGATTTGAAGCAAAAACCGTTGCTCTTTATCTCGCAACGTCTTACAAATTGGAAGCTTGGATCTGTTCTTGCAGTGATTGCAAATACTTCCTTGACTTCCTTCATAACATAACAAGGAACCATAAGGCAAAGACTGAAGAGACCCCAAGTATCAGATTCAGAAATGGCTATACAAAATATGGTCATTATTTATATAGTGAAAAGAGATTAGGAGAAAACCAAATGGAATAATAATCCTTAATTAGATAATGTAGTGATTGTTTTTGCCCTACAAAAATCTGATCTATCTTTGGATCCAATGCAATAAATCTCAAGAATGTTTGTGCCAACAAACGAGCATCAAAACGCAGCGTTTGATGATGTAGAAGCGGGACTTATGCTCCTTGGCTAGTCTGCAACATTTTCGAGTCACTGAAGCTCCTTTTTGAGACAAACTCCTAGAAAGAGAAGACTTGGAAGAGAAATCAGCTGAGGATTTTGTTGAACAGCTTCTAGAAAGAAGCAGAGACTTCGAAGCTTTGGGTTTTGCAGAGAAACTCCGTCTGAATATGTGTTCCGAAGAACAAGAAGACGAAGAATGTTTTGTTGAGAAGCTTCTTGTAAAAACTGATTTTGAAGAAGATGGGGAAGATGAAGTTTTTGTTGAGAAGCTTCTCGTGAAATGGGATTTCGAGGAAGGAGAAGATGAAGCTTTTGTTGAGAAGCTTCTTGTGAAAAAGGGTTTTGAAGAAGATGAAGAAGAGAAATGGGTAGTTTGGAAAAAGGAATCTTTCTTTGCAAGATTCCATAGCTTTTCGATATCCATGAATCAACAATGTGCTTCCTTGTCTTGATCCAGATGTGTCTATATATGCATATATTATATATAGATTGTGTGCGGAGAGAAAGAGAGAGACTTGATAACAAAAATGGTTTAAAGTCGATTATAAATGTATGTAAAATAGGGTCTACATGACTACATCCCTTGCATGGATGCTTCATAAATGTGGTTGTATGGGAATCGAATCTAAAGGAAAATCCGAGTTTAAATTATTTTGTTAATTTTTCTTGTTAAAGAATTATTTCCTAATTAACGAACAACATACATACATTCATTAGCATATTATTTTCTAATCAGTTACATATTATACATATGAAGACGGTAGTTAAAGACTGTAGATTATGTAGAATTTTAACTTGAATATTTCCCATAAAAATCTCGCATGGTTAAATTACTATATAATTATTTTTGAGTCATATAGGTTGATGTATATGTATTAATTCACATTTTCAAATTTTGGAGCACAGTCATTTTGGCAACTTTTTAGCCCATCTAAGACAAAAAAAAGTACTGGTATTTGTAGAAATAAATCATCGTAGTTAGATCCAAAATATATACATAAATTTAATTATTTTTTATGAGTATTGTTCTCCAACGACTAATATTCTTGGCTAACGTATTATGGTGAAATGGCGAATAAACTTGGGCGAGTATATATAGATCATTCTGTCATGTCATGGCATAGTGTGGAGGTCGAGACTGCTAAACGTGTTACTCGGTTTTTATGATAGAAGTTCAGCTTTGTTTGGGTTGGCCATTTCTAAAATTAATCAGATAACTTTTATATTTTTTTATATTTTATTTTTTTTTGTCGTCAATTAATCAGATACCTTAAATCGGTTTTGGTTGTACCAAATTTTAGTCAGAAATAATCCTATGTCACCCAAGAAAAAAAAAAATGTGATGTGTCGAGTTTTAACCCAAAATATTTTTTGTAAGTGCACAGACACACGCAGTAATATATGGAGTATCGAATCCACAGAGACCAAGGTTACACTATGAAATTATGAGATTTTAATTTAAAGCTAAGATAATATGGTTTTTGTGTAATTTTCGGAACAACAATTAATTAAATAAATAGGTGTAAAACAATTAATAAAAAGCACTAGGTCAAGGTATTTCGCTGGTGATTAGAAGACAAGGCTGATCAACTATTCAGGGCTAATTAACTACCGGTCTAGAACTCAAACACATATAAATGTAGCCCCACTCTCGTGGTGTATCGACACCTTTATCTAACAACCTAGAATCCGAAACTCTCGCCCGGACCTAACGAAGACGATAAGCATTAACAAACAGGTTCAATATGTTCACAATCAATCGTAGCAATCAACTCTCGTTGGCTACGCACCAATTGCTCACCAATGATTTTTCTAGCAACCTAGAGCACTCTCATGAATAAGTTAAACCTAAAAATCATAGGCTAGGTGATCAAGCTAACCTAGGCATTACGAACCCCTATTGGCGAAGACATATAAATTCCGCTCCTATTTGTGTTCAGCCATTAACAACCTAAATCACCATTGAAAACCTTAACCTAGCTATGGATCTACTCACACATAGCGAAACTAAACACAACAAAGCAAGGAGATGAATTCATGATTTATTGAAAGAATAAGGTTCAGGAAAACTTCTCAAACAAGTTATGGATTGATCGACAGTAGAGGAACAGAGATCCAAAGCTGAATAATATAAATCCCAATCGAAAAAGAACAAAGTGGTGGAGTCTTGAAAACCAAAAAAAATAAAACCTAGAACGAGAACTGAGTCTGAGAACGAACGTGATACAAGTCTGAGGCGGCTTGCCTCTATTTATTCTAAAAATAAAATAAAATAAATTAAAAACGCGTCCCTAGGTAAAATAGGTCGAGCAGGTGCTCGCCAAGTCCGAGCAGGTGCTCGACCAGGCGGAAAATCGTCTTTTGGCTCAAATTTGCTCATTTTGCTCCAATGTCTTCCAACATCTTCAATCCATGCTCCAGAGCCTTAAAATATCTGAAAAGATACAAAAAGACTAGAAAAGACTCGAAAACAATATGAAAAGACTAGCTAAAATGGGACAAAATACTAATATATCAACTCCCCCGGACTTAGACCTTTGTTTGTCCTCAAACAAAACAAGATCAAGAACTGAGAAGAGGTTTGAAAATCACGGGAACTCACTTGCTTGTTGGAAAAATTTTGAACTTCATACCTTCTTCACTGGACCTTAGGACATGTACCATAGTTAGACGTGGGGTTCATAACCTAACCTTAATAACTCACATCCCAACAGAAGTTTTGGAATCCCCACTGTCATCTCTTACATAGATTAATGAAAATAAAGTACAGTGATCTTACCAGGGGAAATCGGTCCAAAAGGTGCCAACTTCTTCTAACCAAAGACCCTCTCCCATATAACTTTCCTCTCCCCTCTTTCCCTCCTTCCACGCCATCAACTTTCTGTTTATTCTTACAGCCATCGGTTTTCATTTGCTTTGAACTTCTCCTTTTTATTTCTTTTTATTTTCTTTTCTTTCTTTTTCTCGGTGTAATGAAGGGGAGTGAGAGAGGAGTATCATACTTTGTGGAGAGTTGCGTGGTCTTGTTTGGCTCGAATAGGTCTTCCCTAATGTACATCAAACCCCTGAGAAAGAAATTGAAGATCAGGTTAGGGTCCAATAAAAATCAGAGATGACATTGGTTCAGCCTATTTCCCGCTGAGCGTGAGCTTTGGGGAATATTCAATCCGCCCAATGCCTTTCCAATACAGAACTTTGGCCAAGCTGTGAGTCATACAAGTAATCCTTAGTCCGAAAACAAATCCAATAGATCAAGTTCATAATTCCCAAACAAGCTTTTGACTTGATAAAACACTAAAACATACTCGATAAAAGTAAACCAAGCAGCAGGACCTGATTCACTAAAAATCTAAGACTCTTGGGACTGACACAACAACAAGACTCAATAGAATAAAATAACTAACCGCTCCCCCGGACTTAAATCACACCGTCTCCGGTGTGAAAAAGAACGAGAGATCGGCGACAAAGAAAAATAAAATCACACACGGATAATACAATGATGATAGAGGGTAAAGGGGGATATCACTGAGTTATCGCGGTGTCGTGCTCGTCGCCCATAGAGCACCCTGGTGGAGCAGGTGCTCACCTCTTCTTACGGCATAATTGCTGCCCAGAGCCTGAGGTTGAGTTTGAAGGCTGAGGTGTGGCAGCTGCTGCGGCTGTGGTATGGCAACATCCTCGTGCCAACGTTTGCATGATCTTCTACATGAGGCTGTTGTTTCGCTTGGTTGACTCGATTATCCACCTCCTGTACTCGGCAGTGTCAGCATCATCTGAGATGGGTGGAAGATCAAACTCACCTTGAGTAGAGGCGGCATGATAAGGTAGTGCGAGGCGCGGGACCGGTGTGGCGTCATCGTCGGTGTCATGACGAGATATGCTTCGACGAGATGTGCTCGCCCTAGTTGATGATGATCGGCCCGGGATGGGGATGAGGTACTGTGGTGGTGGGTGGAACGCAAGATCGTCCATAGTGTAAAGTTCAGTCGCGGCCGGGTTCGGAAGCTCGATGAGGCTAGATTCTCCGGTCGCAGTAATGAACTGGTAGTTGGACGGTGCAAGGATGATCTTGGACGCGAGCAGGTGCTTCATATCCATCCGTGAGAGCTGGGTGGCATATGAAGCGGATGAGAGATCCACTCGGTGATGGCGAAAGAGCAGAGTTAGGAGACTCCCTATTCGCTCAACTCTCTGTCCCTTGTTGTTCTCCGTGGGGCTGTCCTTGATTCCGCAAATCACTTCGGCAAAGCGGACGCCTAAGTTGGAACGGTAGACCTCGAATTGTTCCGTGTTCCCGTTCCCTACAATATGAGCACATCCCAAGAATAATAGCAGCAACTCATCGATATGAACTTTGTTACCTACAGCCCGGGCAAAAAGCATGTTGCTGAAAATTCTTGCACATATGCGAAGTACGCATGGCGGAGGCGGTTTTGACTTGCGGAGTTGGACGAGTAAGGGCCTGAGGCAATATGGCTCCAGAATTCTTTTGACTGCGGGAACGACTTTGGTGAATCCAGCTTGGTGACCGTCTCACGGAAACCATACAAGACATAAAAATCCTACATAGCTATATCGTACTTCGTTCCTCCAGCAAAGAATGAAAATGTACCTTCTTCAAGTGTTGGGGAGTCCGGATCTTTGTAAGTGAGAGTGGCGGTGGCTAGGCATTGTCTCACAAGATCCGGGTAAAGCACATCTTCCTCTAGCGTGAAAGACATGCAATGCGCGTGGCTTAGGATCCTCCGAACTTGGAGACCTAGTTGCTGAAGCGTCGTCTCGCACATGTACCTCGTAGGCTCTAGCTTCAGCCCGAGAAGCTGATTGTAGTAATAGGCATCGCGAGTGTCCCACGAGTCCGGTGAGATGGGCGGGAGCTCCTTGATTCCGAGATCGAAAGGTGTGTTTTCGGGGCGGGGCCACGGGTGCATGGCAAATCTCTCGGTGGTGGCGGACCGCGTGGAGGTGCTGGCTTTGCCTTTTCCCTTATTAGTGGTGAAAAACTGCTTCGGAGGCATGATGAGATGGAGAGCTTGGAGTCACGACAGCGAGAGGCGGAGCTTGACGGAGCGTGGAAAAGTCGAGGGCGACTTGCGGTGAGGCGGAGCGCGACGTGACAGAGCGAAACCAGGATATTGGCGATGGCGGAGAGCTCGGAGGAGGAGTCTCACGAGATGAGAAAGATTCGCGCCGGTGTCAAGAGACGGTGGCTGCGGGGGATGAGCGAGAAGATTTAGGGAGAGCGAATGATGGTGGTAATGGATCTGAGATGAGAGGCGAGGTGGCGGAAAAGCGGCGAAGTGAGGCGAGAGAGGGAACTTGGCCGAGCGAGAGCAAGTCGAGAGAAACTTGCGGTTGGGTTTCGCGGAGAGCGAGGGGCGAAGCTTTGCTGAGAGGTGGAGATGAAAGCAGCGGCGGTTCTCCGGTGAGAGGTCGAGAAAGCTGGATCTGAGCAAGCGAGATGAGGGAGAGATGGCGATGGAGAGCGTGTGTTTTGGAGAAGCTTGGTCCGTGATATAAAAGGGGAGGGGTGTAGGGTTTCGAGATTTGGTTGGTTGTGGTGGACCAGTGCATGTCCCTGCAAAATAGGAAAAAGAGAAAGTTAGTGGGGTTGGGAAAAGGAAATTTGGAATTTACCTTTTGTTTGTGTTGACTCGTCGAGCACCCCGGCGGAGCAGGTGCTCGGGCCAGTTTTTGGGGTGCTCGATACCCTTTTTTTTTTTTTTTTTTTTTTTAGAAATGAAATCACAAATAAAAATAAAAATTAGTGTAAAAACAAATTTAAAATAAATAATGTACAAGAAACCTTACCGGTGGGTTGCTTCCCACCAAGCGCTTGTTTTAAGTCGTTAACTCGACTTTGTAGACCGTTTAAGCATGAGGAACATCACCTAAGGCGAAAGTATCACCTTCTCCAATGTGTGTATCCGCAAGATACGGCTTGATCCTTTGGCCATTTACCACGAATTTGTCTCCTTTCGCGTTTTCTTTCGTGTTTAGCAACACCACAGCTCCATGTGGTCTAACCTCCTTGATCGTGAAGGGGCCAGACCATCTGGACTTCAGCTTACCTGGGAATAATCTGAGACGAGAATTAAACAATAGTACCTGATCATTGGGAGAAAAACTCCTGGGGATGATCTTCTTGTCATGGTAAGCTTTTGATCGCTCCTTGTAAATCTTTGAGTTGTCATAGGCGAGATGCCTAATTTCCTCCAACTCGTGCAGCTGCATAGATCTCCTCTCAAATGCAGGTATGATGTCGAAGTTGAGCAATTTAATAGCCCAGGCCGCTTTGTACTCCAATTCCACCGGAAGGTGGCATGCCTTCCCGTACACCAAATGAAAAGGCGTTGTCCCCAACGGAGTCTTATATGCGGTCCTATACGCCCATAGAGCGTCATCAAACTTCTTGGACCAATCCTTACGCGTGATGCTCACTGTCTTCTGCAGGATACTCTTTATCTCCCTGTTGGAGATCTCAACCTGTCCACTAGTTTGAGGGTGATAAGGAGAAACTACCTTATGCGTAACACCATTCTTCTTCAACAAGTTCTCAAAAACCTTGTTTATGAAGTGTGAGCCTCCATCGCTAATCACCACCCTTGGGACTCCAAACCTCGGAAAGATGACACTCTTGAACATCTTGATAACCACTCTAGCATCATTGGTCGGGCTAGCCAGTGCCTCAACCCATTTAGAAACATAATCAACAGCCACTAGAATGTACTCATTACCGTAGGAGGATGGAAACGGTCCCATGAAGTCTATGCCCCATACATCAAAAACTTCAACTTCCAGAATAAAATTCTGGGGCATCTCATTGCGCTTACTGATGTTCCCTTGCCTTTGACACGTATCGCACCTAGAGACAAACCTGTGCGCATCACGGAACATCGTCGGCCACCAATAACCGGCTTGTAAAGCCTTTGAAACTGTTTTGAATGTGGCAAAGTGCCCAGCATATGACGAGCTGTGACAATGTTGTAGGATCCCAGGGATCTCTGCCTCAGACACACATCTCCTATACAGCCCATCCGAACACTGTTTGTACAGAAACGGCTCATCCCAAAAATACCGCCTAACATCGTTTAAAAACTTCTTCCTTTTGCTTTCCACTAGGTTCTCAGGAACCTTATCAGCAACCAAGAAGTTTGCAATCTCTCCAAACCATGGGAAACTGGAGGACTGATCGGTCTGAATTGATTCACAAAAGTTTTCGGGAGCAGGTGCTCCAACAGGCGGAGCAGGTGCTCCATAGGGTGCTCGGTCGGGTCCTCGGAAAATTTTGCAAGTGCTGATAGAATAGATCTGTTCATCTGGTAGACTATCCTCCATAGGTGTGTCTTCTTCAATCTGCAACCTGCTCAAGTGATCCGCAACCCCATTTTTAGACCCTTTCTTGTCCTTTATCTCTAGATCGAACTCTTGTAGCAAAAGAATCCACCTCAATAACCTGGGCTTTGCATCCTTCTTCGTCAGCAAATACTTTAATGCAGCATGGTCTGTGGGAACAATTACCTTCGATCCGACGAGGTATGACCTGAACTTCTCAAAAGCGAAAACAATCGCTAATAATTCCTTCTTGGTAGTGGCGTACCGACACTGAGCATCGTCCATCGTCCGACTGGCATAATAAATCACATGGAGCTTCTTGTCTCTCCTCTGACCCAGAACAGCTCCCACAGCAAAATCACTTGCATCCGTCATAACCTCAAATGGTAGCTCCCAATCTGGCGGTTGTACTATCGGTGCACTAACCAAGGCTCCCTTAATGGTGTGAAAAGCCGCCAAACAGTCACTATCAAATTCAAACTTCACCTCCTTACACAGCAATCTCGTAAGAGGTCTAGCAATCTTAGAAAAGTCTTTGATGAAGCGACGGTAGAATCCCGCGTGTCCCAGAAAACTGCGGATTCCCTTAACCAAATTAGGCGGTTGCAAACTCATCATGACTTCTATTTTTGCCTTGTCAAATTCGATCCCTTTCTCTGATATCTTGTGCCCAAGCACTATCCTATCTCGGACCATGAAGTGACACTTCTGCCAGTTGAGAACTAGATGCTTCTCCTCGCACCTTTGCAATACCCTGCACAAATTAGACAAACAAGAAGAAAACGAACTCCCATACACAGAAAAGTCATCCATAAATACTTCCATAATATCCTCAATAATGTCAGTAAATATAGACATCATACAACGTTGAAACGTTGCTGGAGCATTACACAAACCGAATGGCATACGGCGGTACGCGAAGGTACCTTAAGGACATGTGAATGTCGTCTTCTCTTGATCGTCCGGATGGATGGGAATCTGGAAAAATCCTGAAAAATCATCTAAGAAACAGTAATATGGATGGTTAGCCAGACGCTCTAGCATCGTGTCAATAAAGGGTAACGGAAAATGATCTTTGCGAGTAGCAGCATTCAATTTCCGATAATCTATGCACATTCTATGTCCAGTTACTGATATATTAGTATTTTGTCCCATTTTAGCTAGTCTTTTCATATTGTTTTCGAGTCTTTTCTAGTCTTTTTGTGTCTTTTCAGGTATTTTAAGGCTCTGGAGCATGGATTGAAGATGTTGGAAGACATTGGAGCAAAAGGAGCAAATTTGAGCCAAAAGACGATTTTCGCACTGGTCGAAAGCACTCTCAGACTTCGATGAGCACCTGCTCGACCTATTTTACCTAGGGACGCATTTTTAATTTATTTTGTTTTATTTTTAGAATAAATAGAGGCAAGCCGCCTCAGACTTGTAGGACGTTCATTCTCAGACTTCAGTTCTTCATTCTAGGTTTTATTTTTGGTTTTGAAGACTCCACCACTTTGTTCTTTCGATTTGGATTTATATTATTCAGCTTTGGATCTCTATTCCCCTACTATTGATCAATCCACAACTCGTTTGAGAAGTTTTCCTGAACCTTTTTCTTTCAATAAATCATGAACTCATCTCCTTGCTTTGTTGTGTTTGATTTTGCCATGTGTGAGTAGATCCGTAGCTAGGTTAGGGTTTTCAATAGTGATTTAGGTTGTCAACAGCTGAGCACAAATAGGATCGGAATTTATATGTCTTCGCCAATAGAGGTTCGTAATGCCTAGGTTAGCTTGATCACCTAGCCTATGATTTTAAGGTTAAACTTATTCATGAGAGTGCTCTAGGTTGCTAGAAAAATCATTGGTGAGCAATTGGTGCGTAGCCAACGAGAGTTGATTGCTATGATTGATTGTGAACATATTGAACCTGTTTGTTAATGCTTACCGTCTTCGTTAGGTCTGGGCGAGAGTTTCGGATTCTAGGTTGTTAGATAAAAGTGTCGATACACCACGAGAGTGGGGCGACATTTATATGTGTTTGAGTTCTAGACCGGTAGTTAATTAGCCCTGAATAGTTGCTCAGCCTTGTCTCCTAATCACCAGCGAAATACCTTGACCTAGTGTTTTTAATTAATTGTTTACACCGATTTTATTTTATTATTTTGCTGTTCCGAAAAATACACAAATCTCATTGTCTTAGCTTTGAATTAAAATCTCATAATTTCATAGCGTAACCTTGGTCTCTGTGGATTCGATTCCTTTTATACTATTGCGATTGTTCTGTGCACTTGCAGTATTTAATTGGGTTAAAACTCGACACATCAAGTTTTTGGCGCCGTTGCCGGGGACCAATTGCGTTACCTTTGATTTTTTATTTTGTTTTCAGTCTAAGAAACTACTGATCTTTATTTTTATTTGTTTCTGCTATGTGTCAGGTGCATGACCAGTAGAAGAACAAGAAGAAATTGCACCGAAGATCTAACCATCCTCACCAACGAAGAGTTAGCTCAAGATCGAACGGCAAACCCGGCAAAAGAGACTTACAGCTCCTCCGGTCATCATGGCTGAACAAGACAATGGTATGGCTGCTCAGTTACAGTTGCTAAGGGATCAGATTGCTCAGTTGAGAAGGGAGCAGCCACAAGCTCCACGAGTTCAGCCGGGTATAGGGGATTCGGATAATCCCCATGCATTCTATCAAAACCGCTCAGCTATTGTTTCTCCAACAATTCAGAGGCAAGACTATGAGATCAAGCCTCAGATGATCACATTGGTGAAACAACACCTCTTTCACGGACTGCCAGCTGAGATACCGATGGATCACATCGAAAACTTTGAAGAAATCTGCAGCACCACCGGTTCTAATGGGGTACGCCAGAGTTTCTTAAATGCAAGTTATTTCCATTTTCTCTTGTTGACAAGGCTCAGAGGTGGTTGAAGTCATTGCCAGCTGGTTCTTTGAGGACGTGGGATGAAGTTAGAGCTGCCTTTTTAGACCACTTCTACACTAAGTCCAAGACAGCCGCTCTACGAAACAAAATTTCGTCTTTCCAACAACATTCTGGTGAAGCTTTTTGTGTAGCTTGGGAGAGACTGAAGGAATACCGTAGGGAGTGTCCTCATCATGGTTTTAAAGATGAACAGATTCTGGGAATATTTTATGATGGAGTTGAATAGGATTACCGCAATGCCCTAAATGCCGCGAGTAACGGGGATTTTATGACCAAGACTAGAGAAGGTGCTTTTGAGCTGATAGAGAACCTTGCTTCACGCTCTAGCAACAGGTCTCCTGAGTATGATAGGTCCAAGAAAGTTAACAGTGTGGACACTCAGAAGATAGATGAGCTGACAGCAAAGGTAAACTTACTCCTACGCGAAAGTCAAAGACCGGTCAAGTTTGTGGAAGAGAATGGGGCTGCGCCTATTTCTCAAGAGTTTGAAGAAGATGATGATGCTGGAGTACATGAGGTTAACTATGTGAGTGGCCAGGGATTTATCCAGAACCGAGGGTTCAATCAAAATTATCGGAGCCACCCCAACCTCTCCTACCGAAGCACCAATGTCAAGAACCCACAAGACCAAGTTTATCCGCAACAAGGAGGTATCAATCAGTTGCCACAAGCTAAGGGTTTTCAAAAGTTTTACTCCAGCAACACTCAGGGGAAGCAGTACATCCCTAATCAGAATCAGAATCGGTTCCAAGGAGGAAACCAACAACAAAACACCAATTTCATGGCACCACCACAAGCTGCCTCCGCACCTACATCTCAAGATAAACTGAAGAGTCTTATGCAGCAGCTAATGGTTAACCAACAGAAAGCATCTACTGAGATTAATGCCAAGGTAGATCACATGTACACTGATCTAAATGCCAAGTATGAAGCTGTTACCGCACATGTGAAGAAGCTTGATACACAAGTAGCTCAAACCGCCGAGGCTATCAAGAGACCAACTGGAGCTCTTCCAGGTAAAGGTGAATTGCCCAGGAATGAATATCACGTGAATGCTGTTGAGTTGAGGAGTGGAAAGTTGCTGGTACCGCCTACGATGAGAAGCTTCTACGGAAAAGCTAAGGAGAAGAATTCCGAGCACCAGGCTCAAGGAAGTGATTTTGCTAAGAAAAATGGGAATGTTGAGGTTGGATCAAGCTCAGGAACACCTCTGGGAACTGTTCCAAATGAATCTGAAAAAAAATTTTCCGAGCACCCCAACCCTGTTTCGGAGCACCTGCTCCCACAGGGTGCTCCCACGAAAATTTTAAAAATTCCTGAAACTCCACCAGAACGAGTCTACATACCTAAGGTCCCTTATCCAATACCTCCAAGGAAATCTCGCAAGGATTTGGAAGATGCAAAGTGCAAGGAGATGCTTAAGGATTTGACGGTGAAGCTTCCCTTGGTTGATACCGTGCAAATGATGCCTTCTCTCAAGCGATACATGAAAGATCTGGTTGCTGGTAAGGTTGTTGAGGAAGAGAATGTAATGATCATTTCTAAGGAGTGCAGCGCCATACTTCAGAGTAAGGTGTTGAAAAAAAAAGAAGACCCCGGGAGGTTTGTTATCTCGGTGAAGATAGGACCGTGTACGTTTGCGTGTTCTTTGTGTGACTTAGGTTCCAGCGTCAATCTGATGCCATACTCCGTGGCTAAGCGTTTGGGATTCACCAAGTTCAAGCCTACGAAAATCTCATTGGTTTTTACGGATCGGTCTACAAAGCTTCCGGTGGGTATTATTGAAGATATGCATGTCCGAATTGGGGATACATTCATCCCAACTGATTTTGTGGTTCTGGAACTTGATGAAGAACCCAAGGACCCACTAATATTGGGTAGAGCTTTCTTATGCACGGCTCGTGCTATCATTGATGTTGAAGAAGGCATAGTTGATCTCTGTCTTGGAGATATGTTAGTTCGGTTTGAGATGAGCAAGCTTCTCAAGAAACCGATGATTGATGGGCAGACATTTGTGATCCATGATGAGTCAGAGATAGCCAAAGATGTGGTTGAAGAGATCTTAGCAAGCGATCCTTTAGAAGTCGCTTTGACTAAACCCGAGGGTGAACACGGTTTTCTGAGTGAAGACACCCATGGATTCGCTAAGTTTCTTGATTCCAACATCAGAGTGGAGGAAGGAGATGAATTTCTGAGCCTAGGAGAGGGCACAAAAAACGAGGTCCAGCGAGCACCCCAGCGAGCACCCCAGCGGGCACAAGGAGCACCTGCTCCGAAAAATCCGATTTTGGGAGGATCTTGGAGTGAGCTGAAAGCTCCAAAGCTTGAGTTGAAGACCCTCCCAGCAGGGCTCAGGTATGTTTTTCTTGGTCCGAACTCCACTTATCCAGTTATAGTGAATGCGAATTTGAACAATGTAGAAATTACCTTGCTTTTGTGTGAACTGAGGAAGTATAGGAAGGCTCTAGGATATTCACTAGATGATATCACTGGTATATCTCCTGACTTATGCATGCACAATATACATGTAGACGATGAATCTATGACTTCTGTCGAGCATCAGAGGTGGTTAAACCCTAACCTCAAGGATGTCGTCAAGAAAGAGATAATGAAACTTCTAGAGGCTGGTGTGATTTATGCGATTTCTGACAGTAAGTGGATCAGCTCTGTGCATGTAGTTCCTAAGAAAGGAGGTATCACAATGATTAAAAATGATAAGAGCGAACTGATACCAACTAGGACGGTAACCGGACATAGGATGTGCATAGATTATCGGAAATTGAATGCTGCTACTCGCAAAGATCATTTTCCGTTACCCTTTATTGACCAGATGCTAGAGCGTCTGGCTAACCATCCATATTACTGTTTGCTAGATGGTTTTTCAGGATTTTTTCAGATTCCCATCCACCCGGACGATCAAGAGAAGACGACATTCACATGTCCCTACGGCACCTTCAGCATCACCAGATGCCAATCGGTTTGTGTAATGCTCCAAAGAACGTTTCAGTTGTATGATGTCTATATTTACCGACCTTATTGAGGATATTATGGAAGTATTTATGGACGACTTTTTCGTAGTATGGGAGTTCATTTTCTTCTTGTTTGTCTAATTCGTGCAGGGTATTGCAAAGGTGCGAGGAGAAGCATCTAGTTCTCAACTGGGAGAAGTGTCACTTCATAGTCCGAGATGGGATAGTGCTTGGGCACAAGATATCAGAGAAAGGGATCGAAGTTGACAAGGCAAAAATAGAAGTCATGATGAGTTTGCAACCGCCTAATTCGGTTAAGGGAATCCGCAGTTTTCTGGGACACGCGGGATTCTACCGTCGCTTCATCAAAGACTTTTCTAAGATTGCTAGACCTCTTCTGACGAATTGCTGTAAGGGAGGTGAAGTTTGAATTTGATAGTGACTGTTTGGCGGCTTTTCAAACCATTAAGGGAGCCTTGGTTAGTGCACCGATAGTACAACCGCCAGATTGGGAGCTACCAATTGAGGTTATGAAGGATGCAAGTGATTTTGGTGTGGGAGCTGTTCAGGGTCAGAGGAGAGACAAGAAGCTCCATGTGATTTATTATGCCTGTCAGACGATGGACGATGCTCAGTGTCGGTACGCCACTACCGAGAAGGAATTATTAGCGATTGTTTTCGCTTTTGAGAAGTTCAGGTCATACCTCGTCGGATCGAAGGTAATTGTTCACACAGACCATGCTACATTGAAGTAGTTGCTGACGAAGAAGGATGCAAAGCCCAGGTTATTGAGGTGGATTCTGTTGCTACAAGAGTTCGATCTAGAGATAAAGGACAAGAAAGGGTCCAAAAATGGGGTTGCGGATCACTTGAGCAGGTTGCAGATTGAAGAAGACACACCTATAGAGGATAGTCTACCAGATGAACAGATCTATTCAATCAGCACTTGCAAAATTTTCCGAGCACCCGACCGAGCACCCGATGGAGCACCTGCTCCGCCTGTTGGAGCACCTGCTCCCTAAAACTTTTATGAATCAATTCAGACCGGTCAGTCCTCTAGTTTCCCATGGTTTGGAGAGATTGCAAACTTCTTGGCTGCTGATAAGGTTCCTGAGAACCTAGTGGGAAGCAAAAGGAAGAAGTTTTTCCGCGATGTTAGGCGGTATTTTTGGGATGAGCCATTTCTGTACAAACAGTGTTCGGATGGGCTGTATATGAGATGTGTGTCTGAGGCAGAGATCCCTGGGATCCTACAACATTGTCATATGCTAGGCACTTTGCCACATTCAAAACAGTTTCAAAAGCTTTACAATCCGGTTATTGGTGGCCGACGATGTTCCGTGATGCGCACAGGTTTGTCTCTAGGTGCGATACGTGTCAAAGGCAAGGGAACATCAGTAAGCGCAATGAGATGCCCCAGAATTTTATTCTGGAAGTTGAAGTTTTTGATGTATGGGGCATAGACTTCATGGGACCGTTTCCATCCTCCTACGGTAATGAGTACATTCTAGTGGCTGTTGATTATGTTTCTAAGTGGGTTGAAGCGCTGGCTAGCCCAACTAATGATGCTAGAGTGGTCATCAAGATGTTCAAGAGTGTCATCTTTCTGAGGTTTGGAGTCCCTAGAGTGGTGATTAGCGATGGAGGCTCACACTTCATAAACAAAGTTGTTGAGAACTTGTTGAAGAAGAATGGTGCATATAAGGTAGCTTCTCCTTATCACCCTCAAACTAGTGGACAGGTTGAGATCTCCAACAGGGAGATAAAGAGTATCCTGCAGAAGACAGTGAGCATCACGCGTAAGGATTGGTCCAAGAAGTTGGATGACGCTCTATGGGCGTATAGGACCGCATATAAGACTCCGTTGGGGACAACGCCTTTTCATTTGGTGTACGGGAAGGCATGCCACCTTCCGGTGGAATTGGAGTACAAAGCGGCCTGGGCTATTAAATTGCTCAACTTCGACATCCTACCTGCATTTGAGAGGAGATCCATGCAGCTGCACGAGTTGGAGGAAATTAGGCATCTCGCCTATAACAACTCAAAGATTTACAAGGAGCGATCAAAAGCTTACCATGACAAGAAGATCATCCCCATGAGTTTTTCTCCCAATGATCAGGTACTATTGTTTAATTCTCGTCTCAGATTATTTCCAGGTAAGCTGAAGTCCAGATGGTATGGCCCCTTCACGATCAAGGAGGTTAGACCACATGGAGCTGTGGTGTTGCTAAACGCGAAAAGAGACGAATTCGTGGTAAATGGCCAAAGGATCAAGCCGTATCTTGTGGATACACACATTGGAGAAGGTGATACTTTCGTCTTAGGTGATGTTCCTCATGCTTAAACGGTCTACAAAGTCGAGCTAACGACTTAAAACTCAACACAAACAAAAGGTAAATTCCAAATTTCCTTTTCCCAACTCCACTAACTTTCTCTTTTTCCTATTTTGCAGGGACATGCACTGGTCCACCACAACCAACCAAATCTCGAAACCCTACTCCCCTCCCCTTCTATATCACAGACCGAGCTCCTGCAAAACACACGCTCTCCATCGCCATCTCTCCCTCATCTCGCTTGCTCAGATCTAGCTTTCTCGACCTCTCACCGGAGAACCGCCGCTGCTTTCATCTCCACCGCTCAGCAAAGCTTCGCCCCTCGCTCTCCGCGAAACCCAACCGCAAGTTTCTCTCGACTTGCTCTCGCTAAGCCAAGTTCCTTCTCTCGCCTCACTTCGCCGCTTTTCCGCCACCTCGCATCTCATCTCAGATCCATCACCACCATCATTCGCTCTCCCTAAATCTTCTCGCTCATCCCCCGCAGCCACCGTCTCTTGACACCGGCGCGAATCTTTCTCGCCTCACTATACCGCTTTCCTCATCTCTTGGCAAGAATCTCGTCAGACTCCTCCTCCGAGCTCTCAGCTTTCGCCGATATCCTCGTATCACTCTGTCACATCGTGCTCCGCCTCATCGCAAGTCGCCCTTGACTTTTCCATGCTCCGTCAAGCTCTGTCTCTCGCTACCGTGACTCCAAGCTCTCCGTCTCATCATGCCTCCGAAGCAGTTTTTCGCCACTAACAAGGGAAAAGGCAAAGCCAACACCTCCACACGGTCCGCCACCACCGAGAGATTCGCCACGCACCCGTGGCCCCGCCCCGAAAACACGCCTTTCGATCTCGGAATCAAGGAGCTCCCGCCCATCTCACCGGACTCGTGGGACACTCGCGATGCCTATTACTACAATCATTCTTCGGGCTGAAGCTAGAGCTCACGAGGTACATGTGCGAGACGACGCTTCAGCAACTAGGTCTCCAAGACCAAGTTCGGAGGATCCTAAGCCATCGCGATTGCATGTCTTTTCAGCCAGAGGAATATGTGCTTTACCCGGACCTTGTGAGACAATGCCTAGCCACCGCCACTCTCACTTACAAAGATCCGGACTCCCCAACACTTGAAGAAGGTACATTTTCGTTCTTTGCTGGAGGAACGAAGTACGATATAGCTATGTGGGATTTTTGCGTCTTGTATGGCTTCCGTGAGACGGTCACCAAGCTGGATTCACCAAAGTAGTTCCCGCAGTCAAAAGAATTCTGGAGCCATATCACCTCAAGCCCTTACTCGTCCAACTCCGCAAGTCAAAACCGCCTCCGCCATCCCGCACTTCGCATATGTGCGAGAATTTTCAGCAACATGCTTTTTGCCCGGGCTGTAGGTAACAAAGTTCATATCGATGAGTTGCTGCTATTATTCTTGGGATGTGCTCATATTGTAGGGAATGGGAACACAGAACAATTCAAAGTCTACCGTTCCAACTTAGGCGTCCGCTTTGCCGAAGTGATTTGCGGAATCAAAGACAGCCCCACGGAGAACAACAAGGGACAGAGATTGAGCGAATAGGGAGTCTCATAACTCCGCTCTTTCGCCATCACCGAGTGGATCTCTCATCCGCTTCATGTGTCACCCAGCTCTCACGGATGGATATGAAGCACCTGCTCACGTCCAAGATCATCCTTGCACCGTCCAACTACCAGTTCATTACTGCGACCGGAGAGTCTAGCCTCATCGAGCTTCCGAACCCGGCCGCGACTGAACTCTACACCATGGAAGATCTTGCGTTCCATCCACCTCCACAGTACCTCATCGCCATCCCAAGCCGATCATCATCAGCTAGGCCGAGCACATCTTGTCGAAGCATATCTCGTCATGACACCGACGATGACGCCATACCGGTCCCGCGCCTAGCACTTCCTTACCATGCCGCCTCTACTCAAGGTGAGTTTGATCTTCCACCCATCTCTGATGATGCTGACACTGCTGAGTATAGGAGGTGGATGATCGAGTCAATAAAAAGAAACAACAGCCTTATGCAGAGGATCATGCAAACGTTGGCACGAGGATGTTGCCATACCACCGCCGCAGCAGCTGCATCGCCCCAGCCTACAAACTCAACCTCAGGCTCCGGGCAGCAATTACGCCGTAAGAAGAGGCGAGCACCTGCTCCACCAGGGTGCTCCATGGGCGACTAGCACGACACCGCGACAACCTCGATGATATCCCCTTTACCCTCTATCATCATTGTATTATCCATGTGTGATTTTATTTTTCTTTGTCGCCAATCTCTCGTTCTTTTTCACACCGGAGACGGTGTGATTTAAGTCCGGGGGAGCGGTTAGTTATTTTATTCTATTGAGTCTTGTTGTTGTGTCAGTCCCAAGAGTCTTAGATTTTTAGTGAATCAGGTCCTGCTGCTTGGTTTACTTTTATCGAGTATGTTTTAGTGTTTTATCGAGTCAAAAGCTTGTTTGGGAACTATGAACTTGATCTATTAGATTTGTTTTCGGACTAAGGATTACTTGTATGACTCACAGCTTGGCCAAAGTTCTGTATCGGGAAGGCATTGGGCGGATTGAATATTCCCCAAAGCTCACGACAATGAAATAAATGAACCTATGTCATCTCTGATTTTTATTGGACCCTAACCTGATCTTCAATTTCTTTCTCAGGGGTTTGATGTTCATTAGGGAAGACCTATTCGAGCCAAATAAGACCACGTAACTCTCCACAAAGTATGATACTCCTCTCTCACTCCCCTTCATTACACCGAGAAAAAGAAAGAAAAGAAAAGAAAAAGAAATAAAAAGGAGAAGTTCAAAGCAATGCCAAGTGAACCAAGGGATGATCGTAGACCCGTGTATCCTTTGTGACCTCATGGAAAGCTTGTTGTAAGCGAAACTAAAAATCGAAGTGAACCAAGGGATGATGCGTAAACCGTAGTATCCTTTGTGACCTCATGGAGATTCGTCCCAAAATAAATAAGAAGCATCAGAAAAGTGATGGCTGAAGGGGGTGAAGCATCGGCAAATGAAAACCGATGGCTGTAAGAATAAACAGAAAGTTGATGGGCGTGGAAAGAGGGAAAGAGGGAGAGGAAAGTTATATGGGAGAGGGTCTTTGGTTAGAAGAAGTTGGCACCTTTTGGACCGATTTCCCTGGTAAGATCAATCGACCTTTATTTTCATTAATCTATGTAAGAGATGACAGTGGGGATTCCAAAACTTCCATTGGGATGTGAGTTATTAAGGTTAGGTTATGAACCCCACGGCTAACTACTAAGTACATGTCCCAAGGTCCAGTGAAGAAGGTATGAAGTTCGAAATTTTTCCAACAAGCAAGTGAGTTCCCGTGATTTTCAAACCTCTTCGAGTTCTTGATCTTGTTTTGTTTGAGGACAAACAAAGGTCTAAGTCCGGGGAGTTGATATATTAGTATTTTGTCCCATTTTAGCTAGTCTTTTCATATTATTTTCGAGTCTTTTCTAGTATTTTTTGTATCTTTTCCGGGTATTTTAAGGCTCTGGAGCATGGATTGAAGATGTTGGAAGACATTGGAGCAAAAGGAGCAAATTTGAGCCAAAAGATTTATTTTCCACTTTGGTCGAGCACCTGTTCGGATTTGGCGAGCACCTGTCGACCCTATTTTACCTAGGAAGCCGTTTTTAATTTATTTTATTTTATTTTTAGAATAA
>CM051390.1:22033844-22046455 GCA_028015245.1 Cardamine occulta | reverse complement strand
CAATTGAAAGATGATTTGGTTAAACATGTATGAAAATGGTGACAACGTCAACATTAAAATTCACCGTTCTTTTCTCGTTTATGATTTGGAACATTATGTTTTTCATTTTTTTTTCATTATATATTTAAATATTTTTTTAAAGGTTTTTTTAAATGCTTTTATAAATTAAAATGAATTTTTTTAAGACACTTAAATTAAGTGGCTCCATTGGAAGTGTTCTTAACCAAAAGTGTTTTAAACAAAATAAATTAATTAAATTTAATTCACAAATAACTTAAGACACCCATTATGGTGTTACCATTGTACATGCCCTTAGGCTAAAACGCTCATTAACGAATATTTGCTCCATTAATGTTTTTCCGGTGGGTCCCTGACGACAAACAAAAGCGCGGATATTTTTCTTCTCTTCATCTTCACAACGTCTCTACTCTGAATTCATCTCTTTCTTTCCTTCTCCTTCTAATCTGCGGCAATGGACGACACAGAAACCGAATCACAGGTATCTTCGATTCGATCTCTTCCTCCTCTCTGAAATTTCGTAAGCTGTGATCCAAGTTTGATATCTAGCTTCGCTAATTTACCGTGGATCTGTTTTGGACATCGATTGATACACCCTAGATTTTCCTGTTTTCACCTAGACTTGATCTAATCAGAACTAGTGTGGATCTAATTGTCAGTAACACTAATTTCATGGTCTCTTGCATATTTCCAGTTGTTACCAATTTGTTTATATGGCTTGCATTCAGCACGGTTAGTAATTGACTTCAACTTGTTGTTTTAGATGAAATTTGTGCATAGGAGGAGACTTAGCAATTTCTTAATTACATATGAGTGAATGCTTATGTATTTCAGATGGGCAAACTCATATCCTTCTCCTTATGCAATTTTAGTTAGGATCAGTATTTTTTTCCCACAGTTGGAGTTTCTTACTACGACTCTAGTGTACCCAGCTTCATGTGCTTGAAGTTTGGGAGGAAGATTGCTCAGATTTTACCTTGATTAATATGGGTATAAGTTTTCATTATGAAATGAAATGGAATCATGTTCTTGATTTAAGGCTACTTTGCTGCATTTTACTTCTGCGACAATGTCCCTACCTCATTTGTTACTTGTTTTGTGTTGGTTATATGTTTCCAGTCAAATATCAAGCAGAAGCCATTGGTCATTATACAAGCACCAAGAGTGGTATATGACTATCTATTTTGCTGTGATTATGATCCCTTAAGTTTATGGTTTTTGCTTTGATTGTAATCCCTTAAGTTTTCTTATGGTCTTAAAATGAAGGTTCTCGGTGTTTGGGGAGGATGAATAAGGTTTGCTTTCCTTGCATTGCCTCATTCTGGTTGTTGCTACTTGGATATATGATTAAAATTACCTGGCCTGTTTCAGTGTGCCATGGCAATGGGTAGAGCCTTTTTAGGTTATACATTTGCATGATAGGTATATAAAATGTACAAACTGTCCTGCAGCAACTGATGTAATCTTAAGGTATCTGTTTCATTCTTTTTATTTCAGAAGCTGGTTTATGAGGCCAATCCTAGATCTTCAAGTGTTAGACCGCTGGCTCAATTCTGTATCCTGTTACCTTCCTGATATCTTGTGAAGAGCTTTGCCTTATGTCAAGTAGAATAGGAGTTAGCAATCAACAAGCAAGAAGAGAAACCAATAGACTAAACTTTAAGTCTGCTTTCTGAAGCCTTATCAGAATAAAAAATTAATCGTCATTTGTTCTGAATGAGAAAAAACTAGTTTGAGCAGTTATTGACAAGTTTCTTTTGACTGTATAAGATTTCCCTTTTCATTTCTTCGGTAGAGCTGATGACATCTTTGCGGGAGACACTGAATCCTGTGAAGGACATTTCCCATTTGCTTAAGGTAAGTAGGTACCAGTATTCTATATATCATATAGTTTCGTGGTAGCATGCCTATTTGCTTTAGTCATAAGAACCTGTGAAGCAGATTCTGAATTAGAAACTAATGGTACATAGAATATTTTCCATAGAGTTTGGGGTGTATACGTTAATTGTTAATCTGTTGGCAGAAACAGTGTTATCAGAGTATTTTCGGCCCGGGCAGAGAATGTGGATATATTGCATGCCATATATGTTCTTGAATGCCAATTCTGTAGATTCCATTTTTTTGGTACACTTTTATTTTTGCCGAGTATCACATTCTTTCTTTAAAACAAGAAATTCAACTCCCCTACGTCCCTTTGTACCAGTAATGATTGGACGGCTTTTATGAAGGTAAATTAGCTTGTTTCACTAAACGATCATCAGTCATATGGTCTTTTCCCCCTCTCTTATATTCTTTTCCTTCTCTGCGCTCTTCATTTCTCTCAGCACTCTCTTCATTAGTTTCCTTTATCCTCTGCTCACCTGTTGAAGACAGTTAACTTTGTTGCAGAGCTTGATTGGTAATCAATATTCCAAAAGCTACTGATATCCCATTTCATTTTTAGCCTCTTTTCTTAAAGACAAATAACACTTTCTCCGTTAACTAATTAGCTGCTAATGAATAATGATTAATAACTATCAATTCTTCTTGGTTTTTCTAGCATTTTATCGTTGGCTTGTGTAGCCCATCAGAATAACTACGTTAGGCCTGTTCTGACAATGGAATCATTGCTTGATATTCGAAATGGAAGGTGAATTTGACTCTTTTAGCTGCAGTTATGTCTTATTGTTGCATTTATACATAAACTCCTTACAAGAGCTTGTATCCGTTGGCAGGCATATTCTGCAGGAAATGGCGGTGGATGATACATTCCCCGAACGACACTGAAATCAATGATAACGGTGAGCTGATTACTCAGGAAAGAGCATATATGTAAAGCAGGTCGGGTTTACTATTTAAATCAATAAAAGTGTGTTTCACCATTATTATGAATTGACAACTCAAGTCGATCATTCTTTCTGGCTTGTTATTTCCTAGGTGGCTTTAATTGTTTTCCTATCCCATATTGGAAGCTTTGTACCGGCAGATGCTGCAACTGTTGGTTTAACTGGCAGGTCAAACGTCCTGCACTCTTTGATCCTTCTAGAATCGCATTTTTTTTTATGTATTTCTTTCATTACTAAGATCAGTCGTACAATAACAGGATCTTCTGTGCAATGGGAAGCAAGTTCATGACCGCGGAGCAATCTACATTTATGATAGATCTACATCAAGTAGGAACGATGCTAAGGTATTTCTGAACTGCTTTTTATTTTAGCTCTATTTCAAGCTACTGATAGGCACTTGTGAGCCGGTCTTAGTCGCTTTTGTCAGTTAGTGACATCCTGTTCACGAACTCTGTTATTCTAAAGTTCATGGGGACCTAAGATTGCAGATATCAACAAGATTCCACATGTGGAAGAAACCAAGATGTGCATTGTTAATGACTTATGATCATGTTCCTAATAATTTTGATTAGCTTACATTCTTCAGGCAGGCAACTTCAAGATCTCTGTGTCTCTTAGATGAGTTTGGTAAAGGCACTCTTACAGAAGGTTTGTTCTTAACGGATTTCTCAGTTCTCTGCTTTGCATAAAAGGCATGTGTTAGTGAAAAACTTCTTGCCTTGCCTAAGACAATCTACTTAAGCACAGATGGTATTGGCTTGCTTGGTGGGACAATTAGTCACGCTGCTACATGTAATGAGCCACCAAGGGTATAGTGTTGTCTTGACTGTCTTTCCATAGAAGCTTATTTGTTCATTCTCTTACAGACCTGGAGTAGCATGTTTCATGACATGGACTATTGCTGCATGCTTTCAGGTTCTAGTATATGCACCCACTTGACTGAACTTACTTAGAGAGCTGCTTGCTTGTCGAATGTACTCTGAGAAAACTGTGTTTACGACCTCTCATATCTCGGGGTTCCTCTTTTCATATTGAGTGATTCTCCTTTCCCCCTCATTTACTTCAGTCTGAGAAGATTAATTTCTATACAATGAGCGTTCTAAGGCCAGACACAGAATCTGCAAACATGGAAGAAATTGTTTTTCTTTATCGGTATGAAGTCTCAGCGACTGACTAGCATTCTACCTAAACTGGTCAGCATTCTTGAGACTTTGATGTTTCAGCAAATGGGTTTTGCTTGCAGGTTAGTTCGGGGGACAAAGCGTTGCTGAGCCTACGGTGAGCATTTCACATCCTTTGGGTTATTATTGTACTCTAGATGAGCTTCATGTATACACCAAATGTCATCAAATATATTTAATGTTTAGAGGTTTGCATTGTGCACTACTCGCTGGTACTTTTGAAATGATCACTATCTCTTGATGCAAGGTGTTCCTGAGGAAGTCGTGAAGAGAGCAGCCATCGTGTTGGACGCCTTTGAGAGTAACCACAACATCGATAAACTAAACCTTGACAACATATCGTCTCAAGATCAAGCATTCAAGGTGTTTTTTGCTCTCTCCTCACTCACACTATTATCTACAGAAACTTACCCTCCTCTCTTCTGTCCTCATGGTTTTACCAAACTCTTACTGTACCGAATGAAACTCGCAGGATGCTGTTTGACAAGTTTCTGGAGGTGGGACATGAGTAAAGGTGTGTCATCCGTGTGTCCAAGACATGTTCACTTCTTAAACCGTAGTTATATCATTGATAACCAAAGACAAACTCAAGTTTTACCAAATCAAACCGAAAACATTTTGTTTCTAACTCAGTTTTAGATCGATAAACCACTAACGTTAGTGGTGGAAAGAATTTGGTTTGTTTTATGTATTATATTCGCGCTTTTTTTGTTTTGTTTTTCATCTTCCTTTAATGTTTTCACTGTCATTAATTCTATGTAAAATCAGCTGAATTACATATAAGACGGTTAAAAAACCAAACCATTTTCTTCTCTCTCTTTCATGGTGAATTTATTGCAGTCATTAGTAAACGATGTCGTTTATTATTAAAAAAATTTCGCAAAACCGAGATTCGAACACGCGACCCTTCTATCTTTAAGAATGCTCATTACCAACTTATCCCACAACATTCAACGGTAATAATCCAAACATTACTATATATATATATACATTATTACGTCGATTATTCGATTCTAAAGAACGCTTTCGAAGAGGTGAAGCTGTTCTACACACTGGGGAAAGAGTTAGGTCGAGGGCAATTCGGTGCACAGAGAATTCGACGAGGAAGAAATACGCTTTATGTGTACGAATATGTGAATCTGGTGATATAGCTGTTTGATAGGATCATTGCTAAGGGGCATTGCAGTGAGAGAGCTGCTGCTTATTATATCTGTAGACAGATTGTGAATGTTGTCAAGATTTGTCATTTCATGGGTGTATTGCATAGAGACTTGTTGCTCTCTAGCAAAGATGAGAAAGGCCTTGATCAAGGCTACTAACTTCGGCTTGTCTGTCTTCAATGAAAAGGGTAAAACAAACAGATTTGTTTCCTCTTTCCTGATTTTTTCGGTTTATTGGTTGAGTTGAATTATCATCATTATCATTGTCATATGGGGATTTAGTACACTGATGAATTGGATTGTTTCTAGGACATAGATAGATTATGAATCAACTAGGTTCTCATTTAGTTGGTTGAGTTATGTGTCTCTTGGTTCTGTGAATTGCATGAAGATCAGGCCATACTTGGATCTCTGGGCTAAGGCTTATAGAGACAACATGAACCTGATGAACCGCAGTTGCTCTGATAAAGTATCTTACCGTTCATTATTTGGTTGTTTCTTCTTCTTCTTTACAGGAAAAAGTATATAGAGATATCGTTGGGAGTGCATATTATGTTGCTCCTGAAGTCTTACGTCGCAGATATGGGAAAGAAGTTGATATATGGAGTGCTGTGGTGTGCCCCCATTTTGGGCTGGTAACGCAATACTCTCTCTGTCTCTCGTGCTCTCACATTTTCATTCATATGTTTGTATAGAACAGCTGATAGATAGACATGGTTGTTGCTTCTTCCATCTGTCTATCTAGATACTGATGCTATACTGGAAGGCCATATCGACTTTGAAAGGATACCCTTGCTTTTATTCAAGTCAATTAGCTTCTAAAAATATAGAATGAGATCAGTAACTAAGAAGCATTTCTTCTGATCCAAGAGGAAATATGCTTGCAGCATTTTCTAATCCTTACATGTTGAAAGAATTCAATTATAAATTTACTAAGGAAGGGTATATTTATAAGGAATCAAGATATACAATTAGGTGTCTCCGATAAAGAATTCGATATAGTAGTTAACTAGCTGTGGTGATTAACACATCGTCAGTTAATTCTCTGTATAAAGCTGTTGGTGAACTAGTTCATTTATTATTGTATGAAGTTTCTTCATTTTCTTGAAAATTGCAGCTGAGTTCGATGATGGATGTAGGCAGTGAAGTCCAAGTTCGTGTTAGTGGGAGTCTTCTTGCTATATTAGAAAGTGAACGAATTGTAGAAACCCTGGAACAAAATGAATCTGGGACTGCGTCGATTGCAATTGAATAGTCATGCAAGTACCATTGTATCCTCCAATATTTCTGTTCTATTTCTTTTGTCTTGATTAAATATATTTCCTTAATTTCTGTGACGATAATGCTGCCTGCAAATCCTTTACAAAATTTTCAATAGGAACAAGTTTCTTAAACTTGATGTGGCTGCTCACGAGGCACTGCAGATATTTCAAACAGATAAACATCCAAGCCATATGAGCATTGGCCGGGCTAAAGAAGGGTAAATGGCTAATTGGTTTAACTGTGGAACTTTATATCTACTTTTTCTGTTTTGCCTTATGAATTTTCACTGATTCTATAAATGAAGGTTCTCGGTGTTTGGGATGATGAATAAGGTTTGCTTTCCTTGCATTGGCTCATTCTGGTTGTTGCTGCTTGGATATATGATTAAAACTACCTGGCCTATTTCAGTGTGCCACGCCACTGGGTTGACGCCTTTTAAGGTAATTTTTTTAATGATGGGTACAGAAAATATACAAACTGTCCTGCAGAAACTGATGTAGTCTTAAGTTATCGGTTTCAGGCCCAAGTTGTGTAGAGCCTGCTACTGCTGTAGACGATCATCATTGTGAAGATGCTCCGACTCTAATAACAGAAGCTGAGGAGTCCAGAACGAGACTCACATTTCGTTTGGAAACCAGTGACCATTTAAAAGAAACAGAAGGTGATGAAGGTACATGCTACATCTTTTCATCATATTTCCTTACTGATATGCTTGGATGTCCTCCTATGTCTGACTGGGTATTGCTTTCAATGTTATATGGGATGAAAGATTGGATGGCTGAACATGTATCCAATGATGTGGAAAAGGTAATGAATTTTCAAGTTTCTTAACGAATGTTAAAGTAAGAGTTACAATTTGTAAACTGATGCCTTCCACTTTTCAGATTGATATAAGCACGGCTGTTATAATGACTTCGGAGTATGTTATACTTAAAGATATGCAATGTGCTGCATCTCTGGTAATCTTTTCATGCAATGGCCTCAAAATAAAGAGTTACCTCGCGAATAATGAAGAAGGGCCACTTTCTTGTGAATTTGGAGTTGAAGACATACTTAGTATTCAAAACAACTGGTACCAAAATATGAGCTTTTCATTTATGTCGCACTTTTTATTATAGAGAATACTTTATGGGCACATTTTTTATTAGTTTTCCAATTTTTTCTGGTCAATTTCAGAGGGTTGGATTGATCATTCTCAGAATTCAAGTTCTATTGAAGGATGAAAATGCCATGAAGATATGCAACACACCACAGGTACACTTGGCTATTGTATACCTGCCATTTAGGTTATTAATAGAATGTTACAAGCCATCTTGTTATAATCCTACCAGTACGATTTAGTGTCTAGTCATCTTAGGTACCTGAAACTGTGGCTGTATCATTATCGGGTGTTTTATGTTGGGGATTCTACTTCGAAAAAACTTGATAGCACAAAAACATGAGTGGGTTTCATTGAATGTTTATTCACTGTAGGAAAATTCTCACATGTCACTATATCTTTTTCTCCAAATCATCGTATGTTTCAATGCATGTAGTCTGGGTTGAGTTACGTTTTTATTTCTGCTTATTCTTAATGAGTCTGTTGACTTTAACATTGAATATGGTTTGTCTGCAAAGAGTTAGGACAGGTTATGTAATCTTACTATTAAGAAAAAAATACAAATATAATACTACTATCTTATGCTTTCATTTGATTTTGGTTTAATTTAGTCGAGAAAACGGTAAATAAAAAGTAGAATATAAAGTGAACTGATAACCTAGTGAGATTTATTTAGTTATTTTTACATGCAGTTTTTTAAATCAGGCCATATTAGCAATTTCAC
The DNA here is from genome assembly GCA_028015245.1 of Cardamine occulta. Taxonomy (NCBI): domain Eukaryota; kingdom Viridiplantae; phylum Streptophyta; class Magnoliopsida; order Brassicales; family Brassicaceae; genus Cardamine; species Cardamine occulta. The sequence goes on along the minus strand of CM051390.1, from coordinate 22,038,185 downwards.
TTGTTTGACGAACTGGTAGTGGCTGCATTCTAATTTGCATAATTGCATGGTATGTTCATGTTTAATGATGCCTAAGAGTTATAAGAGGAGATGTTTTCTCTAATTTTCGTTTTCGCAAAAACCAAACAGTCTGGCTTTTAAGTCTCTTATAAACTCTCTGCATGTGAGATACCCGGCTGTGTGGAATGCTGACTTCGTGTAAGCTTCTAATATTATGGAATGCTAACTAAAAGTTAAATTTAAAAAATGTATTTGCATGCTCTACTGATGAGAAAGATTGTTTGTTGGATATCTAATATCTGGGAAATTGTGAATTACACTATGAGTATGAGTCATTTGGTTAAAACTCTATGATAACCTAAATTTACTCAAGGAAATTCGACGTTAAGCCTTTAAAGCTTAAAATAGACAAAGCCTTAAAGTGAAAAGCTAGCTGCGTATAAAAAGGAATTACTTTAGACTTCCGGAGGGAAAACTGTACCAAATCTTTAGAAAACTGACATTTTAGGCGCTTTTGTGAGTTATTGTTCCAATTCCTCTCATAACTGTTTCTTTATTGTAGGGATGATGTAGAAGTATCAGGGGATAACTTGAATCAACAGAAGCCTTTTTTTCCAAGGTAAAGCTGCTCTATAAGAGTTGTTTATGTCTTTCTGGATTCAGATGTTGTCTTCTGTTCTACTTTTTGGGCTATATTTTCCAAAGTACATCATTACTTATACTTTATGGCTCTCTGAACTATATAACTGAACATGTGCGTTTCCTGTCATTTCATCTTTGGCAAATTTAGGTTTTTAGCAATTGCATGTTTGTGGCAGTCAATTATGGCGTAGAAGATGATCACTTAGTTTAAGCATCATAATAGTTATGCCATCAGAGGTGAGTTATATGTAAAGGTGATATATTCTTAGGATAAGTAGCATGTGGAAACCTTGATGCTCCGTTGTCCAATATTATTGTGTTTTTTAAAGTGTTTAAATCTATATTTTGTTCCTTATGGCATGTGATCTGTTGAATCTCCGTAGTATTTTTTTCTCCCAATCAAGTTCTAGGGGCTGGAGATGACGCCACTCGAAATACACAACCTCTAAACATTTTGATTTTTGTTTCCAAAGCCACTATTTTCAGCTTTAGAAGCTAGAAAGTTTTTTTTAAAGCAAAAGAAAAAAATGATCCTATTTTTTTGTTAAAATCAACCTCACAATTAGATATGTACAGAAAAAATGAGACAGTAGAAAAGAGGTGGGACTGAAGAGAGCAGTTCGAGTGGACACAAATCAGCTGCAATTCATGACTTGGGATTGGGATTGGGATTAGGCAAATCCTCAAACCCATTGGCTATAAGCAATCCACTTTCTATTCCTCAGACATACATATAAAGCTAAAAGTAGCCAACCTTGAGTATAGTCATCAACCTAACGACTCTTTTTAAGTGAGATTAGAACAGACAATACATTCTTCTCTGCTTCTTTCAGTGGCAATTTCTTGTTTTAGATGAAATTTGTGCATAGGAGGAATTTCTGAATTACATATGAGTGAATGCTTATGTATTTCATATCCTTGTCCTTATGCTGGATATGAGCAGTGGAATGTTGAAGTCTACTAAGGATTTCTGTTTCTTTCTTCTTTCTCAAGAATTTTCAATCAACAACATTCAAAAGAGAACATCGTTACCTCCAAACTACTCCTTTTCACTTGTTATCCATGTTATATTTTCAACAATATATAGTGTTTTATGAAAGAGATGTTTTACATGTTCAATATAATGTTTTGTTAAATTTGCTTTTTTGAAAGGTTGAATCCTTTTATTTTTTGGACTATGAATATGAAAAGGAGGAGGAATTGCATCAGATGGACTTCGTTTCAAAAACCACGTTTCGGTTCGACATATTTATAGATATACTTTTATTCGAAAAAGAGGCATACACGTGTATAGAAAGTAGCGTTTAAGAGTTTCCACTAAGAAATGGCCACGTAACTAGACGATGGAGAGTGTCTTCAGTATAAAAATGGAAGCAGAGGTCTCCCGCGCATTTTCTCCAACGTTATCGATGGCTCTCTTCTCTCCAAATGAAAGTTCTTACCTTCCTTCTCTGCTTCGTCTGCTCTTGTGTTCACGGCGCAACGTTTACGTTAGTCAACAATTGTGATTTCACTGTCTGGCCCGAAATTCTCGCCAGCGCTGATAGCTCCAAGCTCGACTCCACCGGCTTCGAGCTTCCTGTTGGCCCTTCCCGTTCTTTTCCAGCTCCCCCGGTTGGTCTGGACGCTTTTGGGCTCGGACCGGCTGCAACTTCGACGACCAAGGTCACGGCTCCTGCCCCGTTCCGTTCAGGTGGAATGCAACGGAACTGGTGCGCTTCCACCGGCGACTCTAGCCGAGTTCACGATCGGCTCAGGTGCCGCCGGATCACAAAACTTTTACGACGTCAGCATGGTCGACGGCTACAATCTTCCCCTCGTCGTGGACACTACAGGTGGCTCTGGAAGCTGTGCCACCACAGGTTGCGCGACGGATGTGAACCGGATGTGTCCAGTGGAGCTTAGAGCCGCGGGAGGCGCAGCGTGCAAGAGCGCATGTAACGCTTTTGGGACGCCGGAGTATTGCTGCAGCGGCGCCTACGGATCGCCGGACACGTGTAAGCCGTTGGAGTACTCGTTGGTATTCAAGACAGCTTGTCCTAGATCATACAGCTACGCTTACGATGACGCTTCAAGCACTTTTACTTGTTCAGCCGCTGATTACACCATCACTTTCTGTCCTAACTCTCATAGGTAACTTACAGAGACCTTACTTTTGGTTGCAACAAAAAAAAATACAATTCTCAACTCCTAACATTTTTCTTCTTAGGCACAGTTTAAAAGTCATCGACAAATCCCCCGGGATCATTGTGGCCACTGGAGACTCTTCAAGAACGGTTCTCAGATATTCTTTTTACTTTTATGATTTCTTTTCTCTTCAGCTTTTTGTGCAATTTATGATCTGGACTCTTTTGAGTTAGTAACACTGAAACAATTATGGTCACCGAATTTGATGAAGTTATAGCCTTTTTACCTTTGAATAATTCTCTTTTTGTGCCACAGAGTAATGAGGATGTGTAAAGAGGCCTATCCTAAAAGGAGTCCGGCCAAAAAGGGGACTGGTTTCTGAATTGAAAACCCAACAAACCAAAAGGTCGATGTAACTTTTTGTTAAAATCAACCTCACAATTAGATATGTACAGAAAAATGAGACAGTAGAAAAGAGGTGGGACTGCAGAGGCAGCAAGTTCTAGTGGACACAAATCAGCTGCAATTCATGATTTGGGATTGGGATTAGGCGAAACCTAATGGCTCTAAGCAATCCACTATCTATTCTTCAGACATACATATAAAGCTAAAAGTAGCCAACCTTGAGTAGAGTCATCAACCTAACGACCCTTTTTGAGTGAGATTAGAATAGATAACAGAGACATCACAATACAATCTTCTCTGCCTCTTTGAGTAGCAATTTCTTGAACTTTGCAACTGAAAAAGGCCGCAGGTTGCTGAGGTGGGCGGGTCAAAACGCAGTGTTTTCGGCGTGCGACCAGTTCTACATGGCCAATCCTTGGCCGTTTCAATCTCTTGTAGCTCTGCATCATTCATAACCCACTTTTCTGTTAGTTTTCCCACTAGTCCATAAGTAAAGAAGAAGAAATACAAGACTTCTTTTTTTCCAAGACAGGTAGGTTGTTAAAAAAATAGACTTTCTGTACCTGCAGAAGAATTTTCAGCAAGGAACTGATCCACCACATCTTCATTTTGCGCATGCGTCAAACTGATAGTTACATGTATTAGATCACTGATTCACGCTAACAGAAAAGAAAAAGAAAAAAAAAAAGGAAAAGAACACAAAGCTCATTGTTTGTGCCTTTTTTCCTTTAGTGATTGGATTTTTCACCTGCAGGTACTGTACACTAGAGTGCCGGCTTCTTTCAACAATCTGAATCCATTTCTCAGTAGATTCAACTGCAAAGAAGTACACTGGAGATGATCACCAGAGAGGCAATAAAAGGGCAAACGCACGACTAGACACCAACAGACTTATGGAATTTACCTGAAGAGATGTTAAGTTTATATCGGTTCTCTCAGCATCCAGTACACGGCGTTCCAGCGTTGTCCAACCCCATTGCTCAAATTTTTGGATATGCTTGATTGAACCATCATGTGTACACTCTGCGTCCACAAGAACCTGCAAATCCCACTTAAATTCTTTAGTTTTGTTACTTTTAAGTGACTGTATCTGCATCTGCAGATCACAACTTTACCTTGTCATACCCACAATATGCATAATCATTCTGGTCAAGGGATCTATAAAGT
>CM051390.1:21964906-22033744 GCA_028015245.1 Cardamine occulta | reverse complement strand
GATCATCAAGCTTTATCCGCTTCTGTACGGGAATGTGAACATGAGCAACTGACCCAAAAACTCGGAAATAATCAACTTTTGGTTTGAATCCTGTCCATCTCTCTTTAGGTACCTAGTCTTAGATCGCTTTTGTGAGACTTTGATTTAAGACATGAGTTGTCCTTCTGGCTGTGTCTGGCCAGAAAAATCGTGGCATTTCCTTCTCATAGAGCAAACAATGAACCCTGTTCATGATTGTTCGGTTTCTTCTCTCTTCCACTTGCCCTGTAAGAAAGTAAATCCATATTTTTCTAGAGAAATCATCAACAAGTACCAGCAAGTATCTTTTACCACTGTGAGATGTTGGAGTGATTGGTCCACATAGATCCGCATGAATCAGCTCCAGTTTTTCACTTGCCCTCCACTTGCTTTTCTTTGGAAATTTTTCCCTTTGCTACTTTCCTACATTGCATATTGTGTATATCTTGAATTCTTCTCTTAGATTTGGTAACCCTTTTACCATTTCCTTCTTGTGCATGAGCTGAATGGATTTGTTGTTTATATGCCCAAATCTCCTATGCCAGAGTGATTCCAATTTTTCTTCTTCCACCTTGAGACAATTCCCAGCAATTGGTTTCTTTTTGGCATAAAACAGAAACATGCGATTTATTGTCATCTATGTCTCCACGATCAAACCTCTCTAAAGATGATATATCTTGCACATGCCATTTTTGATCAGAAATGTCAGCTGTCTCTTCTGTAGTTGATCGATGCTCAATAAGTTGTTGGTCAGGTTTGGAATGTAGTAAACATCAGTTACTACTTGTGTGATCCCCTCCACTTCAATTCTGATTTTCCCTTTCATTAAACAGCTATCCTTGAGCTGTTTCCCAAATGAACTGAATGCTTGAAACCTTCGTCTAGCTCAATAAACCATGATTTTCTCCTGTCATATGGTTTGAGCATCCGGAGTCAAGGAACAATACGCCTATTTCTTCAGTAATACTAATGTCAGAACGTGCCATTAGTAATAGTTCTTCCTCTTCGTCAAACTCAGCATAGTTAACTCCTTTCTTGGCAGTGGTGCACTCGAACTGGTAGTGACCCAGTTTTCCACATCTGTAACAGTTGATGGCTGATCTATTCATAAATGATATGCGTCTCCCTCATCCCCTGTAACTGCCTCTTCATCTCTGAAGATTCCATTTTCCTCTTCCTCGAGCATTCCCTGGTTCGTACGCCACCTGCAAAACTTGCTCTTCACTTTTCTTCTCCATCACCTTGTTTTCATGTATTTGTAGAGAAACCTGTAACTTATCGACAGTGAGGCTATCAACGTCCTTAGACTCTTCGATAGAGCAAACAACAAAGTTAAAATTTTCTGTGAGGCTGCGAAGAATTTTTTCAACAATCATGACATCATTTAGGTTTTCTCCACAGTTTCTCATGTCATTGACTATCTCCATCACTCTCGCAAAGTATCTAGAGACTCTTTCTCCGATTTTCATCTCCAAGGTCTCAAAAATTCTCTGTAGCCTTTGGAGTTGTGCACGCTTCACTCTAGCACTTCCTTGATGTTTCACTCTCATTGATTCCCACAATTGTTTGGCCGTCTCCTTCTGAGTGATAGTCTTCAAGGTTGTTTTATCGATTGACTGAAACAGATAATTTTTGGCTTTGAGATCTTTGAGTTTTGCTTCATTTAGTGATTTTTTGTTGTGCTGGACTTGGCGCTTCAATCCTTCTCAGATTTTCAAATCCTGTTTCAATGACGCTCCAATACTCCTTGAAACAAAGCAGATTCTCCATGATCAAACTCCAGTGGTCAAAGTCTCCGTCGAACCTTGGGACAGCAGGTGTGCTGAACTTTCCAGCATCTGCCATTCTCTCTAAAGTGTTTTTCCTCTCAAACACTCACGATGTCTTTCGCTCTGATACTAGATAAAAGAAAAACATAGCCTTTTGATATATGAAAATTGTAGTCTGAATGATTTCTATATATGAATCCAAAGGAGGACGGTGGCTTTATATAAGAGCCTTACAAACGTAAAGATAGAAACTGAAAGAAATAAAAAATGAAAAAGATCACATGATCACACGATCTCCTCTTAAATGAAAAACTGAAACGTAAAAGACTTATTCGATTCCTAGATATTTATTTGGCTTTAGACTTTGACAAATACCCAACAGCTCGCCTACCGACTGAAAACTCATAATCATGAGAAAGTGTCTCTTGCTCCTACTTTTTCCAGCCATGGATTTGTAGTTGAAGAAAATGATGAATATCTAGGAAAAGATGATTTTCAGAAAAGGAAGTCATGCTCGTTGTACCTTGACTCTGCCAAGCATCATGGTGATGAAACTGTAGAGAATATGAAAGACAGCCATGAACAACAATAGAATGTGTAGCTGGTGTAAACCTGTGATAGATATGAGTGGTTCATGCCCCTGCCGAAAGCAAAAGAGAGAATGTAAAGTTTATTAAAAGGGAAGTCCTCATCGCAGGGGGGAAGAGGTAGTGGCAGAAGCTAGACGTCTGCGGTGGGTCTTGTCTTGGTCATGAGTAAGAGAAGGAGCTGGACAAGGTAATATAGAGGCTGCAGCCATTTCAAGGAATACAAATCTTGAGAATATACTTCTCTCCGAAGGTGAGTAACAACCAAATGAATCCTAGAATCATCAGCTCTGCATCCATTTCATATTTACATCTTAATTTTTCTTAACCAAAGACAAGTGTAGGAGAAAACAAGTCTTTCATCTTACTGGCTTTTATTTTTTACAAGGCTTCAAACATAGAGTTCTTATGTTTCTCCCACAACTACTGAGGGGAAAAAAAGTTTGGAGAGGAACAAATGAGGAAGGGAAACTAAAAGAATAGGGGGGATTAAGGTCAAACCGTGGTAACTCTGTGAAGAGCTTTCTCGAGGAGAACAGAGACAAAGATGAAGAAGGTACAAACGAGGGCAACAACCCAGGTGGCAGTCTGGGAGAGCCCTTTCTCTTTGGCAACAGCCCAGGTGGCAGTCTGGGAAGCTCGGGAGCAGCCGGGAAGCAACAGAGAGAAGAAGAGTAAAGTGGTCCAACACCAAAAGCATCTTGTGGCCATGTGAGCCAGAAGAAGAAGATCCCTTGTCCTTGATTATGTTGCACAATGAAGAGGGCAAAGAGACTAAATAACTGCATTTTTGACTTGAACGTCCGTTTACGGTGATATGTTATGAAGCAATAAATTATGAAAAGAGAAAAAAATCATCAATGTTGTTTGAAGATAATCAACCTAAGACGTCTGTGTGTTTCTCCTTGGTGTCTCTATTCCAAAAGTCAATACTTACAGTCAAAACAGACTAATGGCACTGTTATCAGAAACTAAAGGGGGTTATTTCACTCTCTTCTCTCATCCAACACAAATGAAAATTTGATTCCCTATGGGAGATCAGAGAGGTAGAAGAATATAATCGTCCAACACACTCATCAATCCGTATTGACTAATTGGTTATGCTTTTTTTATTTCTTTCCGCTTTTAGTTAAAATATTTGCCAACTTGCAACTTTTTAGATATACAATATTATCTTACTCTTGGCCATTGCTCCACTACCTACCACACAATTTTTTCTTTATTTACCTAAATGTTATATACATGGAGGAATAACCACTTTCTTGGCAAGCATGGGATATCTAATATAATTAGAACAAAAAGGCGCCTCTTTGTCTCCTTCAAGGTTGTTCTTTCAAGTAATCCGATCATGTTGTAAAGATTTTTTGGTAGATGTATACCTTAACATAAGACAAAAAAACTACATACATTCTTAGTTATCATCTATCTACCGTTGATCATCTATAGTGGCTGGATCCCGCTGTGACTTTGATACCGTGTTTGAATGATTTGGAAACTAATGGGCTAAGCCCCTTTTTAGGCCTCACAATGTCTGCTTCCATCCATACCTAAAGTAAGTGTTATAATTTCAGGCTTCAAGCATAAGCTTAAACATAATATGTTTTAAGGATTTATGCTCGACGTCGTCTCTCTTTTCCTCTCAAATTTAAAACCCTAAATGAACAGATTTTGTAGAAATTGGTATATAGAGGAAACAACTTTAGGGGCGAGTAATTGAATGCTCCAAGCATACGTTTTGGATTTTAAACACATTGATTTCTTCAAATCAAAGTTGAAACAGTTTGAAGATGAAAGGTTGTCGAGATGTCGTTTTGTTTTTTTTTTCCCTAAAAGCGTTTTTTAAAGAAAAGACAGGTGTCACACACTCATAGTCCGATGTGTCAAATCCAGGAAAGCCCCTTCCATTTTCATGTATATATATATATATATATATGATGATTAGCTAATTTTTATAACATGTATTAAAATTAACATAAAATTTTTAATATTTTAGGTTTAGTGCTCCATGTAAAATTGAGTTTTGGGTTTGCCACTGATTGTAAGTGCTGTTTGGTATTTTTAATGTATTTTTTTGGTAAAATTTATAATAGCATTCTTATTATTTAATGACTAATGAAAAAAAAAGTTTAATATATTAATGAGGGATAAAGGAAATAAATTGACTGTTTTTTTAATTAATGTGCAAAATGTTTAAAAAAGGTTCAAGGCTAAGTAGCCCAATAATCCACAATTTTAGAACCGTAATAATGAAGTAAACCCAAAAGGAAAATAAGCCCATAAGCAGTCAGAAGCGATGAAGACGAAGGAAGGATGGAATAGTCTCGAAGCTTTGGAACAGTGATCGGCACGATAAGAGAAGAGGAAAGTCTGATCAGATCAACAAGGCGAGCAGTAGCTGTAGCATCTTCGATGCAATAGCAGGAATTCTTTCCCGAAACTCTGAATCCTGTTTCGAACGAGGCGATCTGCCTCCTTCAGAATAAGTTCAAACGGCTTGGATGTTGAGCGGTGCAAACGATGGTTTCTCTCTGTCCAGATCAGATAAATTGCAGCTTGCCAAGCGATCAACAATAGCTTACTTGTCGAGATTAGAGTTGTGAAGATTCGGATCTGAGCAAGTACATAATCCCAGTTTCTGAGAGTTCCGAAGTTGCATCTGGAAGCTAGATTCGTATTCCAAGGTCAATTTCACCTTACGTCTTTCTCTTTTTAATTTCCGTTTGATGAAATCTCCAACACGTCACACCATTATACTTTTGATTTTGCTGATGTCGATTTCATCTTTCTTCCAGATGTTTCGTTGAGCTATCTTCGTTGATTTACTGTCTTTGTAGTTACTGATACTCAAATTAAAGCTTCAGTTAGTGTGATATCCACATCTACTTCTTATGCGCTTACGCTTCATGGCTTGTTTTTTCATTTGTGAAAATTGCTGCTCATGTTCTTAGCTCTTTTCTTTTATTTAACTTCTCCTTGTTTTTCCCTCTGTTGGTTTACTCACTAGGGTAATCTCGTCTAGCAATTTTGCTCATTAATTTCAGCTGTCGTTTTTTTAACAGAGTTCGAATCTGTCCGTGGAGCTGCTTGAATCTTTCCACTTTGCCGTGCTTGTGAATTGAGCTATTGATTCAATGCAATCTTATTGATATTGCCCTTGTCGATATCTTCATCCCATTCCTTATGCTCCAAAAATTAATCCCCTAGTTTCTTAATTTATGTTTTCCAGGTAAGCGCAGGGCTGGAGATGGATCTAGTCCGGTGATTTTTGAGATTTAGGTCTGAACGAGTTTCAGATTTCTGGTGGAGATGGCTTGGTTCAGTGGAAAAGTTTCGCTGGGAGGATTCCCAGATCTCACTGGAGCAGTAAATAAATTCCAGGAGAGTGTTAAGAACATTGAAAAGAATTTTGACAACGCCCTTGGCTTTGACGACAAGTCAGAATCTATCGGTGAAGGTGCTCTTCTCACACTTTTTTCTTTGCAAAGAATGTACAATATCAAAGTTAAGAAACTCATTGGTGAAAATTTTACGCCATCATCTACTAGGAATGTGGCTATGGACTATAGGACTGGTCAGTGCGCAATTGTTAATAGGACCTGTCATGTTTTTTTTAGTACCTGAGTTGTTAAGATTGACCTGCTGTTGCAATTATACAATTTTGGAAATTATGGGATTCTGTTGTGTTTTGCTTATTACTAGCTTAGCTAGTGTACCTCAGGTGACAGAATTTACAAGAAGCATTTTATTTGTTTTGGATATGAAAACAAATTGTTTGGATCACTGTTTTTTGTTAGTGACAGCTTAGGCTGGCTATAATTTCAGGGGTATTCTGTATTTACTTGACACTAGTAAAATTCAATATCTTCTGCACTGGCTTGACTTTCTTGTAGCTTTGTTTGTGTTCACAACAGAAATCCTTTCTTGTTTCAATGCAGCTTCAAGTATGTGGCCACCTGCAGTTGATACCAAAAGTCTCTTTGATCCTGTAATGTCCTTCATGGGTAACACCTCTTATGAAAAAATAGATAGATTGGAAGACTCTGCGAGTACAGAAAATCCGTCTCAAATCGAAGGAAAAGAAGAAGAAGGATCTGTTAAGCTAGCCACTGAACAGTCAGTATCTGTTGAAGCTAAGAAAGAAACAACTGTGAGAATAGAAGCTGATCGAGCGGAAAAACCTGAGGTTACAGAGACTACTGTTTTAGATCTCAAAGATGATGAACCTGAATCACAGATGGTTCTCAAAGAGTCTTCTGAATATTCTCTTCAGTATCCTGAATCATCAGGTTGCACGACTACTCTCAAACCTAATGAAAAGCCGGAAATGACAGCTTCTCAAGATTCACAGCCCGACCAATCTAAGTCGGAAGATGTTGAATCAGAGGCTGAGGAACCTCTGCCAGATGATTCTGGAACAAAAGAGATCACCGTGGGAAACAAAGACGCAGTTTGCTCCCGAGTTTTAGATGGACTGCATAAGGTTCCTGATACGGATACAGATGACACAACAAATGAACTGGAAAGTCTAGGTGGAAATCTGGAACAGAATACCTCGTCTATAAATGTTGAGGTTTCAGCTGATATAAATCATGTAAACAGGATAGACTCCCCCGCTGCTCATCCGTCTTTAATTACTGAGTCTGATGGTCGTCCTTATGAGTTTTCTATACTGAAGAGAGCTTCTTCAGCTGATAGTTCAGAGAGAATTGTTGATTCGGTTTCTCTCGAAGTGGTTTCAAGAGCGGATGCTAGTGAAGTAAATGAAAGCCAGCGCTCAAGCTATGCTACAAATGCTTGCGACTCTGCTGATGTTGTTCTGGAATTAGAGAAGGCCAGAAAGGAAATGAAAATGTTGGAAAATGCCCTGCAAGGTGCTGCAAGGCAAGCTCAGGTACATCTTTAGATTTCCATGACAGGGTTGTGCTACAGCTATGTGGCTTCTGTACAAATTTTGCCGGTGATTTGTTTACAGGCAAAGGCTGATGAGATAGCGAAGTTGATGCATGAAAATGAGCAGCTGAAATCTGTCACTGAGGATTTGAAGGTACTAGAGTATATGTGGATATTAGATGAAGGATTAATTTTTAACCAAAATTCTCACACCCTCTATGATCTGCAACAGAGGAATTCTAATGAAGCCGAAGTTGAGTCTTTGCGAGAAGAATACCATCAGAGAGTTGCAACTCTCGAGAGAAAGGTACATTTTTTGCTTTTCATTCTATTCTTTCAATTATAAATATCCCTTATCGATGCTTATCTTTGTAGGTTTATGCTCTCACCAAAGAGCGGGATACACTTAGAAGAGAGCAGAACAAGAAAAGTGATGCTGCAGCCCTTTTGAAGGAGAAAGATGAAATAATAAACCAAGTTATGTCTGAAGGTAAGGCAACCATTTTGAATGCTTTGAATTATGGATCATCTTTTTCTCTTGTTAAAAAAATAAAAGTGGGTTTATGCCTCCCGAGAGCGTTCTGTAACCGGTGAGCATGCCTGAAAATGAAAGGATTTTTTCCTCAGTTTGATATTAATGCTCAGTTTATTCCAGGCGAAGAGCTTTCGAAGAGACAAGCTGCTCAAGAAGCTCAGATCAGGAAGCTAAGGGCTCAGGTATGTAATCAATGTCTACGTGTTTCCTTTTTAATTGGACCATGAATCTCATGGTTTCTTCTCTTACCTCATTTTGTGTGAGGGTTAGATTAGAGAGGTAGAAGAAGAGAAGAAAGGACTGATCACAAAGCTTCAGGTAATTGATTTTGAGACTGATACCTTTGTTGTTTATCTAACCACATCATTAAGAAAGAAATAGCATGAAGGGATGGTCTTGATTTTCCCAACGCTGGTTCGAAAATCAATCTTCTAGTAGGCAGGATCAATATCTAAAAGACTAAAGCATTGGCCAAATTTGTTAACCTTCATTACTTGTCCTTTTTATTGTCAGTCTGAAGAAAATAAGGTAGAAAGTATTAAAAAGGACAAGACTGCTACAGAGAAGCTGCTGCAAGAGACCATAGAAAAACATCAAGCCGAACTTATTTCTCAGAAAGACTATTACTCGAATGCATTAGCTGCAGCAAAGGAAGCTCAAGCTGTAGCTGAGGAGTGCACCAACAATGAAGTGAGAACAGAGTTAGAGAATCTTCTAAAGGAGGCCGGGGAGCGGGAATCTATGCTAGTCCAGGCGCTGGAAGAATTGAGGCAAACCTTAAGCAAAAAGGAGCAACAGGTTCTGTCTTACTCGATCAGACCTGCGATATTGTACTGCCGGGTTCTCAGGTGATCATTTTACTGTATCTTACCTAGTTGGTGGTCTCTGTTCTTTTGCAGGCAGTGTCTAGGGAAGACATGTTCCGTGGGGAAATTGAGGACCTTCAAAGACGATATCAGGTAAAGCAAGACGTTTTGTTGTCTCTGTACATAATTCTTTCTTGGGTAATGGTCTTTTGGGTACTCACTCTTCGACAAGCCCATGATAGTTGAACAAACTTTTAGTTACTAATATTTTGTTTTGTTTACTGTTTGCTAAACTAACTTTTCTTGTAGGCTAGTGAGCGAAGGTGTGAGGAATTTATCACTCAAGTTCCCGAGTCTACAAGGCCTCTCCTAAGACAGATTGAGGCTATGCAGGTAGAAAATTGATTCTTATTTGTGTTTTTTTCAGAATTTTTTCTTTGATTAGAAACCAAAAAATAATTTGTACCATTGCATATTTCTTTATCTGATTGACGATAGGAAACTACAGCCAGAAGAGCAGAAGCTTGGGCTGCTGTAGAAAGAACTCTGAATGCTCGACTGCAGGTGTTTTGAACATCACTGCAATATGTTAAGTTCAGGCAATTTTTTGTTTCTCTATCATTTTGTTCAATTTCTACAAATATTCAGGAAGCAGAAACTAAAGCTGCAACAGCTGAAGAACGAGAGCGCTCTGTGAATGAACGCCTTTCTCAAACTTTATCAAGGATTAATGTTCTAGAAGCCCAGGTATGCTACGCTCCTTGACACTATTCTTCATCAATGTCACATGATTTCTTTAAATTTTAGCTTACGCGGTTCTCCTATCCAGCTTTCATGCCTTAGAGCAGAACAGGGCCAGTTAAGCAAGTCTCTTGAGAAGGAGCGGCAGAGAGCAGCAGAGAATAGACAGGAGTATCTGGCAGCTAAGGAGGAAGCCGATACTCTGGAAGGTCGTGCACACCAACTTGAAGTGGAAATAAGGGAATTGCGGAGAAAACATAAGCAAGAGTTGCAAGAAGTACTGCTCCACAACGAGCTTATCCAAAAGGTGCTACATAGTTTTGCGTGCATAACTTTATCTAATAAAAATTATTCGTGTTAGAATTGGCCCATCGGTTACGGAATTAAAAGGACTGAAGTACATAGCGGATTTAAATCAATCAAAGTTGTGCTTTCCAAACTTGTTCATCCCAACTAGCATATATATCCTACTCCACTGTGGTCATCAGTATTTATATATTTTTTATGAGCTACTTGTAGCTTCTACTCGCATGCAAACTGTTCCAGTCTATTACACTTCTTTATTTTCCAAGTTGTTTCTCAAAATGACCGACATTTTTTCAGGACCTGGAGAGGGAGAAGGCTTTACGTCTGGATCTTGAAAGAACAGCCCGTATCAATTCCTCGGCATCCTCTGAACAGCTTCCCATAGCAAGGCAACATTCTGCCTTTGAGAATGGTGATGCACCTCTATCTGGATTAGTATTTAACAATTCAGGCTTTGCACATCTGTAATTTCTAAACCATGTCATCAGGAGGCTTGCCAAGAAAGCTCTCAAGCGCAAGCAGCCTTGGAAGCATGGAGGAGAGCTATTTTCTCCAAGCGTCACTTGATTCATCAGATAAGTTTCCTGAGAAGAGAAGCACACCTGAGGCAACTATGAGTCCATACTACATGAAGAGCATCACACCGAGTGCTTATGAAGCCACACTTAGACAAAAAGAGGGCGAACTTGCTTCATATATGTCCCGCTTGGTAGGTGTAGAAAGTATCCAACTGCTCATTAGGGGTAACTCTAATGTTGGCTTTGCAATTGGCTTAGTAATTGGATTTAGGTTCACATCAATTTTTTACCTCAGACTCCTTACCTTGGATAGTTTAAAGTGGGCCACTATGGGTGTTGGAGATCATGTTGACAGATTATGGGTTAGTTGAAGACTATGGTTGCCCTTCTATAAAAACTGGTTTAGAAGGTTTAGCTCTACTTGGACGTAGTATAGGTTGGTTGTTAGAAGCATCATTAATGTAGAGAATCTAACTGTAAAAATTTAACTTTTCCTGTTGGTATTTGCCTTGGGACAGGCATCAATGGAGTCTATCCGAGATTCCCTGGCTGAAGAACTAGTCAAAATGACAGCAGAGGTATGTATAGTGCTGAGAGTGTAGAGTTGATATTTTCTGCTCAGGGTCATAACGACATGGCATCTATATTTGGTGACTCTGAATGTAGTGTGAAAAATTACGGGGGGAGGCAGATAGGGTCCCAGGCATAAAGGCAGAGTTGGAAGCACTAAGGCAAAGGCATGCAGCTGCTCTGGAATTGATGGGTGAACGAGATGAGGAGGTAAGATATGTGAATAATTTAGTTGTGTATCCAGTATTAACAATGGTAGGCGTTGAGTTAAAAAGGTTGTTTGGGTGGTAGTTGGAGGAACTTCGAGCGGATATAGTGGACTTGAAGGAGATGTACAGGGAGCAAGTGAACATGCTGGTGAACAAGGTAAGACAAACATACACAAGTTTTGTCTAAGTGTGGACAGGCTCATGCTCATGGTTTCGTGCATTTTTTGGTTTACAGATCCAATGAGGGAGCAAGTGAAGATGCCGTTTAGTTAAACTGTTGACAAGCTCATTCTCATGAGTAGGAGGACCACCTAATCCTACTGGATCAGGACTAAACTTCTCTCTCAATGTTTGCTATTTTAATAATTTAGCTCGCTCTTTTGGGTTTGTTGGACGCTGTTTTTTTCTTTTTCTTTTGACATCCCTTGGATAGTGTCCGTGATTATACAATTTTACTTTTCTGTTTATTGGAGTTTGGTTAACACTGGTCTGGTTGGTTTATGATTGGTACATCATGTTCCCTTTGATACGTTTCAGAGTCAAAGATCGTTGTAACTAAGTATAGATATTCCTAGATTTCTGATTGCAGTTGTAGAGAGAGGTATATATGTATCATCTTGACATCATAATCAATAACACGAAACCTCTTAAAATCTGATCCTAAATAGTTCAGTTGTTAAATTTTCAAATCTCGGTTTACACCATTGTTTCTAGATATTGTATCTATATGGGCTTAGGCTAAACATATTGGGCTGGTTTAGGTCCAGGAAATGGCCCACGCCGTTAGAACACCTCTACTCTAGTCGAGCGAGAGCTTGAGGGTTTTCACTAAAACCGGAGGAATTTGTATTGAGCGTAAGTGAACAAAAAAAAAAATTACAAGAATCAGACGACGTCCCTCCATTTTCGGAACTTGAATCTAGTCTAATCTGATATAGATTTTTGAAATCCCTAGAATCTAAGAAGTCCGATCGCTTGATTGTTGATTTGGGCTTTTTAGTGTCTATCTATCTCCCCTTAATATATTCCTCGGAAAACTGAACATGTTCACGGCGGCAGCTTCGTCAAGCGCGGGAAGATGGCGGACAGCATTTCTCTCTCTCAGAGACGAAATCTTAACCATACCACCGCCGCCACTTCCTCTGTTGCTTCAGGATCTACTCTTCTCTCACTCTCATTACATTATCTCTGCCGTGTCTCTCCTCCCACCGCACGAGCTCATTTCAGATTGCTTGTTCCTGCTCGATTTGGTTTCCAAAGCTGATGGTCCTGACTGGATCGCTGTGTCTCGTCATACTTGTCAACTGGTGCCTCCATGTTCTCCTCTTTTCTATTATTGTTCTTCTTCTTATTCTTAATTAATGTCGTTTCGTTTGCCTTAATCATCCAGATTCACGATGTTTGTGCTCGTGTTCTTGTGCAACTCAATTCATGCTCATGGCCGCTCTTTCTTCACTCCTTTGCTTGTGTCTTGGAGTTTCTTCTTTGCCAACCCATGGCTTCTCCCTATTCCACTGCATATTTCTCCAGATTTGAACCTGTGATCCAATGCTTCGATACTTTAAGGTTATATCATCTCACTCTTTCATTGTTTTTGTCTTGCTGACTTTTTAACCTTCTTCTTTAATGTCTCCCCTTTTCCCAGACGTCTGGCCGCTCTCTACCACCGGAATAGCTTCAATTCCGAGAACATTCACCTAGTCAAGTTTCTTCTCCGCATAATTCCCTTACTACACCAGGATTTAGTTTTATCATATGGTTTTTCTAGTCAATACCCTACTTTAGATCTGCAAAAGAAGCTGCCTCAACATAGTAGTTTATGGGATGCCATGGCTCTTGCCTTTGGCATGTTTGGTGGAGCATTTTCTGCGTCTGAGTCTTTGTTTCCTAGTGACCTCTGCCAATGCACCCTGGAGGTAATCCCCTTCACATATCCTCTCACCTCTCTAATTTGCTTTGTTTCTCTAGTTGGTGCATCCTGATTTAGGTTCTAAGGAAAGTAATGGACGTCTTAGCATCCAAGCCCCAGCTTGTCGAAGACCGATTTATGTGGAGGTACGTCTTAAGGGCCTTACAACTGTGTCTTTGGTTTTCCGGAGGCCTCTTTTTCCTAGGTGCCCCTTAACTAATATTGTTTTTCTCATTTCTCTGCAGCTTTTATTCATGCCTTCTAGACTGTGTGCACGTGGTCCTTGCAAATATCAAATGTCCTGTTTCTGATCACGTAAGTAGGTTCTTGATAGCCTTTGCTCCTCTTAGCCTTAGATAAGTGACTTTATGGTTTGAACCTCAAATGCAGACTTTTCTTGTCTAAGCACAAGTTGTAATGTTGCAGGTCTCAAGTTTCATAGCGGCATTGAGAATGTTTTTCTGTTTCGGACTTACTGGCCCACCTCAGTTCTCTCACTCTGATGTCGTTCACATGGATCAGGAGGTAAATGCCAAGCTTTCCACATTGGTTTCTGGAGTAAGAAAGAACGCCAAAAATACTTCAAGCTGGTTGAGATGGATGTCAAGTATAAAGTCAGTGGAAAAAGAGGTATTACCTTTGCCCCATCAACATTCATCAGATCCTCACCATCTATCCTGTGCGGGAAATTCAAGCTGGTTGGAGAGAACCGTGCAGGCATTTCTTTCCTGTGTTACTACTGGTAATGTTAAGGTATATCTGAATAAGTAGAATTAAACGAGATGGTTTCATCTGAATGTGAGCATTTGGGTTTCAATCAGTTGTGGTTCAGTCGGCCTAGTTTTGTTTAAGTCAAACCTTATCTAATTCAAATCTAATTAATTTGGTTTGGTTTGATAAAGAAATTTTATTTAGAAACAGTGATTTGATCTGGTATGGGCCTATCTTTATCTTGGACATTCTTTGAATTTAGAAATTTGCACAGGTTCAATGGAATGTTTGTCATGCGTTAAGCAATTTATTCTCCAACGAGACAATAAAACTGCAAGATATGGACTAGTATGCATCCTTTAGCTTTCTATTACCCAAGCTGCTTCTCTCGGTGACCTTTTATCAACTCCTTTTCTTTTGCAGGGCTCCAAGTGTTTTCAGTATACTACTATTGCTGCTACGTGATGCATCAAACTTTAAGATAAGAATACAAGCTGCTGCCGCTTTAGCTGTTCCAGCAACCCCACTTGGTGAGTTTGATGCTATCCCTCTTCTCCCCTCCCCTGTAGCTATATTAATTCGGACAAGATCATTTTTTGTGTCATATTGTATGGGTTTTGGGGGATTGTACTGTTTGTCTAATTTCTTTCTCGCATGTAATATAATTGCAGCTTATGGGAGATCATTCCCTGATGTTGTCAAAGGTGTGGAGCATACTTTACAGAGTCTGAAATCTGACAAAACTCCAACAAATTTTAAATATAAGAGATCGCTTGAGAATCAGGTAAAGCCACGAAAACCACATTGGCCCCAATTTAGGTCGTTGATGAATAATTTATCTAAAGTGTGGTTGGTCGTTTCAGTTAACCTCAACCATGCTACATTTACTGAGCCAAGTTTCAAGCTGTCATTGTGAAGCGTTGACAGATTTTCTTCTAAGAGTAAGAAACTGGCAGCTGTTCTTGATACCACTGTTTTCAGCGCGTGAATTTTTAAAGGATTAGTGACTCAAATTTTCTTACCCTACAGAATGCCTCTTTTCTAGAGGAGTGGTTGAGAGGATTGTGTGCGACATTGAAGGAGGAAAAAAATGCGACTGGATCAAGAAGCACAAGCACTTGGAGTGAGAAGCAGAAGAAAGAGTTGGTTGCTAGAGCTATACGGTCACTTGCCAGAAGCCTAGGGGCTGGTGGACATAGCACTGAAATGGCTCTAAAGTTGCAGGAGTTGGATAGCAATATGAACTGACCGAGCAGCCTATGCTTTTCTGGTTATATAGGTCCTGTAATTTCCAACTCAAGTGACCGTAAACAAGTCGACACGTGTACATTGGCTCCCATGACAAGTTTTGTTTAGGTACTTTGAACTAGTAAATAGTTATAACTTTTATGGAAAACGAAGAGATCCAAAATTTGGAGATCCTGTTTAAGAGCATTATAGTTCAGGAAGATTCCTTTAGTCGATTCAATTGTAGCAGGAAATTGGTTGTTGTAGCTCTATGCATCATTGGTATTTTCTCATCTGCTATTCTACTCCATTCCTATTTTTTTTGTAATGTACTTTGCCGCATTCGTAACTTTTTTTTAATTAAGTAGCGAATTCAGTGTGTTGGGAATAAGAAAGTAATTTTGTTGTGTTTACTTACAGCACAACACAGATATATTCATTGTTCCTGCTCGTGACAGTGTCTAGAATTAGAGAGTTGCGATCACCTCACTAGAGGAAACTCCTAACTAACAGGAATAAGGATAGACAACACTACATGTGGTACACTCAACTACAGATGCCATGTGATACAACTCAGAGATCGTCTCCTGAAACCTTATCCAACTGATCTTCAGCCCCAAGCAGTGATGTAGATGGCTGGTCAAAGGCATGAGTATGGTCTGACTGATGGTAAGAAGCGTTCAACCCTGACTCTAGTATTGGGTGCGCCACTACCATATCAGGTGTATAACCAGCTGCACCTCTCACCAATCTAGGCTTCTTTGATGATCTCTCTTCTCCCGCGCTCTCATCTGGAGACCTAATGTTACACCCTGAGTCTGGTGTCAAAGGCTCCCGGTAAGATGAAAGAGACTCGTCAACTGAGAGGCTCTTGTCTAGTCCACATTCCTTGCCAGACTTATCTTGAAGGGGGGACTCAGATGTTGGGGCAGGGGTTGCAGGATCTGATTCGCCTGTTACTGGGGCTGAGGATTCGCCAAGTACTCCACTGAGTCGCTGTTGCTCTTCAATTATCTTCTTCAGATACTTCCCTTGTGCTTCTATCCGTAGTTGCAGCTGTCTTTGCACCTTGAAAAAAAAAACATCAAAGAATGTCATATCCGACGCAAATGAACTGCCATTGCTCCACTGAAACTCTTATTAATTATTTCCTTTTCCTTTATTAAGTAACAATGTAACATGGTGAAGCATACTTCTAGTTGCTCGTGCAATCGTTTCTGAACTTCCATCTGCAACTTGAGGGCTTCAGTTATCTGCATTCCCCTGAAATGGAAAAGTTACAAAAGCTTCTTACAGATCACTTAATCTGAAGCAATTGATAGTAGCATCACAGATAAACTCAAAGAATGAAATTTCACATACGATGAGCCGTCCAACCCAGAGAGCACATCTCCAGATTCTTTCTTATCGGTTTTTTTCCCTGAAATTTTTAAAATACCAGTTTCAGGAAAATAGGCAAGTGGGAGCATGAGAAAAATGAAGGAAATCAATGTGCGTCCACCTACCTTCAGAAGACGAATCTGGCAGATACTTTGCAAGTCGATATTTCTGAATCAAAAATGAGCGGATAATTGTACAAAGAGAGTGGGACAGATAAGAGAAAGAGAGAATGGACAGATTACCATTTGAGAATACCTGTAAGTGACTCTTGACATGGTATATAGTTAATCCTTGTACACCCATCACTCTAAGAACGCCTTTGGGTGTAGCTCCTATGAAATCAAAGGAAGAAAAATATACTCAGAAACACTAACCAAACAGATAGGCTTTGCAGATATTATAAGCAGCAATTGATCATAGGGTTTTGCATAATTCCACAAGATAACTGTAGACAGTAGAAGAAGGCCCATTAGGAAGAAAAAAAACTCACTATCAGGGCCACCAAGTTGAGCAACGGCATCAACGAAGCGTTCATGTAGCTCATGAGTCCAACGCAAACGTTGTTTGGATGCATGACTAGAATTGTTGCCTGCGTTGTCTGCTTCCATCAGGCTAAGATATATAAAACGTTTTAATGAGAGTTGTTGTTGTTGCAAGCTAAACAAAAACAAATACGAAAACATTGCTTGTCAGAAATGGAAATGATAATATATATATGAGGACTTGTGGTTACTGAAACTCATCCCATGTTATTGAATTAGTCGATTACTAAGTAACTTTTGAAAGAAGAAAAATAGTGAAGTCAAGTTAAAAGACTTCCACCAGAGATCCACCACAGGTTGGGTTTGAGAACACCGAATCACGGACATGGTCATGGGTTTTCACTAAAATCGGAGGAATTTGTCTTGAGCAAAAAAAAAAAAAAGGAATCTACGAACCTGTGGGTGGATCTATACAAGAATCAGACGACGTCCCTCCATTTTCAGAACACTCCAATCTAATCTAATCTAATCTGATATAGATTTATCTGTCGATTCTCAGTAGTAGTCCGATTGATTGATTGATTGATAATTGCTGGGCGGCGATGCAACTCAAAATTGTTCCAGTGCGTCCCTCCCAGTCCCAGACTCTTATCGAACGAATTCGAGGCACTGGCATTGACTATTGTTTGTACCTGTTTTTATGGGTTATGGGCCCAAACCATCCGAAGGCCCAACGTTAGATTTAGTTGGTGGGTCCAGATCCAAGTCAGCTAGAACAAGGACTCTGCAGCTGCCCTCATCTCCCGCTTCCAATTCCAGGCAAGCCTCGACGAGAAATCCTAGTTCCCGATAATGGATTTGGGAAAACTGATCCACCTATTTTGCCCATTTCTTCTCTGTTTCCACTTTAAAATCGCGGGGGCCTCCGTCCATATCTACTCCTCTCAGCCCTTCCATGATGTCGGTAATTCTCTCCTCCTCTACGGTGGCAGCGAGGGCATCTTCGCCTCTTCCCGATCTTTCATCAGGTATCCTATTATTATTCTCTTCAAACATTTTCAATTGGTACTGTGTAACAATATATATATCCTCACTGGTCAGGTTTGAGAACATCACTCTCTCGAGACTTAAGGGCCACAGCAATGGGTTAGTCCAAGCAGTGATCTTTGAAGCCTCCGAT
Source organism: Cardamine occulta (assembly GCA_028015245.1). NCBI lineage: Eukaryota > Viridiplantae > Streptophyta > Magnoliopsida > Brassicales > Brassicaceae > Cardamine > Cardamine occulta. Next base: position 22,015,906 of record CM051390.1, on the reverse strand, counting down.
CGTAACAATATCGGCGGTTCAGCTTACGGGGGCCAAAGATCTATTTGTTGCACTCCAGATTTGTCCAAGCTTCAAGGTTGTAAGCAAGGTGAGATCATTAGGATTCCTTCTGCGCATGACCCTAGATGGCCTATCCTCTTACGTGTCCGCTTCAAAGGAAAACATCTGTCCGCTAAGATGGAAGACACTGAGATTCTAATCAGGAAGACCGGAATCTATAATCTCTTATTCATATCCTGTGATCCACACCTCAAGGGCCTCAAAATGACCGGAAAGACTGTTTGGAAAAATCCCAACGGCTATCTTCCTGGTAGGATGGCTCCACTGATGAATTTTTATGTATACATGTCTCTCGCTTATCTCTTGCTCAGTGCCGTCTGGTTCTTCCAATATTTGAGGTTCCGGATGGATATATTGCCACTTCAACATTGCATAACAGTGGTCATTGTTCTCGGATTGCTTGAGATGGTCTTTTGGTACTTGGATTATGCAAATTTTAACAATACGGGGATGAGGCCTTTTGCCCTTACTACATGGGTTGTTACAATTGGTGCTTTCAGAAAAACTGTTTCCCGCATTCTCATTCTCTGTGCTTCCATGGGATTTGGTGTTGTCAAGTCCACTCTTGGTGGTCTCACTTCTAAAGTCCTCCTTGTTGGAGTTACTTACTTCATAGCTTCTGAGATGCTTGATATAGCTGAGCACGTTGGTATAATCGACGATATATCTGGAAGAGCAAAACTTTTCCTTGTCCTGCCTGACGCTTTCCTGGATGCATTTCTCATATTATGGATATTTACCTCTCTTTCAAAAACACTGGAACAATTGCAGGTATCTTTTTCTTTACAATAAAATTTGCAACCCTGTGTTCAGACTCTGTAAGCTGTAAGGTATTCTGGCAACTTCTTTATGATCGATTCTTACGCAGATGAAAAGGACCTCCGTGAAGTTGGAAATTTACCGCAAGTTCTCAAATGCTCTTGCTGTTATGGTTGTTGCCTCTGTTGCGTGGATCGTGTATGAGGTACGATCCTGTCAAGCCTGATTTGATGCTGATTTTTTAATAAACTCAAATCTTACTTTAGGAAATTACTGCTCAAGGCGTTTTTTTTAAGTATATTAGTTAGGACGATTGCTGCCTATCAACTAAAACTGGCGTGGAATTCAAACTAGAAATAAGTAATTAAAAAAATAGAGAGAAGCTGGTCTGATGATTTGCCCCCTGCAGGTGTATTTTAAAGCAACAGATCCATTCAACGAACGATGGCAGACTGCTTGGACTATAACTGCCTTCTGGGATGTTATTGCATTCGTGCTGCTATGTATTATTTGCTATCTCTGGACCCCGTCACAGAACTCCCAAAGGTATGTTACGACAACTTAGAAGGTTTTGATACCTGTCCAGAATACCAACAAATAAGCTTGGTTTTGTGATGCGAGAGTTGCTTACTGGCATGGAAACCGTCTCAGCTGAGCATGTTGTGCTCGTCTTAGCTACATGCTAGTGGTTCTTCTGTAGTAGTCCAATTTATTGTTGGTGAACATGGATGCTAATGTGAAACTAATGATGGACAGATATGCGTACTCGGGAGACGTGGATGAAGAAACCGAGGAAGCTCAATCTTTGACAGGGGGGAAGCAAGATGGTGGTATTAGCTTAGTTAAGCAAGAGAAGAATACTGATTCGGACAGGGAAGAAGATGTTGAAGAAGATAAGAGGGAGTGAGGAGAATCGGCGAAGAAATGTCAGCATCAGGTCAACTTTTGCACAAAACAACGAAAAGGAGAGTAACTGTGTGTTTGTTTGTATTTGTTTTTTAGCACATATAACTATATAAATAGTCGAAAGAATCAGTTTATCAATCTGAGTTATGCCCTTGGTTAATTTACTATGCAATAATCTTGTAGTATCGTATATGATGAACTATATGCCCTTATTCTTCTCAGCTCGGTGTTTCTAGAATTTGGAATCATCTCAAGCCTTGTGATAAAACTTTTGAATCTGTTTTTGGTGTAAGATGGGGAAGGGAGATTGAGATTTGTCAGGAATGCTGTAAATTATTACCCTTTATTTTATTGTGGTTAAAATGGTATATTGTGCATATTATAATTAACTTGTCAATACTGTCCGGACACGGAAACGGGGTCTCTCTCTCTGTCTTATTGTGGTTCAACACCGCCATTGCAGATTGCAGATTGCAGATTGAAGTGAGAGTGGAAAGGAAGAGGGAGATTCCTGCTTTCACTTATTATGCCTCCTCCTTCAAGACCCGCTCTCAACGGCGACATCGATCATGGACCTCCTCCGATTGCTGCTCAGAGGGTGAGGAACCAGCAGCCGTATTACCGGAGCTACTCATCGTCGTCATCGGCGTCGCTGAAAGGATGCTGCTGCTGCTTGTTCTTGCTGTTCGCGTTCCTGGCACTGCTGGTTCTGGCCGTAGTGCTCATAGTAATATTGGCGGTGAAGCCCAAGAAACCGCAGTTCGATCTGCAGCAAGTGGGAGTGGTATACATGGGAATCTACAACCCTAGCTCTCTGGATCCAACCACCGCATCTCTCTCCTTCACCATCCGCATGCTCTTCATCGCCGTCAACCCCAACAAGGTCGGAATCAGGTACGGAGAGTCCAGCTTCATGGTGATGTACAAAGGCATGCCACTGGGGAGGGCGACGGTGCCTGGCTTCTACCAGGATGCGCACAGTACGAGGAACGTGGAGGCCACTATCTCCGTCGATAGAGTCAATCTTATGCAAGCAAACGCCGGCGATCTCGTCAAAGACGCTTCCTTAAACGACCGAGTGGAGCTCACTGTCCGCGGAGACGTTGGCGCTAAGATCCGAGTCATGAATTTCGATTCACCAGGGGTTCAGGTTCTCCATCTTCTTCTCTCGTCTTGCTTACGGATCTAGTCCTAGTGTGAACACTACCTACTATAAATTACCACTCACACACACAACAGACAACACCGTAAAAAAAAAATGGTAAAAAAGGAAAAAGAAGAATTAGTTGTTAAGTTAATAGATTCCTTACGCCACTAGTCATGCTATCTATGTCCCCACTCTGCTTTCCGCCTTTGCTTCTCCTTCACTTTTTTTTATCTTTTCTAGGATCCCACGTAAAAGCTACTATATTGAGCTGTAAATTACACACAATGACACCATCACCCAACTGATTTTGTACTAATAATTAAAAACTCACAATTTGTTTTCTTTAAAAAAATTAAGATTTATATTGATGCGAAAAGAGTGATGATGATGCATTGCAGGTATCCGTGAATTGCGGGATAGGCATTAGTCCGAGGAAGCAAGCTCTGATCTACAAGCAATGTGGCTTTGATGGCCTCAGCGTCTAATTCCAAACTGTAACATAATATTATATTTCTACTGACCACTCCCAACTGTGAGGTTTAAAAGATCCAGCCAAACTGGTATAGAAACGGAACAGGATCCATACTTCCCCTTCTTCTTTGGGAAATTTTTGTTTGTACAAGCAACAATGTTTGTTTACCAAAATATAGCAATCAGTAATTAATAATTACTAACGCTGCAATCCCTTGGCCAATCTAATCTAAGGTGCATTAATCATTAATACATAGATATGCACGCATAGGTCAACAAATGTTCCGTTAATTATTTGAGACTAAACGGGATTATTACCAAGTTCAAGTTGCCTCTTGCGGTTTGCTTTGAATACAAGTGAAAAATCTCTTACCAGAATCAGCAACCCCACTTTTCATCTTTATAGTTGGTTTACACTGAATCGATGAGTACAAATAGTTATGCTTGGATCTCCTTTTTCACTCCCAAGCTAATAATATTTACTATTTCCAAGCTTTCTGCTCCACCTCCTTTTATTCTCTCCATCTTCTTGCTTTATTTCAGAGCCTTGTCTTTCTCCTTCACTACATTCAATCATATAATCTCTTTTTTTCCGGGTCGGCATTCAATCATTCAATCAGAGCACTGGGTAAGTTCCACACTTAATTATTGTGTTACAACATTGTTATTTTTGGTCATATATATTTACTAACCTATGTTGTTGTGTGATGGTGAAAATGGATGCAGGGTAATATTTGGAATGTTAATAGCCTTAACTCTGGTCTACTATATTCTTCTTGGCCTCTGAATTGGTCCCTTCAACTTAAACGGCTTTTGAGAACGCCTCGGAGATTGGGTTATTTATTTCTTCCGTGACCAGGAAATACTATTATTCAAAGGGCTTTAAATTTCGTGGGAAAGGTGAAGAAGAAGATATGTCTTTGGTTTTGGTTCCAATCTAAGACCACTCGCCAACCTAAAGACAAAATCTTCAAATCAATGATTCAAACTATGACAAAATTAATATTTGAACACATCTTACCGGAATGAGATCAACTCCGTCACTGAGATCTGCACCTAGACCATCCTTCTCAGATTTCAGAACTGTCATCTAAACAGCAAATCACACAAAGCAAACCAAATCAGACAAGTTAATCATCTAATTCAATCACATCTAAACGAATTTAACAAAAATCTCTTTACCTTAACGAAATCGACATCCCTTTTGACAATCTCCAGATCCGAGCGTAATGCATCAATTGGAAGTTTCTCAGATTTCAAAACCCGAGCTTTGAATAGCTCACACGTGTATCCAACGTGGGAGCTATTCAAAGCTCAGGTTTTGAAATCTGAATGAACTCAGCTCCCACGTGTATCCAACGACAATAACATCAACAACTCTTTCCAATATTCTTGTCTTAATGAGATTCCAGGCAGATTTGAGAGCAGCTTCCATGATGCCCTGGAAACTCGAACCTGGAAAGGAGAACCGATGCGGCAACCCTAAATCGGATTTGGAAAAATTGGGTGAGAGACAGAGAAATTGGGCCATATGTTTTGGGCCTCAACAATAAAAAGTCAAGAGCCCAAATCGGAGGTTACTGAGTCAATTATTTTAATATAAAATATAGTTTCTTGGTTATTTAATGTTTAAAAATATTTTAGTTTTCTTCATATTATTTTATTTTATTTTTTATAATGTTTATAAAAAAAATTATTTTCCGTTTAATATATTTTGTAGTTTTTATTTATTTCTTATTTAAAATATATTTAACATGCTTTAAACATGATATTGTTTTATTTTCATGTAGCAATAGCAAATTTTTGTTATTTGAATTAAACTTACGCCAAATGAATGATGTTTTTTATTCTCATTGAAAAAATTTAGAGAAAATCCTACCGAATTATCAAAATTTAAAAAATTCCTAACTAAATGAAACAATAGTCAATCTTATGTATAATTGATTTTCTCACCAAAACTGATCCGATTCTTGGAAAAAAAAACTTGACTTTGTAATTTTCTTAATAAACTGTAAATCCATAATTTTCCATCAAAATGAATAATTTGAAAATTTTCTGAAAAAAAACTGATATGTTTCTAACAAACTGCAAATCCGTTTTATCAAAATAAAAAAATTATAACTATTTTCCCGCCAAAAATTTATAAATGAACCGGTGTTACCTCTTGGGGAAGGGGAAGGTTATTCGTTCCTTCCATTTTCTTGTCCCATATATGTTAAGGGTCCCCATTTGACTTATGTTGATAGGATCTTATATTTCTTCCTTCACAGATTTGTCAGAAGAAGATTCTGAATACAGATTGGAGTATGAAGTGCTATCAGCAGGCTCAGCTGATCCATGGGAGAACATCGATTAAAGATGGGTTTCTGCAAGTGAAATGCATTCGCATGCAGATTCTGGCGGATCCACTTCTCAGGAAAACCTCAATGTAGAAAATAATATGGTGAAACCGAAGAAAGTTGTGGATGAAGAGTTACGGCCTTTAGGGTCAAGGTTAGAGCCGTAGAATGAGACTGACAGAGCGATAGTAACAGATGGAAAACCTTTGGACACAGAAGAAGACAAATGTTTTGAGTTTGAAGACGTGGAACAGTTGATTTCAGAAATAAGGAACATCCGTGACAACTTGCGATTGATGCCTGATTTCCAGAGGAGGGAAGTAGCTGCAAATCTAGCAATGAAAATGGCTTCCATGTTTGGAGTTGACAGTGATGACGAGGAAGAACCTGAGTGATCCCGGTTTTATCAAGTATTGCTGAAGATCAGAGTGAGCCACGGTTTAGTCCTTTCTTTATACAATGTTTTCGAACTTCGTTTCATGTTTGCGATAGATTTTGGCAGTAATAATGAGTTGCACAATGTATTACGAAGCAAGTAAGCTATCCTAGTTATCTGGGCCGACATGTTATGGATCTCATTACTTTTCTTTCTAGATATGTAAGAGCGTTAGATATTCTAGTCTCTAGCCTAAAATACAGCCTTACACAGACATCCTAGATGGAATTTGCTCTGCACTCATTTTTGAATATTAATCCGTATCATTAGCAGGAACAGGCTTCACAAAGGAGAATTGGTTTCCAAGGCTAATATCTCTAGTATATTCTATCTCTGTGGAATGATCTCCACCCCTGACAATAGTGTGCCCCTCTACAGGTTCAAGATATAATGTATAACACCCCGACCGCCACCGTCCGTGAGCACCTCCACGACCTCTAGGGGCCCTACGCCCTCTCCAGGGCCCGTGAGCACTCGACGTCCCCTCTAGGTACTACACTCACCCTCGTCTGACGGCCGGTTTGTTATCTCTCGAGGCTCTACAGACTTGTTACTATCCCTACAAATCACCACATGATCTTTCCCCGTGTTTTGGTCTCACTCACATGGTACCGACAATCACTTTCCGGTAGGTCACCCATCCTAGTGCTACTCCAGTCCAAGCACACTTAACTCTGGAGTTCTCTCAGGAAAAGTGACGAAAAAGATAAGTGCACTTTGGTGATATAGGTAGCCAAATCAAATCTCTTAACCTCTTCTCAGAAACCAGGATGTTACAACTCACCCCCACTGACAGACCGCAACGTCCTCGTTGCGCACCCATCGCCCTCAGGACTGCCTCCCGGGTCAGAACCGGTTTGACATAACCTAGAGCTCTGATACCACTTATAACGCCCCGACTGCCACCGTCCGTGAGCACCTCCACGACCTCTAGGGGCCCCACGCCCTCTCCAGGGCCCGTGAGCACTCGACGTCCCCTCTAAGTACTGCACTCACCTCTCGACGGCCGGTTTTATTATCTCGAGGCTCTACAGACTTGTTACTATCCCTATAAATCACCACATGATCTTTTCCCGTGTTTTGGTCTCACTCACACGGTACCGACAATCACTTCCTGGTAGGTCACCCATCCTAGTGCTACTCTAGTCCAAGCACGCTTAACTCTGGAGTTCTCTCAGGACAAGTGACAGAAAAGATAAGTGCACTTTGGTGATATAGGTAGCCAAATCAAATCTCTTAACCTCTTCTCAGAAACTAGGATGTTACATAATGGCTCAGCTTCAAGATCAGACATGCTTTGGTCTTCATAGTTACTCATGTAAAAGGCTGTCGAGTGACCGGTGGTCTTGGAGCAGAGTAGAGTGGCTCTAGAAGCTCTAAAGGCTGAGGTAGAGGTGCTGACACTGCCAAACCCACCAAGGGTTTCTGTTGGTGGCTTTCTCTCTTTGCCTTTCTTCTTCTTCACAGCCATGTGTCATTTCTTCAATGCTTTTGCAATTTGCTCATCAAACACCGCTTTCTTCATGTGTGAACCCATCTGCCCACATCAACAACATAAGTCGTTGCTTGATTCCTTACTTTCAAGCTTTCTCCAGCGCCACTGTTACGCTATTGTATATATAGCCTCGTAGAAAAACATATATGGAGAGTGAAGGCTGAGATTAGGATAAAGTACCTGAGTAACGAGTGCGTACAAAGGAAGCGTGATGTAGCTGCACAAAATCAAAGCTCCTACGCTGCAAATATAGCCAACTTGTTCAGCTCGATAGAATCGTTTCAACTTCCAAGACAGATCTAACATTTGGTTTTTTCACTAGTGAAGAGTAAAGCTTTACCCAAGAGAGAGTTTTATGATAAGTTTTAAATCCGTGTGGAAACAAGATTTTAGACCAAACGAATACTGCATGCCAAATTAAAGAAATGTAGTACTTACTTGTAACACTGAAGATATAGAAGAAAACACATCATACAAAAGGAAAAAACTAGTGTGTTGGGCATAGAAAATGAGAAAGATGTTAATTACCCAGAGCCAGAAGAAGTATGTTATCTGGAAAGCATTCTACAAAAAGAAGAGGCATTAGACAGAAGTTGTAAGATGGAACTAAAGAATAACATACATTGCTGAGTTTGTTAGGATCTAAAAGCAATCCAAGTACCTGAAATAAGGCGAAGTGAAGAAGATGAAGTAGCAACTGAGGGCTCACCTTTAACAGCCTAAAAAGGGAAGGGAGGATTATTCAGTAAACTAATAACCAATGATCCGGTAAAGCAAGCAAATGCAAAGATGGCTCACCTTTAACATTCAGCAGTAGAAAAATCACAAATGATGCCCATAGAAGTGGACTGCCGAGAAATACTTTATCAGCAATGTCGACAAATACCTCATCGCACTAGCATTGTGTGTTACGTACCTTATTCCAACTACCACCTTGAAATCGTCTTCCACTGATCTTTTGATGTATTTTTGGAAGTCGAACTTTCTTCTTGGAGCTAAATGGGCCTAAAGGAGATTCATCCATAAACATCACCAAAAGTAGAAAGCAAATACAAAGAGAGAACTTAGTTTTGCCTTACAGCTATGAAGCTGTGGCGCAGAGTCAAGTAGTCTGTCCTCCCAACAGATCGTAAAAACAGCTGTATGAAGCACCCCTGTAAATCAGAGCATATATCAATTTTTCATCAACAACTTTATGCCACGAGGGCTTGCTAAAGAAGAAGGAATGCTTTGAACAAACAAAAAAAAAAGAGAAGGAAATGCTTCTCAAAGCATAAAAAAATAGAGGAGTTTTTATCCAGAAACTGGAATGTTGTCTAACGAAGGACGTCTCATGAGTAAGCATGAATCTTGTTGGATCTACGCATAGAAAAGAGCTAATTTAGTGACATAAGAAAAAAAGTTGTAAGTAATAAGAGCTAGCTAGTAAAAGAAAAACAGAGCCTTTTGATATATGAAAATTGTAGTCTGAATGATTTCTATATATGAATCCAAAGGAGGAAGATGGCTTTATATAAGAGCCTTACAAACGTAAAGATAGAAACTTAAAGAAATGAAAAACGAAAGGATCACACGATCACACGATCTCTTTTTAAATGAAAAACTGAAACGTAAAAGACTTATTCGATTCCTAGATATTTATTTGGCTTCAGACTTTGACAAATACCCAACAAATTCCTCTCCTTAAACTGAAAATGCTCACAAGCATCAGTTTAACTTTCTAGACTTCGACCTCAAAGTGATCTTCTAAGCTTCTCATACTTATCCATTTTTATAGGCTTAGTCATGATGTCTGCAATTTGATCATTGGTTCCACAGAAAACCAAATATGATTCCTTCACTTGATAAGCTGCGTAAATAGTGGTACCTTACATCAATGTGCTTAGTTCTTCGATGCATAACAGGATTCTTGGACAGCTCGATTGCAGAACTGTTGTCACATATAATATTAATGCATTCCCCACTCACAACAACTAACTCTTATAACATTCCTTTGAGCCAAACACAATGACACGCAGAGGAATTGCTGCAACATACTCAGCCTTAGTGGAAGACAAAGTAACAATGTCTTGTTTCCTTGAGCTCCAACATATAGCTGCTTCATTCAACAAAAACACATACCCGGAGGTGCTTTTCTTGTCCTCTACATCTCTTGCATAATCACTGTATGTGTATCCCAACAGGTTGATGCTTGATGACCTTCCATAAAACACCCCAAAATCTAGTGTTCCCTTGAAGTACCTCAAAACTCGCTTGGCAATCATCATATGTTCTTCTTTGAGATCCGCCATAAACCGTGAAATCAAGCACACTACAAACATTAAGTCAGGCCTTGTTACCGTGATATATATTAGACATCCCACAAGCTGTTTGTAGAGTGTTGCATCAACTCCTTTGCTTCCCTCCTTTGTTATCACCGTGCCTGGAACAATTGGATTTTTGACTGAGTTACAGTTCCACATGTTGAATCTCTCCTTTAGCAGATATGTATATTGTGATTGCTTTGATGAACCTCCATTCCAAGAAAGAACTTCATTTTTCCCATATCTATCATTTCGAATTCTTTTTGCATAAATGACTTGAACTCTGCGCATAAGGACTAATCATTTCCAGTGAAAATTAAGCCATCTACATAGATGCTTACCACCAAAATCTTATTCTCTGTTTTCTTGACAAACAAGGTATGATCATAGTTGCATTTCTGAAATCCCTCCTTCTTGAAATAAGTCTCAATTCTGCTAAACCAGGCATGTGGTGCCTGTTTTAGGCCATATAGAGCCTCTCTCAAGCGATATACTTTTTCTTCTTCCCCTATTTTGACAAACCCTTCAGGTTGATAACCGTACACTTCCTCCTTTAGCTCACCATACAAGAAAGCGCTCTTGACATTGAGCTGATACACACACCAGCCTTGTTGAGCAGTTACAGCAAGAATAGTCCTTATTGTATACCATCGAGCAACTGGTGCAAATACCTCAGTATAGTCTACTCCTGCGGTTTGAGAGTATCCTTTTGCCACCAGCCAAGCTTTACACTTCTCTACTTTTCCTTCTTCATTTAGCTTCGTCTTGTAATCCATTTTACACCAATCTTCTTTGCATGAGATGGTAAAACCACAAGTTCCCATGTGTGATTTCTTTCAATGGACTGAATTTCCATTTTCATAGCATCTTTCCATTTTTCTTCCTTCACAGCATCATGGAAATGTATTGGATCATCGTTGCATATGTTAAACGCAAAGTTTATCCAGGCTTTTTCTTCGTCTTCTTCACTTACTTTTTTCTCCCTCATCTTCTTCCTTTTCATCAGTATCTTCTCCGTCAAAACCTTCATCATCTTCCCATGAAAAAACATTTTGCTCTGGTGTGCCTATTTTCCATTCCCACTTAGCATCTTCTTCAAATAAAACATCTTTGCTTATGGTGATTTTCTTTGTGATTGGATCGTATAGACAATAAGCTTTTTATTCATCACAAACTCCAAGCAGAATGCACTTATGACTACGATCATCAAGCTTTATCCGCTTCTGTATGGGAATGTGAACATGAGCGACTGACCCAAAAACTCGAAAATAATCAACTTTTGGTTTGAAACCTGCCCATCTCTCTTTAGGTACCTTGTCTTTGATCGCTTTTGTGAGACTTCGATTTAAGATATGAGTTGTCCATCTGGCTGTGTCTGGCCAGAAAAATCTTGGCATTTCCTTCTCAGAGAGCAAACAACGAACCATGTTCATGATTGTTCAGTTTCTCCTCTCTGCCACATCATTTTGTTGAGGAATATACGCTGCAGTTAATTGCCGCTTTATGCCATGGTCTCTGCATAACTTGTTAAAAATTTCAGATGAAAATTCCCCTCATCTGTCAGTTCTCAACCCCCGAATAACAGTTTTAGCTTCCTTTTCAACATAGTTTTTGAAAACTTTGAAAGTTTCAAAAGCTTCAGCTTTCTCTGTAAGAAAGTAAATCCATGTTTTTCTAGAGAAATCATCAACAAGTACCAGCAAGTATCTTTTACCACTATGAGATGTTGGAGTGATTGGTCCACATAGATCCGCAAGAATCAGCTCCAGTTTTTCACTTTCCCTCCACTTGCTTTTCTTTGGAAATTTTTCCCTTTGTTACTTTCCTACATTGCATATTGTGCATATCTTGAATTCTTATCTTAGATTTGGTAACCCTTTTACCATTTCCTTCTTCTGCATGAGCTGAATGGATTTGTTGTTTAGATGCCCAAATCTCATGTGCCAGAGTGATTCCAAATTTTCTTCTTCCACCTTGAGACAATTCTTAGCAATTTTTTTTTTTTTTTTGCATAAATCAGAAACATGCGATTTATTGTCATCTGTGTCTCCATGATCAAACCTCTCTGAAGATGATATATCTTGCACATGCCATTTTTGATCAGAATTGTTAGCTGCTTCTCCTGTAGTTGACCGATGCTCAATTAGTTGTTGGTCAGGTTTGGAACGTAGTAAACATCAGTTACTACTTGTGTGATCCCCTCCACTTCAATTATGATTTTCCCTTTCCTTGAACAGCCATCCTTAAGCTGTTTCCCAAATGAACTGAATGCTTGAAACCTTCGTCTAGCTCAATAAACCATGATTTTCTCTTGTCATATGGTTTGAGCATTCGGAATCAAGGAACAATACGCCTATTACTAATGTCAGAATGTGCCATTAGTAATAGTTCTTCCACTTTGTCAAACTCAGCATAGTTAACTTCTTTCTTGGCACGGATGCACTCGAACTGGTAGTAACCCAGTTTTCCACATCTGAAACAGTTGATGGCTGATATATTCACAAATGATTTGCTTCTCCCTTATCCCCTGTAACTGCCTCTTCGTCTCTGAAGATTCCATTTTCCTCTTCCTCGAGCATTCCTTGGTTCGTACGCCACCTGCAGAACTTGCTCTTCACTTTTCTTCTCCATCACCTTGTTCTCATGTATTTGTAGAGAAGCCTGCAACTCATCGACAGTGAGGCTATCAATGTCCTTAGACTCTTCGATGGAGCAAACAACAAAGTTGAAATTTTCTGTGAGGCTGCAAATAATTTTTTCAACAATCTTGACATCATTTAGGTTTTCTCCGCAGTTTCTCATGTCATTGACTGTCTCCATCACTCTCGCAAAGTATCTAGAGACTCCTTCTCCGATCTTCATCTCCAAGGTCTCAAAAATTCTCTGTAGCCTTTGGAGTTGTGCACGCTTCACTCTAGCACTTCCTTCATGCTTCACTCTCATTGATTCCCATAATTGTTTGGCCGTCTCCTTCTGAGTGATAGTCTTCAAGGTTGTTTTATCGATTGACTGAAACAGGTAATTTTTGGCTTTGAGATCTTTGAGTTTTGCTTCATCTAGTGATTTTTTGCTGTGCTAGACTTGGCGCTTCAATCCTTCTCAAATCTTCAAATCCCGGTTCAATGACACTCCAATACTCCTTGAAATGAAGCAGATTCTCCATGATCAAACTCCAGTGGTCATAGTCTCCATCGAACCTTGGGACAGCAGGTGTGCTGAACTTTCCAGCATTTTCCATTCTCTCAGAAGTGTTTTTCCTCTCAAACACTCACGATGTCTTTCGCTCTGATACCAGATAAAAGAAAAACAGAGCCTTTTGATATATGAAAATTGTAGTCTGAATGATTTCTATATATGAATCCAAAGGAGGACGGTGGCTTTATATTAGAGCCTTACAAACGTAAAGATAGAAACTGAAAGAAATAAAAAACGAAAGGATCACATGATCACACGATCTCCTCTTAAATGAAAAACTGAAACGTAAAAGACTTATTCGATTCCTAGATATTTATTTGGCTTCAGACTTTGACAAATACCCAACAGCTCACCTACCGACTGAAAACTCATAATCATGAGAAAGTGTCTCCTGCTCCCACTTTTTCCAGCCACGAATCTGTAGTTGCAGAAAATGATGAATATCTAGGAAAAGATGATTTTCAGAAAAGGAAGTCAGGCTCGCTATACCTTGAGTCTGCCAAGCATCATTGTGATGAAACTGTAGAGAATATGAAAGATAACCATGAACAACAATAGAATGTGTAGCTGGTGCAAACCCGTGACAGATATGAGTGGTCCATGCCCCTGCCGAAAGCAAAAGAGTGTGATAAACAAAAGAGAGAATGTAAAGTTTATTAAAAGGGAAGTCCTCATCGCAGGGGGGAAGAGGTAGTGGCAGAAGCTAGACGTCTGCGGTGGGTCTTGTCTTGGTCATGAGTAAGAGAAAGAGCTTGACAAGGTAATATAGAGGCTGCAGCCTTTTCAGGAATACAAATCTTGAGAATGTACTTCTCTCCGAAGGTGAGTAACAAGGAAATGAATCCTAGAATCATCAGCTCTGCATCCATTTCATATTTACATCTTAATTTTTCTTAACCAAAGACAAGTGTAGGAGAAAACAAGTCTCTCATCTTACCGGGTTTTATTTTTTCCAAGGCTTCAAACAAAGAGTTCTTATGTTTCTCCCACAACCACTGAGGGGAAAAAAATGTTTGGAGGGAAACAAAGGAGGAAGAGAAACTAAAAGAATAGGGGGGGATTAAGGTCAAACCGTGGCAACTCTGTGAAGAGCTTTCTCGAGGAGAACGAAGACAAGGATGAAGAAGGTACAGACGAGGGCAACAGCCCAGGTGGCAGTCTGGGAGAGCCCTTTCTCTTTGGCGCCGTCTGAAGGAGAAGCTCGAGAGTAGCCGGGAAGCAACAGAGAGAAGAAGAGTAAAGTGGTCCAACACCAAAAGCATCTTGTGGCCATGGGAGCCAGAAGAAGAAGATCCATTGTCCTTGATTATGTTGCACTATGAAGAGGGCAAAGAGACTAAATAACTGCTGTTTTGACTTGAATGTCCGTTTACGATGATATGTTATGAAGCAATAAATTATGAGAAGAGAAAACAATCATCAATGTTGTTTGAAGATAATCAACCTAAGACGTCTGTGTGTTTCTCCTTGGTGTCTCTATTCCAAAAGTCAACACTTACAGTCAAAACAGACTAATGGCACTGTTATCAGAAACTAAAGGGGGTTATTTCACTTTCTTCTCTCATCCAACACACAAATGAAAATTTGATTCCCTATGGGAGATCAGAGAGGTAGAAGAATATAATCGTCCAACACATTCATCAATCCGTATTGACTAATTGGTTATGCTTTTATGATTTCTTTCCGTTTTTAATTAAAATATTTGCCAACTTGCAACTTTTTAGATATACAATATTATCTTACTCTTGGCCATTGCTCCACTACCTACCACACATTTTTTTTCTTTATTTACCTAAATGTTATATACATGGAGGAATAACCACTTTCTCGGCAAGCATGGGATATCTAATATGATTAGAACAAAAAGGCACCTCTTCGTCTCCTTCAAGGTTGTTCTTTCAAGTAATCTGATCATGTTGTAAAGATTTTTTGGTAGATGTATACCTTAACATAAGACCAAAAAAACTACATACATTCTTAGTTATCATCTATCTACCGTTGATCCTGCTGTGACTTTGATACCGTGTTTGAATGATTTGGAAACTAATGGGCTAAACCCCTTTTTAGGCCTCACAATGCCTGCTTCCATCCATACCTAAATGGGCTCTTCTAGGCCTGTATATCTACTTAGCCGGATTGGGATAACTCATAACAGAAGTAAACGGTGTCCTTCTGTAGACACGCCATTTCCATGTCATGCAAACTATCTTAAATCCCGGACTTGTTCTACCACAAAACCTGGTCTCATCATTCTTACTTTTTCTTTTTAAAATAAATATTTGACGATCTTGTAGTTTAAAATAATCTTATCTTGAGACATGCGTAATTCTCCGAGACATACAGGCAAACGACGGCTTCCTCTCCTTCTTATTTAATTAAACCCTTAAGTTTTGTAGACTTATTAATATTTGTTCTTTTTTAATTGGTCAAACATAAAAATGTGCGATTTACAGAGGGCTTAGCTTGAGAGCATAATCATTTACCATTTGGGATTTGTATAGAGGAAACAGAGGAGGCATGAAGGATGAGATTGTTTTCCTCAAATTAAATTACACTGTTTTCCATGTGTGTATGTGCGGGGTTGGGATCAGCTTAACAGAGTAGCTTTTGAAAGTCTACTTTATTATTAATTTATGTAATAAAGTAGAGAGTATGATGAGTATTGTGGACTTGGCATCGCTGAAGCTTGGGCGTGAAGTTGAATATGTAAAAACAAATAATAATATGATTAAAAGGTCAAAATTGGCCACTTAAGAAATTGTGACAGCTTGGGTTACTTGTGCCTCCTTCGCTCGAATATCATGTATAGTATAGGTTGTAATCCTTTTGTTGAAATTTCAATTGGAGGGCTTTTTCGGTTGGATAGATGATACATCACAAGGAAAAAAAAAAGGGAAAGCATATTTTAAAATTGTTTATAAATATAAATAGGGACCAACTAGGTAGAGCATGACGAGTCTTTCTTTGATTCTGTCAACATTAGCCTGAGACGATCCCAAAAGCCTCACGTCCCTTTATATCCATGTGATTCACATGCGCACCACCTGAGACCAACAGAACCCAGAAGCCAACTTGTCCTTGTAATCCCTTGCATGCCTAATGCCTTCTCCAACTGTTGAAAAGTTGGACTTTCTTCATAATGATTCCTCTTCATGTGCCCCACTCCTCTACATATATTATATATATTTGAATATATATACTCATCTACCCAGACAGCCAGGATATCAAAACTCTCATCTCTTATATCTTACCTTGACTGCTTCTCTTCTTCTGCGAGTAACCAAAAAAAAAAAAAAAAAAAAAAAACTTTAGGGATGGGTTTCTTAGAGTTGTTGGAGGTGGCTTCTATGCCAATCGTCCAAGTTCTCATTATCAGCGTCCTTGGTGCTTTCCTGGCAACTGATTACTGCTCTCTTCTTTCTGCTGACACCCGAAGATCCGTGAACAAGGTAACGTCCATCTCTGCCTTTTTTTCTTTTCTTTATGACCATGCATTCATATATATTAGGATCATCATGACTAATAAGCATGTCCTTTGTAGCTCGTCTTCGTGGTCTTCACCCCCTGCATCATGTTTGCCAACCTTGCCCAGACTGTCACATTGCAGGACATTATTTCATGGTACGCACTACCCTTTTTCACTCTCCCCTATGAAAAAACGTGTGGCTTTGATTTAAGCAAAGCAGTTTCGCAGGTGGTTTATGCCCATAAATGTTGGAATCACCTTTCTAGTTGGAGGCTTTCTTGGATGGTTGGTGGTTAAGCTGTTGAACCCCAAACCTCAACTTCATGGCCTCATAATTGCTACATGTGCCTCAGGTAACATTAACTCCTCAAAAATTCAATCGAGATGATTCCTGAATCAAACATGATTCATATACATTTACTGTCCCATGTAGGCAATATGGGAAACCTTATGCTTATTCTGGTCCCTGCCATCTGTGACGAGGAAGGCAGTCCTTTTGGGAATCGGAGTGTCTGCAGATCCATTGGACTCTCCTACGCATCTTTCTCTATGGCCGTAAGTGAAACCAAACATATGATCTTCTCTGCGCAGACTTGTTGAATTAATCGTGACTGTTTTTCCAAGTGTAGCTTGGGGGGTTCTACATATGGACGTACAGTTACCAACTGGTACGAAGCTCTGCTACACAGTTCAAAGCTCTTGCAGCCGCCGGCTCGGTCAAGTCTCCCAACAAGGACATCGACTCTGATCCCCACACTCTTCTCCTCAAGCCGCACCAGAATCAAGACCTTGAAATCCAAGTCAAACAAAAGGCGTCTACTGGGACATACATCAAGGACTTGCTCCATCAGATTCTCGAGGAACTTTTCGCGCCACCCACCATTGGTGCCGTAAGTAAAAAAAAAACAGAAAACATGATTAAATTTCTCCAATCAAAAGCTACTTAATCCACTGCTTTGATGCGTTGTTATCTGCTCCAATCAGATTCTTGGATTCGTCTTTGGAGCAACCAATTGGCTAAGGAATCTCATAATCGGGGAGAATGCCCCGTTGCGAGTCATCCAAGACTCAATAAAGCTACTTGGGTATGGACTAGTGAGCACGTTTTTATTAGTTATGTAAATTACATCAACTAATAGTTAACTTGGCAGGGACGGCACAATTCCTTGCATCACACTCATACTGGGGGGCAACCTGATTCAGGGTCTGCGTTCCTCAGCCGTGAAGACATCAGTGATTGTGGGAGTGATCTGTGTGCGCTATATCATCCTTCCAGTGGTGGGAGTCGGGGTGGTCCAACTAGCTGGAAATCTAGGCTATCTTCCTCCAGATCCTCTCTTCCGATACGTTCTCATGCTTCAGTTCACACTGCCGCCTGCCATGAATATCAGTAATGACTCGTCATCATCCCCCTTCATTGTTAGCTACGGATAATTTATTAATCATAAATATTATTATGGATTGCAGGCACAATGGCACAGCTGTTTGACGTGGCTCAAGATGAGTGCTCGGTCATCTTCTTGTGGACCTACCTGGTTGCATCCTTAGCCCTCACCATCTGGTCAACCATCTTTCTTTCCATCCTCTCCTGAATATGGTTTGAAAAGAAGATGGAGTTTCTTGGTTGTATAAACTCCTTTTGATTTGCTAAAATACTCACTCACCTTATATGTAGTGTAGTATTCGGTATTCCATTCATGTTATGTTGCCAAATAAAACAGAGAAAAGCGATAAAAGTTTATGTTTGTGGGCTTTTTCTTATTAGAAAAAAAGGAATGAAGCGTGGGCCCACAGAGCCCAAATTGGAGAGGCGTGTTCAAGTTGGCCACAGAAAGAAACGTGCGCTGCATCGTCCACGTTGCTTAGCTTCAATAATTTATGAAACTTCTACAGTTCTTCACACCTGTCCTCCCGACCTTTCCTATCCTTGTTATTTTAATATATTAAATTTTTTTTAGTATTCTAATTCAACACCTCATCATAAATTGATTAAAAGAATGTGATTAAACTAATTAACATGTGGCGGTTGATCCAGGAGTCAAAATTTCAGAGATTATAACGTAAAAAAAAGTTTCTTATTTATTAAATTGATAAAACCCCAAACCACAGCCAATGAGGGATCATAAAGATTTTAAAATGGAAAAGATAAATATTTATCATTTGACCACACAGATATCTACAACACACACCATAGCCCCCGAACCATTAACTATACTGTGACCCTCTTCAATTCTTCCAGTTCCCGTGAAGATTTTATCGATCACAGAGATCGATCTCGTCGGCATGAGGTACGATCAGGAAGCGGGATCGTCCTCCCTATCGCTGGCTTCGGGATCGTCCTCCAAATCGCTACCCAGGGAAGACACTCCTCTTTTGGGTCCCCGAACATTGTCGTCGCAGCCTAAAACTTTCGCGAATGTCTTCATCGCCATTGTTGGTGCCGGCGTGCTCGGCCTTCCGTACACCTTTAAGAAGACCGGATGGCTTTTGGGCCTCCTCACACTCCTCTTCGTTTCATCCCTCACCTTCTTCTGTATGATGCTCCTCGTCCACACCCGCCGGAAACTCGAGTCCTTCTCCGGCTTCTCCAGCATCACTTCTTTCGGAGATCTCGGCGAAGCCGTCTGTGGATCCGCCGGCCGTCTCGTCGTCGATGTTATGCTTGTCTTATCGCAATCGGGCTTCTGCGTCAGTTACCTAATCTTCGTCGCCACCACAATGGCCAATCTACTCAGCCGTGGCACCGACCATATTCTAGGGCTTGATGCTAGCTCGATTTACCTCTGGGGGTGTTTCCCCTTTCAGCTGGGTCTCAACTCCATCCCATCGCTTACTCATCTCGCCCCTTTGAGTATATTCGCTGATATCGTGGATGTAGCGGCCACCATGGTGGTCATGGTGCAGGATGTTTTCATCTTCCTGAAACGAAGACCTCCGTTGAGAGTCTTCGGAGGCGTCTCTGTTTTCTTCTACGGATTGGGAGTCGCTGTCTACGCTTTCGAAGGGATCGGAATGGTAAGAACACTAATATATATTATCTCTGTGTGTTAAACTAATAAACCTTATCATTATCAAATTAATAAACCGTGGATGAATGTCAACAGGTACTGCCACTGGAACTAGAGGCCAAATACAAAGACAAGTTTGGTAGGGCACTAGGGCTAGCTATGGGCTTAATCTCGATCATGTACGGAGCGTTCGGGCTGCTAGGTTACATGGCTTACGGAGAGGAGACGAGAGACATCATCACCACGAACCTGGGGACAGGAGTGGTGAGCACTCTGGTGCAGCTGGGCCTAGCAATCAACCTCTTCTTCACGTTTCCCCTCATGATGCACCCTGTCTACGAGGTTGTGGAACGCCGCCTCTGCAGCTCCCGCTACTCAGTATGGGTGCGCTGGGCCACTGTGCTGGTCGTTACGCTCGTGGCCCTGCTCGTCCCTAATTTTGCTGACTTCTTATCTCTGGTGGGGAGCAGCGTCTGCGTGGTGCTGGGATTTGTCTTGCCATCGCTTTTTCACCTGCAGGCTTTCAAAAACGAGTTGAGCTTCACAAGAGTGGTGGTAGACGTTCTTGTTTTCCTCATCGGTGTTATTATAGCCGTTACCGGGACCTGGACTGCTGTTAATGAGATCATGACATCCAAGGCTTGACCTTCCATAGTATATTCTTCTTGTCAGTAGAAAAAAAGAGAAGCATTGTTACCTCCACATAACACGGCAGCATTGTTGTTATATTTTTATTACTCTCCTCAATAATTTGGTTGATCCTTATTACTCTTTGTAACCAGACCCATGATAAACCAATAAGAAAAGTAAGCGCTTAGAATCATTTGTGATAACTTGGTGGCCGAAAGAGCAGGAACAAATAAAACAGGTGTGAGTTTTCTCATTTCAATCACATTCACAATCACATTCTATTGTGTCTCTTCTCAGCAGCAAATACACTAAAACACAATTGCAGAAGCCACATTCTATTGTGTCTCTTCTCAGCAGCAAATACACTAAAACACAATTGCAGAAGCCACATCATTTGATGGACTTTGGCCGCCCCCTCTTTCTCCCTTGTTTTGCTACTTCTCCACCTGCTGATTCCTCCAGTATATTGGAATCTAATTCAATGCCAAGGCCATTGACATCCACCTTCTTAGAGTTGGCATGCTCTCCTGAGCCTATGGGAACCTTGCACTGGTCATATTTATGTTCACCACTGGAAGAAGAGTTTGGAATGATGCCCTGACGGTCGTCCCCTAGTTGCAACTTGGAGGGTAATTCTTCATCCTTTGAGTACAACAAGTGAGCAGGAACATTGTCTTGGAACACCGCCTGGTTGGGAAAGGAGGCAATCAAATCAAGAGCGCTCTTAGCCGCAGCAACAGCTTTTGCTGCAGCAGCAGCTTTCTCATCTGCATTAGCTCTGGCCGCCTTTGCAGCAATAGCAGCAGCCGCAGCAGTGGATCTTGAGGCCTCTGCAATCTCCTGAGGTGTCAGATCTGGGTTACTCAAATGCGAAGCTAAAAGATTGTTAAGATGGTAATCAACTTTGGTGGAAGAATGTGCAAATCCATTAGCATCACCGGCGTCCATTAATTACACTTACAAAGCTCACCCAACCTCTCTAATAACCTACAAACCAAAAATGCCTACTATTAGCACCCTATCTTATTCAATCCATGTTTCAGAAAAAGAAAAAAAAAACACCAGACTTAACCAAACAGAGCGACAGAGAAGCCGACATCGAGAAATTCTTCAGATGCATTTCTAGAAAACAGTGGAGTAAGCTCAAAGTTACCTTGAAAGCGCCTGCGGAGATAAGAGGAGAAGACCGCCAAATTAGGGTTTTGGAGGTCGAAATTTAAGACGAAGATGATATATAAAAACCACCAACGTCTTTATCCGCTGGACACGATTTTTGTTCCAATTTCACGCACGCTCCCGCGTTCTGTTTCGCATTTCCTGCCATCCGCTTTAACTAAGTCAAAAGTGTGTGTCGTTCCGTTTCATTTGAAATGATATTTTGATATATATGGGCCTTATTAGAATATTGGGCCCATTCTTAATCGAGATGAAAGAGGTCCAGGATATATTTAGTTTAGGGCTATTTTCCCTCTTTGCAGTAATGCCAAAGACTTGAACTTTCTTTCTTTCTGTATCTACGACGAACCAGAACCGGCGAGGTCGCGAGAAGAAGACCTTGGCGTAGAGCAGGTCATGTACGGATCTAGAGGGTAAGTATAATTACATTTATTCAACTCGATTAATTTTCCTGTTGAAACTGATTTGTATTGTTAAATCGATTTTAGAGGGTTAATGATCTGGAATCGACACTTGTCAATGTGCTAGTTGTTTTCTTGATTAGTTTTGTTCCCTTCTCGTTTAGAATGGGTCAGTCTTATTAAGGCATAGAGAGACGTAAGAGTGGGTTGGGTGTGGTTATATTAACTGGTTGAGTTGGGGGATCTTTCCGGGTTTCTTGTTTGATAATTGAAGGGCCATGTTGGGGAGCGGGGGGTACGAGGTGGGATCAAAGAGACAAAGAATGATGCAATCAAATCCCTACTTGGCAGTTGGCAGCGGTGCATCTTATGGATATGGCGGCACATTCCCTGTCGTTCGCCTCAGGGGTCTTCCCTTCAACTGCGCTGACATTGACATCTTCAAGTTCTTTGCCGGCCTCGACATTGTCGATGTCCTGCTCGTCAGCAAAAACGGTAAATTCTCGGGGGAGGCCTTTGTGGTCTTTGCCGGACCTATGCAAGTGGAGATTGCACTTCAGAGGGACAGACATAATATGGGCAGGAGATACGTGGAAGTTTTCCGGTCCTATAAGCAGGATTACTACAATGCCGTGGCTGCTGAGGAGGGAGCCTATGAGTACGAGGTCCGTGTTAGCCCACCTCCTACCGGGCCATCCAGACCAAAGAGGTTTAGTGAGAAAGAGAAGCTTGAGTACACTGAGGTTTTGAAGATGCGAGGCCTCCCTTACTCTGTGAACAAGTCTCAAATCATTGAGTTTTTCTGTGGGTACAAGGTTATTGAAGGCCGGGTACAGGTTGTGTGTCGACCTGATGGGAAAGCCACGGGAGAGGCATTTGTGGAGTTTGAGACTGTGGAGGAAGCAAGGAGGGCAATGGCTAAGGACAAAATGTCGATTGGGTCAAGGTATGTGGAGTTGTTTCCAACTACACGTGAAGAGGCTCGAAGGGTTGAGTCCAGGTCTAGGCAATGAATCTGTCCTTCACTATGTATCATTATATATATTTATATAATCCTTTGGACTAATTTGGTTAGCTTAAAAACCCAAAATGTTCTCCAGTGGAATAACAGGAATGTAAGACATGTCTGGTTCAGTTTGTCTTTTTTTTTTTTTTTTTTTTCGAATATATATTAAAAAGAAAACTAGTGACATTTTCCGAATAAATATGTAGCTTGAAAATGTTTCGAGCGAAAGATGTAGGGAGCTGATAGAAAAGGGGCAACTTATATAAATTTCTTCTTTTATAATCCGCCTATTAAACTTAGGCCCTTTACCATAGATAAACCTACTGTGGCCCGTAACTATTTTGGTGACATGTTTATTTATATATCCGATTTGATTTTGCATAACGAAAACCCCATTTGCATTCAAAATAAACTGAAATCAATTAGTGATAGCTGTTGAAGAATGAAAGTGAAACGAAAGGAAACAATGGGGCTCCATTTGCACAAAGTTCAAAGGTAAAAGCTATGGCTTCAAGATCTGGGCTTGTGCAGACGAGGCCGGTTGCAGAAGATCCGGCCATTGGCCCTCACCAGTGCCGTGACAGCCACACTGATGCCCGCCCACACCAGTGAGAAAAACAAGTGCCTATAACCACACCCAACTGCACCCAAACACACACCATCTTTGTCAGCCTTCAAAGGCCTTATGATTATTATTATTCCTACAATAACTCCAGGGATCATCAAACTTACCTTGTTTTACAGACACTGTTGCAAACCATAAACTGATCAGAATCACCGTCAATGCCACTGGAAAGTTCTGAGAAATGTAAAGGTATTTTGATATTAGACCATAATATCCCAAGGAACTGGCCGTATATAGTTGAAATACATTAAATGATGATGCTTACGGCTACAGCCTCAAGACCTCCCTTTCGAGACACAGGGGCCATGTCTCGTCTCACAGCAACTATATAGTGTCCTTGCACAAGATCAATCGCATCCTTTGTATGGGACCAAGAAGATTATGAAGAGTGAGTAGAGGTTGAGTTATAAAGTATTTGCAAACACTTGTAGTTAGAGCCACCAACCTGCTTAGTTCCATCAGCAAAATTGTTCAGGTAGTAGCGTGCAAGGGCATTCCAGCCATCTTTAAGGACCCCTAGGACAGTCCTTTGACCATACCTAGTATTATACAAGTTAGAGAAAGGCATAGTGGAAACACACTGTCTCATGGGTTCAAGAACGTACCTGACGAAATCTCCTTTTAGTGCAGGAGTGCCAGAGTACTGAATGCTAATGTCATCACCGTGATTAGCCCACACTGAAGGCAAGATAAGCATCAGATATGATACGAGTTTGGAAAAAAATTCATTAACTAGTGCAAAACCACATCTCCTGTAGAAAGGAAAATAAATACTGACATATCTTGTAGCATTCGTCAAAATTAAGATGTGAGCTTATAGCTTCTTCGGCGCCAAAAACACCAATCCTTTTGAGTTGAAGTTCCAGTATCTTTCGACCTATCATGCTCTGCAATTTGGCAGGAGGATGAGCAAAGAGCAAAAGGACAAGGGATGTCTAAGAATTGTATACTAGCCTGGGTGACATTTGTACGGTCTAAGCAATCTATGCAGTTTGTTCGCACAATACCAAGCTGCTGCTTCATTTTCTCACCCTTTTCATTCAACAAAAAGTACCTGTGTAATTCAACATAGTATTAGTAAATCAAGATTAGATATGCCAGGAGATGTACAATGAAATTAATACCCGTTTTTCTCAAGGAAATCCTCCATTTGCTCATACAGAATTGATAAGCGCTCAAAGTGAATATGGCCACAAATGCGATGGAAATCAAAGTGCAGGTATCTAGAGAGTGAGTCAGGTCAGTTGATAATAATAATATCCTTTAGTAGCAAGGATGTTAGAAGAACGCATAGCTACCTTGCATCATCACCAGTGATGTGCTGCATAGCACCTGCAAACTTCTCGCTTAAGCGCCCCTCGCCTCCATGCTGATTACAGAATAAATCTTTTAAGGAATAAGAAATTGAACTACCTCTCTCTGCATTGCACTTGTATTTACTGGACTATTTAAAATTGATGGTCAAGAACAGCAAACTGGAGATATCCAAAATTTTTCAAAAGGATATGCACCTTATTGACAAGATCAACCGCCAAAACTGATCCATATTTTTTCCTCAAGTCCAAAAAGTGACGCTCAGCTATCCTGGCCTGTAATTGGAGGTTACTAAAATAGTATAAAGGTAAATGGTTAATTACAAAATCATACTCACAGCTTCTTCAGGTTGGACAATCTCAAACTTGGGTTTGTAGGTCAGATCTACAATTTGCTCCCACATAAAAGGCATGGATCCTCTAACCTGCAAAATGTATAACAAATGATAAAGAAGAAGAAAAACCATAAGTATGTCTGTGAAAGAAAGGATCTATAAATGACCAAAGATTTGAAGAGTCTGCAAATATGTAACAATATCACCTGAACAAATGATGATGTGTATCCGTTCATGCGTACAATTTGCTCAGTCTCCACAAAATTAGCAACATAACCATCAGGGTCAGCTCCTCTTCGCCACATGCGTGTACCTTCCAAATGTTCACAAGGCATAATATATATATATATATATATCATATGAATTCCAAACAAGAAAGTTTCACCATGTATGGAGAAATATGCATTACCATTTCTTCTAGTGCATCTCCTAGCAATCAGAGTAATGTCAACGATATCTCTTCCAATGGCTGTTTGAAAACTATGGAAACGTGATTCGAGGTTAAGGAATAGCGTCTAAGAAGTAACAAAAATGGAAACCATGCAGTGAAATGACTGATAGAAAAAGGATATTCCCTTGAATTACTGGAAGCAAGAACTGATCAAGCTACAAAATTGAAACAACCAAAGGTGATTTTGCAAGTAGAGAAAACAGAGGAGTGAACTTAAAGAGTTTACTAACCTTATTATTGATAAGAACTTCTAACATATAATTGTTCCAAAGAAATCGAGGCTCAGCCTGCCATGAAGAATCCAAAAAAAGGATAGAATATGAACAAGTATATATATATATATATATATATATATATATATATATTTTTTTTTAATTGCATAAAAAGGGCGTAAGGGACACCTGTCTCCACAGAGGAAGCGACTTAGACTCATCACCCAAGTCATGCAAACGCTGTGCACTGAAACACAGACACACATGATTAGCAAAACCTCAAGTGTTTTTGTTTCCAGAAAGCAGAAAAGAAGTGATTTTACCTGAGTGTCAGGTTAACTTCATATGAGAAGTAGAGACCAGTTGTCCTCTCTGCGACACTTAGCAGCCTAGAGAAGTCAGTCTCCATCTTTTTCTGTACAAGGAATTTGAGAGCTGAGCTCCATTGTTCACAGATATATACATACAGGAGGGAAATAAAATACCTGTTTGTCTGGCGAGTTCTGATCACAAGGAAGAACCTTGAGGGAATTAATTTTGAAAATAGGATGGCCCATAAACGAGCCAACAGATTCGCTCTCGGTCACAACTAGCAAGTATGATCCTGAAATCCATATGGAAAACCAAAAATAGAGCAGATGAAGATGAAGACATTGATCAGAAAACCATGTAGACAAACCTGCCAGGAGCTTCAGCATCCCAACCACACCGTAAATGGAACGGATTTTAGGGACACGCAAAGAGTTGCATTCTGCGACTTGATCTGAGAAAGGAAAAAGGATCCATCTGTACATATATGAATGAATGAGAGGAGAGGGCAAAGCAAGTGGCAACAGACCTATGAGCTTCATGGAGCCGTCGAGACGACTAATGTCCAGACATGAAGAGCCTGAACCATCGGTTGGCTCGATCACGTACTGATCAGGGAATTCCCATAATCGCAAGCCAGAGTGTAACTTGTGCCTACCCTCCATTGGCTTCTGCAAGAGGAAGAATCAATCACCTTCTTGTGGAGATTAAAAATGACTTTGAGTGTGTATGAGATCTCTAACTAGGCAAAGGAGAGTAAGACCCGTTCTAATTGATTCCGTACAACTCGGTTGACCATTAACAAGTCGACGTTATATTTTTTCTCACGTTATATACATTTGCATTTATTTTATACATCATTAATCGATCATCAGAAGTTTTTTCTGCATTGAATAGAGAAATTCAAAAATTAATGGTCCCAACTCAATTCAGTTGCTTCCTTTCTTTACAATAAACATCTGGACTAAAGTGTTTTGATTCTTGACTTTTAAAAACGAACGACTTAAACACAAGTCAAATGTATGTATCGTGGCCCAAAAGAATGTGGTAGCTCTCGGCTCCATTGTCCATTGTCCACCCAACTAGGAAAACGAGAATCTTGAGAAGAGGGATAGACTTGATCCTTCACTTGCCGGACCTGAAGTCGCCTCTGTTGTTGTTGAGCTATGGTAGGCTTGTTGACACTTCTGGATCTGTCATTTCCATCATACATGGTTGGTTAGGTTTATTACAACTACATTAAGACACAGGACGGTCCAAGCCTAAGATCTAACCTCCTCTGGACTGAACTGAAGCAACATTCCCACTACAGGTAGTAAAGCCTCCACTTCACCTGAAACAACCACAGGTTATTTTACCCTACAACATCCACTTTATAGATCCACCTTCAATCTCCAGAGTTTTACCTGTTTCTAGCAGTTTTAATATCACATTCTTTAGGTAAGTCATATCTACACCTTCTCTCTTCTGTTTTCTTTCCATCTCCCTCAGCTCCGTCTTTAGCATGGCTTCCTGTAATCAGTATAACCCCCAAATTTTGAAACAAAACCATAAGAAACTGTCAAAGCCACCAAACTCTCGTGTAATCACATACCTGTTGGCTGTGAAGACGGTTTTCGCGCTCAAGATCCTCGATTTCCTCCTGATTCAGAATAAACAGTTAATAAGCGAAACAAGGGGCAGAAACAGATTATAATCAATTCTAGTAATACCTGTAAAGCTAAAATATGCCGCTGTGTCTGTGCTAACTCTTCTTCTCTTTGAGCTTGTTGCCTTGCCAATATCTGAAATTTAAATATCATGTGTGATGATTAGCTCTCACTCACTGTCCCATATCATTACATTTTAATGAAATTATGTTCTAGGATCAAAGATCACTCCTTGCTCAAAACAAGTAGACGGCTAACATTACAAACTCCTACCAGAATCTGGTGTTCTGCTGCAGAAGTGCCCAAGTTAGATACATCCTGCTGCTGTGACTCTGAAACTCCGTTTGAAGAAAATATTAGGTTAGTTGATGACTGTCAACCCTCTGAATCATTCATACGGGGAGGCCCTCTTTAAAATATATGGTATCAGAAAAAAATATCGTACCTGTGTTGTTGTTCCCATAGTGGTGAACCTGAGATGGAGAATTATTCTACTTAATGTCACATGAAGAGGGAAATATTAAAGTGCAAATTGAATGAAAAGTTACTAGCTAATGCCGATTAAGAAAAAAAAGAGAGCTAAGATAAAAAAAAAAAAAAAAAAAAAAAAAAAAGCATCATCTACTACGTACTACTGGCTTTGATTCCATAGATTTTCGAAGATTTTTATTCTCATCCAGAAGTCTAGATATCTCTCGATCCTTCTCCTCAATGAGTCTATCTGCAAGCTCACGTACTGATTCATGCTCCTCCTGCAGGTATGCCAGTTAAACACAAAGTATCGCCAATCTTACTTATTAAACCAGAGCACAAATTAGCAGGAAAAAAAAAAGATTTACCTTCAGTCGTTTATTCCGCAGTTTAGTATCTTCTAGTTCTTTTTCTAGATCTTCTGCAGAAGAGGCTTCATTTTGAGCGGTTAAAGCTTCACATCTTCCTGCAGATTACTGTAACCTTTTAGAGAACCAATTTCGATTTCCAAGAACTAATGACCAAAAATCGAAACTTGATTTCAATCAATTACGTCGCCATGTTTCTTCTAAAACCCGAAGGTCTTCTTCCCATGCTTGTTTCTCCGCCTGGTTGCGAGCAACAGTGGAATCAAGTTTCAATTCAAGACTTTTGATCTGCTCGCTGGCATCTTTAAGTGCTCCAGCTCTGAAATGGATATGAGATTAAAAAAATAACTCAGACGACCTATATATGTCTGAAGAACTCCACAAAGAGTCCCTTAAGAACACCATTTCTCAGTTTTTTTTCTAGGGCAAATTGAGGAGAATTAGCAGCCAACCTCAGGACTCAAATCTGAAAAAAGTTTTCAGTCTGAATATATATATATACCTTTCCTCGAGTTCTTTCTCAAGGCTAGCCAAAGCACCCTGAAGATCTTGCTGTGCCCTATCCCTCTCTGCAGATACCAAATATACTTCTTTTTCAGCTTCCTAACACCACCCAAAAAGATAATTAGCTGATAAGCACGTTGATAAACATCTAAATTAGATTCATCTTTAAATTCTAGGTAACTTACCTTTAGAGCTTCCTCAAGAGATTTGATCTGTTCAGAGTCTTTAGCTGCAGCCAGCTCCATGTCCTTCTTTTGCAGAAGCGCGTGAGCACGGATCTTGTAAGAAGAGAATTCACTTTGGAGACGGTTGATCTGTGAACAGTTACAAGAAATTTAATATGGTTAAAGTGAAGACAAGCTTCAGCAGAACATTCCTTAAAGCTCAAAATGGCTCTTTGAATCCATGATAATTCAAGATATGCGATTAAGAATGGATGACTGATAAATCCATTCTTACCCAACCAAGCTATAATATCTCTCAAAAGAGCAAAAACAACTCTGTACCTCTTCTCTTGCACCTTTGAGTTCAGCATCTTTTGTGCTTAGCATCTGGGTCTGCATGGACATTTCAGATCCCAGCTGACCTGACCATTTATATGAATGAAAGGTATATATTTTCATCGACAAAAGTAAAATATAACTACACTTAAGGTTACAAAGTTTCACGAACTCCATATTACTTCTCATTTTGCCCACTTCAAATTCGGCATGTAAGTAGTTGCTTTCAGCTATTTCCAGTTTAGATTTAAGGGCATCGCATGAAGCTTCCCAAGTCTCCTTTTCCTTTTCCTGGAGGAACAAAAAAATTATTGGCTTCTAAGATTGTGACAGAAGAAAATAGAGGAATTTATAAGGCCAAAGAAATTGAAACAGCTGTCTGATGGCTAAAGACTGGCACCTTATATCATGTTTACAGTTATTTATAAGTACTCTCATGTTCATTCTCTGGTTAAATCATGACTAGTTAATCTGCTAAATTGACGATGGAACTCATTTATAGACTAGTACGCAAAACATGTTCATAGAATAGAGGAATGGGAAACAATATCGAAGGACAAATGACAGGAGAAAGATATGGCATCAGAGAGTCATGGGAATCCATCTTTTAAACAATCCACTTACATTCTCCGCTTTAAGGTGTGCAAGCTCTCCTTTCAGAGTTTCTGCAGCAGCCTTTAGCCTTGCTGCTTCGCCAGTTGCAGCTGCCTCCATCTCTGCAATTTTAGATTCCTTCTCTGCAAGTAGTACCTAAAGGGGGCGTAAAATGGAAATAATTGGTGTGACGAATTCATCAATAATTTCAAACTATTCTCTCTTGTTCATTGAAAACCAAAGCACAGCATCAAATAATAGAAGTAAGGAATTTAGTAACAGGACTAACTTGCAGCGACGAAATGGTTTCTGCTGCTTTGTTCCTCTCAGATAGAGCATCTATGACTTGTGCTTCCAAACTCTCTAAGTTCTGTCAAGAAGGTGGAGAGAAGAGAAAACCTTGGATATCATCAGCGGACACAATCAAAAAGACAATGGTGGCTCATAGCATATATATAAGAAGCAAGACAATTACGCTGATGCTGACTACCTTTTGATGTTTGGCTGACAACTCAGTAACTGCAGTTTGCCTTCTCTCTTCCATAGCTTGTAATTGCTTTTTCAGGTCCTCCAGAATCTAGGATAAAAGCAAGTAAGCATATGAATCTATAACTCTCTGCTATTCTATTAATTGCAGACTAGTGATTACAGAAAATGAAACAGATCAGACCTGGTCCTTATCAAGAAGTGACTGTTGCAACGTCTCTATCTTATTTTCTTTAGGCTGCAATGAGCCGCGTAGTTCCTCGATAGTATCCCTGAGCCTGTGTATGGGAAAGTAAGAGAAACTCAAATTGTGAGAGAGATAGATGGAGAAGTGTGGGAAAGATGAGATTCGTTACATAAGAGTTCCGAATCAAAAGCAAAACCAGAAGGCTGTCTATAGAAAGCATATTTGTGTCATTTACTTGTTATTGGCACTCCTTAGTTGTTGCCTCTCCGCATCCATTGCTTTCAGTGCTTCATTTGCCTGTTGCCTAGTGCGCTCGAGTTCTTGTTGCATGGATGAGTGCTGAGAAGATGCTCGTTCAGCTGCTTCACTCACTTCCCGGAAACGGGTGTCGAGATCATCTTTTTCCTGAAGATAGCAATATAACACCATTGAGATTTAGACTGCATATATATATATCTGTCTAAAATACAGCATAGAAATTTCAAAATAGAAAGGTAAAGGTGGCATTGGAAACTCAAAGTGGGTTAGCAGAAAGCATTAAACCTTTTGGATTTCTTGAATGCGCTGTTTAGCCCTTTTGTGAAGCCTGGTGAATTTGGCGTCCAGGTCGGCATACTTCTCTTCGCGCTCTTTAATTTCCTGGTCCAGTTTCTGTTGAACTACACCAAAAATGAATAGCACAAGTTGAGAAAATAAAGAAGATGAGAGATCCAAATAGAAAATAAGGGGCTGACCTTGGGAAAACTTAGTGGAGTATTCTTGGGCTTTAGCATCAGCCTCAGAGTATGCTTCCCTAAGATGCTCAAGAGCTTGCTCAGCTGCGACTCGAGTTTGTTTTTCTACATCAATTTCTCTACTCAACGGTGCGACCTGATCGTGAAGTTGTTTCAGTAGAGCTGAGTCAGCTTCCACTTGCTCAGTTTTGTGGTGAGACCTAGCTTGCTCTAGTTCATCCTTTAACCCATTAAACTGGGATCTGAGAGAGTCATTCTCTAATCTCAGTTGAGCAATCATTTGATCATGGTTTTCTGTGAGATTCTGGTTTGCCGCATCATTAATGTCAGACAATTCCTTTTCTTCTTGCGCCTTTTCTGCAACCACATCAGGTTCCTTGTCCTCGGACATATTTGGCAGATGTCTCTAAAAAAGAGTGGGATGAGCCCACTCAAGAAACTATTGGAGAAATCGATATTTGAATTGAATCAACAATCAAAAGAGAAAGGAACATAAGGAGCGATTTGTATTGTATGTAATCGCCGGCCAGAGAAGAAGCTTACCTTGAGATGAGGGATCAGAGAAGAGGATGGAGAGTGAGATCGCAAGGAATCGGCGATTCCGAATACTGGATCCAAGGTCAAACGCCGTCGTCTCTAGCCCAAGAAGGAAATTGCATTCGGAACCCTCAACTATTTAATTATTTCCACGGATAGCCTTGAACTTTTTAAAAGACAATAAGTGAGGTTAACACCGTTACTTTGGAGCTTAAACGATGTCGTTCAAGTAGTCATTTCAGAAAAAAATTGCATTCATTGCGAGGAGATGATATATCTCTAACGGATCTATCATGATTTATTGGGCTAAAGCAACACCTTAAGGCCCATTATATATTTTGTAAAAACATGGCCCATTTTCCCAACAAGATGATATAGATGAATGCAATAATGAAGTCAAATCCATAAATAATAATAATGGCCGAGGGGAGAGTCCCATCATCGGTGTCTGTCAGTCGCCCACGAGCTTCTTCTAGCCGGCCACCGCTATTTGGACGTCAGGTACGCCAGCTTCTCTCTTGAAATTTCAAACATCATCAACATAGCAGTCTTTTTAAGTCAGGATAAATGATATAGGACTTCAGAAGAGTTCAGGCAGGGACATGCCTGTGGTGCGATCAACGTTCCTTACATGTTGCGAGGAGCATCAGGTTTTCATTTTATTTTGTTAATTTGGTTAGTTTTTTGGTAAATTTGTTTTGGTTGTGATTGATTGTGAAGCAGCAGGGATGTCAAAGAACACTGACTTCCTGGAACAAGTCTCCTCCCATTTCGGACAATCCGACGAGATCATTGTTGGGTGCCGGAGCGGAGGACGATCTTCCAAAGCCATCACTGATCTTGTGAATGCAGTAAGCTCCCGACAAAGTTTGAATCTTTCTGGGTTTAGTTTGTTGGTGATACAAATTTGGGATCCCAAAAATAATGCAGGGTTTCACGGGAGTCAAAGATATCACCGGTGGCTACGCTGCCTGGACCCACCATGGGCTTCCTACACAAGACTGATGATTCACCCACTCACCACCATCTTTCACACATATTGTTCTTCTATTTATCTCTTCTTCCATGTAAAATCAATAATGACCCTTCTTCTCCTACCTTGGAGAGGGCCTCATCATCTGTTTTCCCCCACAAACTATTTCTATATATATACAAGTGTTGTGTTTATTCTATTGCACATAAATGTAGTTGAAAATCAATTTTTTAAAATAAGATGAAGAGGAGCATCCGATCACGTTGTTGGTAGATGCGCAGAAAGATGGATATTGGAAAGGAGCTCTGAGTTTTGTATATTGTTCTTACACAGAAAAACAAATTAATATAGGCCCCTGCATGCTGACGACATGTTGTGATGCCACACGATGTTACATATCTACAAGATTTACCTTGGCACAGGCATTCATTGATACAGTACAACAGACAATACTATCTCATATTGAGTGTTCACTGTGGAGATGCTCATATGTTCAAAACAAAACAAGTGGTGTGAACTACCTGAACAAGCTCCAAAGTGTGAGATAAGCTACGAGAGAGGACTGAGATATTGACACGGCTCAATCAGATGAGTTAGTCAAAGAGGATCTGAGTGAACCAGGCCAATATCAGAGGTACTCTCTCGGACATAGAGAATATCTATATTGTGAATGGAAGTGAGAATGTCTGTAGGGGATCAAGAAGAAGAAGGAAAGACCAAGGGAGTGAATGTGCAACTGCAATTCTGTGAACATTTATTAACTCTGCTACTTTCAATGCACCAAACCTGGGCCACCTCATTTATATTAATCTTATTTATTTTATTTTTACTTGACCCGAAAACAAGTGAAAAGGGTACGTTGGCAGGAAGTTATAAAGCCCTTTGTGTAATGATAGTTTCAGGGGAATCATTCACACTTCTTACCACTTACTGCTTTGTCTTCCTTCCACAAGTAATAAATAACAAAGAGACATTAATAAGCGCAACCATATCTCTTCTTTCCTTGTGTAACCGCCCCTCTTTCGTTTTGTTTGCCCTCACTGTTTGAATCCTTAATCGGGCTAAAGTTTTAAGTTTTAACCGATTGGGCTAAGACTTTAAGTTTCTCCTAAATCATCTTATTGCCACTTCTTTCAAAGTTGAGAGACATACATACATACACTGAAAAGAATGCATTCATTTAGTCTTCTTCCATTTACATTTTACACATTTCCTCGGCTTTAAGCATCTTTCATT
The DNA here is from genome assembly GCA_028015245.1 of Cardamine occulta. NCBI lineage: Eukaryota > Viridiplantae > Streptophyta > Magnoliopsida > Brassicales > Brassicaceae > Cardamine > Cardamine occulta. Next base: position 21,981,624 of record CM051390.1, on the reverse strand, counting down.
TACTTTTTCTAATACATACGATACCATCAATCTATGCGCTTCCTCTCAGTGACAGTCCATGAGATACCATCAATCTATGCGCATCTTATATTTCTCTCCATACCCTTTTCATCCCATCTGCACTCTTATCTACATCCATTTCCTTTCACTGCTCCTATTCTTTTCTCTACTCGTAGCTCTCAGGAGTTGCTACACCCTTATATACAACCGAGCTGCAACCAAAACAACTCAATTATCAGTTTCGCTTCATCAATGCCTCTCAATTCAACAACGATCATATACTCACCTCGAGTTCCTAAGCTTCTTTAATCTGTCTCTCCACATCGCTGCAAAATGTGATCCCAGAGAAGAGAAAATATAAAATCAACAAGTCCACAAAGCACACTGAATATAGGTGCCATCCAGAACAGTTTGTATACCTGCATCGATGTACCTTTCCTCTTTTGAGGCCAAATTCATATTCCTCACTAGCTTAAGCTCTTCAGATAAAGGATCTGATCCCTCTGGAGCGCTGAACAAGAACACCAACCATGTGGTTAGCAACTGTGACAGAGTGACTAACCCAGGAAATCTATTAACAAACTAAAAACCTGTCAAGGATAATATTGAAGATAGGCTTTGTGCTCTGCGGTCTGCCTCCATAACCAATCCTGATAGCATCTTCCAGGACTATTGCTTTGTTCACATATATTGGCGCCTGTGATATGACAAACAAAAACAAGTTATTGCAGTATTCAAGTGTCAAGAGGAACAGGACAAAAGTTTCATCTATTTGAGAAAAAGAGAAGCAGAAAGATGGTGAGTTTAACCGTTTTAGAGGGAATAAATTGAAGAAAGCGTGCAACCCTACCTGGCATGCTCTTGCAACGTTGATGGCATCTGATGGCCGTGAATCAATGCATATAAGATCATTGTCTCCTGGCTGCAGGACAGATGGTTAACCTAAAGACATAATTGAGTTTTGAAAAATGTTTCCTAACTAAGAGGATGTTTGCAGTCTTTAAATTACCTTGCCAAGACATAGACCTGCATAGTACGTATTTACAACTCTACTTGTAAGCTTCACCATTTTAACCTGTTAAATAAAATAATACAGTACAACGTGTTAACTAAGCTATAAATGCTACTCTAATTCGAGTTAGGAGAGATAATTAACGGGAATATTGGAAATGAGACTGTACTTGATATCCAAGTTTGTCGACGACAGCAGACACAAACTGGAACTGATCAGGGGATTCCTACAACATAGGAGGAACAAAACAAGAATAAGGGGTGTAATTGAAAACATCAATAAGCATGAAAGCAGCGTGGTGGCATGAGATACCTCAGTCTCGTCTTCCAGTGGTAGGTCTAACAGTTTCTGAACAGCAGCGTCCCCTGCAAGTGTAAGTGATGAAAGTAAGCTAGCAGCAGATATAAGGAGGAGCAATGTGCACAAGGAATTGTGACGTACATACCAACAACAAGGGGAAGCAAGTAGTCACCATCACAGGAGATCTTGAGAAAAATAGTGGGGTGCTTGAATTGACGGAGAAAGCCAAGTCCAATAGGGAAAACACCAATCCTGGAATCACTAGCTCTTACAGCAAATGGAGGTAAACGCCTAGAAGATTGCCACATGGAATCTTCCCGGAATTCATGTCTTCGCATGTTGTAATGCATACTTGTCTCTGTTTTTTTTTTTTGGTTAAACAACTCAGCCAATTGAAAGGGACATGCCAGATTGAAAAAAATGAATGGCAATTTTCTTTAAATCAACCAAGTATTGAGGTAACAAAGAGATCTATGTTAGTGGAATTCAAAAAACAAAAAACGATTGAGGCCAACTCCCATAAACGTAACCCTAAAAAAGGAGTAAACATTACGGAATCAGAGAAATTGAATTCTAAAAAAGTCACATTGAATTGGTAAAAAAGTGGACCTGCAACGAGGACAGACGCTTGGAGAAACTCGAGATCGGGATCGCCCAGGCCGGATCGGGAAGTAGAGCTTCCGTGTGTAGAATCGCAACAAATAGGTGACAACTTAGGGGCACGATGAGACCGCAGCGATCTGAGATTCAATGGGGTGCAACAGCGAAAGGATGACGGATAAGGTGAGCTGGAAGACGAGACGGAGGCAGAGATGGAGCAGCTGAAGGCCGTTGAGTCGGAGAACAAGATTCTCAGATCATACGTAGGAACAGAAGAGAAGGCAACTCCGGGCATCGTGGTGGTTGAGAGAGAAAAAAAAGTGAAACAAAGCACAAAAGTAGAAGGGGAAGGAAGAATGATGGATAGAGAGAGAAGACGTGAATGAGGTCTCATTAGTCATTACCCATTTCATTTATTACTTAAATCTTAATATCTAATTCTAATGTGATTTGAGGATAAGGTTATATGCTTTTTTAATCAAACTCGTTTTACTCGTAACTTTAGCTCACAAATTAAATAAATTATATCACGTTTATTTTTATTCTTCTTTAAATGATGACGTGGAAAGTTATAAATAGCAAAGCAAATCCCCAAGGATAAGGACATTATTGGAGTGCGTGGAACGTAAAACTCAATAGTCAGTGGTGACAATGTGCCTAATTATTTAGACACTAACTACGATCATACGTTCACCAAAATTAAGTGGAAAGCATAGGATCTTGACTTCCTAATAGTTGGTGCCAAACCCAACAAAAGAAAAAGAAAAAAAAAAACACCGACCAATTGTGCACAAGTGGGTCAAGTGGTAATAGCATCCACGTGTTCAAGAAATATCTGAAAGTCCATAATGTTTGACATTTTTTCTTCTGCGACATTGATAGCGTTGTATTAAAAAAATATCTCAAAAGGTTTGACATCTTTTCTTTCATGGAAAACATTGAGGATTTCTACATCTACGTTGCTAATTTAGTTGATTTTATTTTCAGATACTCTTTAAGAAGTGATAAATATACAAAACCGATGGACAAGATTAACAACGAACCGAATCAAAGAAAGTGTGTGAGAGAGACATAAAAAGGAAAGAGTGGACCCACTCCGACTTCATACGTTCACGTTGTGCCTGTTAAGAGGATTATTCTGTAGCTTCATCTGTTACCAATCTCTTGCGTATACTACGGGGAAACTCTTTCAACATCTTCATCACCTCATACGTCCTTGTCTCTCTTCCAAGGTAGAGGCAAAGGCCGAGGGGAGTTAACCCATCCTGCCATAGTCAAAAAAATGGCACCATTAGTAGATGCTTTCAGAAGCAGATATTAAATAAGGGGAAAGATGAGGGAACTAGCCTTGTTCTTTACTTCAGTGTCCGCCCCTTTTATCAAAAGGAGTTTCACAATGTCGCTTCTTCTAGCCTGTACTGCAACGTGTAGGGGAGTCCACCCGTCCTGAAAAATCCAGTGCCAAATTGTCAACCAGCTGATCACAATGAAGTTGTTGACGATAAAATGCTTGACATCATACCCTGTCTTGAGCGTTTATCTCAGCATTGTACAGCAGGAGAAGTTTTATTGTGGGAGCCGATGCTGTTTGCACAGCATAGTGCATCAATGTCGCACCTTCCTATCATAAACCAAACAGATGAGATCCGGGAGATTATAATGATATCATTAGGTGACGACCACTTACATCATCATGAACAAATGGGTTTGCCGATTCCCTCAGCAGGTAGTTTGTAATAGCCTGCTTTTTACCAATTATTGCTCGGTGAAGTGCTGTCAAGCCTCCCTAGAAACCATATGAAAACAACACTAGATAGACCAAACAAAGTAGACAAAAACCAAGAGCTTCAAATAACTCCACAATCCACATACCACGTCGGTAGCATTGATATCAAGATTGTGTTTTAGCAAGGAATCAACCAGATAAAACTCTCCAGATGCTGCCAGTGTGTGAAGAGGAAGCCATTTTTTCTTGATAAAGCATTCATCACATAAATCATCAGAGACGCACTACCAGTACACTCAAAGATTGAAATTAAACGAGAGTATCATAAGGGGCACTTACGGAGGTGGCAACTGCTAGGTCAGGATTCCGGCTATTGAGCATAAACTTTTCTTCTTTCGAAAGCAGCTTCCGAGGACCTGCTCGAAAAATCAGCCAAATAAGCATTATTTTTCAAGAGAAGGAGACAATTGATTAGGTAAACCTACCCTCGGATTTGTTGCCACTGGGATCGTACTTTTCGCTATTGAAGAAGTTGGTAACGTGGTCGAATCCCCTGCCGTACACTGCCCATCTAGGGTTCTTAGGAGCCACTCGCTCGCTCAAAGATGTTACACCGGTTTCTTCATCTCCATCGTCGGAGAAACTGCTCGGTTTATCGAGAGTCAGAGGCCTCAGTTGACCCAACTTGGCTTCCTTGTAAGTCAGATACTCTTTTAAGTCGACGTTCCTCAGCGGAATTAGCCCTTGCCTCTTCTTCTCCACCCGAACCCCGAACTCCAGCTCCTGTGCTATTTTCCGCTTGTCTTTCTTCGTCAGATTCACCTCCGCCTGAATATCTCTCCATTCCTCCGGCACGAGGTTCTCCGGCTCCATCTCGGATTCATCATTTCTCTTGGCCACGCCCTGTCGCTTCTTCTTGCGCTCCTGGTGAGCAACCTCGGTCACCTCCTTCTCAAGGTAAGGGTCTTCGAAGACGCCGTCCTCGTAGACGAGACAGTCACCGACAATGAAATCATCGCCAGCATCCGGGAGGATCGACGTTTGAGAGGAATATGAAAGGGAGCGTAATCGTCTGGGGAAAATCAGGGACTGAAGAGAGGGAGAAAGACGATAAGGAGGGGGATGGGGAGAGGGAGAGGGGAGGAGAAAAGAAATGGTGTGTGGTGTGGCGAGCTGCATTATCGGAATCTGGGTCTCGGAGCTTTCTCCTCCTGCCGGTCAGATGTATTGGCCTCTTTCACAAATGGGCCTATTTAATGGGCCTGTTCTGTTTCAAAAAATGACCCCATTTTTGGCTTCGTTTAATCGTTTCAGTCAAGTCAATCTACCAGACAACTGAGTAGAAGAATCTGGGCGATCGATCCCTTCCCTGAAGATTTGAAATCCTTTGCAAATATGATGGCGAGATCGAGGACTCATCGTCTTTCAGCTCGGAAATCCTCTCATTCAACGCTCGTATTCGCGGTATTGATCATGGCCACTTTCGTGATTTTGATTCTTCTCTCCCTTGGAATTCTGTCCGTGCCTAGCCACAATGCCGCTTCCTCCAAAGCCAATGATCTCACTTCCATAGTCCGAAAAAGACTTGAGAGGTACGATATTATCCCGATTCATTGGTGTGCCCATATTATCTTTTGGAGCTTATTGTTTTCCCGTAGAAGTGGCGAGGGTGATTCAGAGAACGAGCGTTGGGTTGAAATTATCTCTTGGGAACCCAGAGCTTCTATTTACCACAATTTTTTGGTGAGCCTTATCGATTTACAGATTTAGTTGTTTGTCAATCTGTTTTAAGGTAGGTAGTTATATCAAAATTGTAAGTGATCTCTATCTCTAGTTCCAATGGCAAATGTAGATATTAGTAGTTTCTTTAGAGACATGATCAATGTAATAAAGCAAGATTCTGATCTTTCCGGTTTCTGGATAGAGAAAGGAGGAATGCAAGTATCTAATAGAGCTAGCTAAACCGCATATGGAGAAATCAACAGTTGTCGATGAGAAGACTGGAAAGAGCACAGATAGCAGGTTTCCTTGATCTCTTTCAATGCAACCTTGTTGTAGTATTAAGTGAATTCTCAGAAGCTTATTCTCCTTTACTCCTTCCATCTCCTCCTCAATAGGGTGCGAACAAGCTCAGGGACATTTCTTGCAAGAGGGCCCAACAAAACTATCCGTGAAATTGAGAAAAGGATATCAGATTTTACATTCATACCAGTTGGTATGTGGGATTTCTGTTATTTTTGATATCTTACATTTTATTTATCCCGTTTCACCCTAGATTTCTTAGGCTGCCCTTTTCTTTTCAATAGCCTGACTGACTGGTTCTGTTGATGCTACAATATGCAGAGCATGGGGAAGGTCTTCAAGTTCTGCATTATGAGATTGGGCAAAAGTACGAGCCTCATTACGACTACTTCATGGATGAGTATAACACTAGGAATGGAGGCCAGCGGATAGCCACAGTTCTCATGTACCTGTATGTAACTGAAAAAACTTTGGTATTCCATAAGCTTGTGCTACTTACTCCTTTTAATGCTCCTTAGTGACTGTGCAGATCAGATGTGGAGGAGGGGGGTGAAACAGTGTTTCCTGCAGCCAAGGGGAACTATAGCGCAGTGCCATGGTGGAATGAGTTGTCAGAGTGCGGGAAAGGAGGGTTGTCGGTGAAGCCGAAGATGGGAGATGCATTGCTTTTCTGGAGCATGACGCCTGATGCGACGCTAGACCCATCTAGTCTTCATGGTGAGTAGATGAGTTTTATAGGCATGTAAATTGATGATTAAGATGGAGATCCCTTATTTTGATTTATTTGGGCAGGTGGGTGTGCTGTGATCAAAGGGAACAAGTGGTCATCCACAAAGTGGTTGCGTGTACACGAGTACAAGGTTTGAGGTAAGAATCTTCAAGTGTAAGTGATCTCTGGGAGACATATGGAATGAGTCATACTGGGTGCTTAAACATTTTGTAAAAGGATGGAAAAGTAGAAAGTAATGTAAGAAGAAGAGTATGTATTAAAGGTGCAACGCTCTGATCCTAGACAAGTTTTTGAGGCATCGGAGGGATATCAGCAGCAATAGAAAAGCTTGTAGGGGTGTAACCTCTAGGGGATGATACATCATACATGACATTGTACGTTTCTGACTGGTTTGATATTAATATTTATATCTTCTAAGGATTGATTGATGAAATTGGGTGGTGTTTGTGTTTCACGTATCTTTAAAACTTTGTATTGTACTATAAACTAAAGAGAAGTAAAGGGGGATTTTGAATTCATTGGGAAGCAAAAGGAGGCAGAAATCCAAAGTGACAAGTGCCGAAAAAGTCTCGACTTCTTACCCACCCCTCGTATAATATTCAACTGTAAGATATTTTGATTAAACCATTCACATTCAGACGCGTGATTTATTATATTATTAATAAAGAAAATTTGGTCAGCGGAGAGAAGGTTCCATTCCATCCTTGGTTGTCTAATTACGAACGCAATATCCGAAGACAAAAATAAGGATTCCTTCTTTTTCTTTCTCTTTCTCAGACAAGAAAACAAATCATTCCCTTCCCTGCGTTTGTTCTTCGTCTCGAAAGATATGGATGATTCTTATCCTCTTTCTCCTCTCTCCCTCCTTCATCGGCTTAAAGATTCCTTCCATTTCGCCGTCTCTGCGCTCCTCGCCAACCTCTTCTCCGCTCTCTTCACCTTCTTCTTCGCTTTAGGTTCCTTCCTCTTATTTCCTTTTTTTTTCCCTTCCAATAGCAATCTCTGTGATCCGATGAACATAGAAATGAATTGAGGAATTGTATTATTATATTCCTTCTTTTTGCGATTATGATAGATATGCTATATTGGGTTGCTTTGTTGATTGTTTTATTGGCTCTCTCTCTCTCTCTCGCAGTGGGGACCTTGCTAGGAGCATTAACAGGGGCTTTGATCGGCCAAGAAACAGAGAGTGGATTCATCAGAGGAGCCGCCGTTGGCGCTATCTCAGGCGCTGTCTTCTCCATCGAAGTCTTTGAATCTTCCCTCCTCCTCTGGCAATCCGATGAGTCTGGAATTGGATGCCTTCTCTACTTAGTAATTATAACCAATCAATTTCCCTCTTTGTTTTTTTTTTTTGGTCAAACCAATTTCTGTTCTTTGTTTATTTATTTATGCTCATCAAATTCAAAACCATTTTCTGTCCATAGATTGATGTCATTGCTAGCCTTTTGAGCGGCAGGCTTGTTCGTGAGCGTATTGGTCCTGCCATGCTAAGTGCCGTCCAGAGTCAGGTAAAAACCCAACTTCACCATTCATTCTCTGATGCACCATACACATTCTAATCCATATTTCTCAATTTGTAATAATAAATAACAGATGGGTGCTGTGGAGTCCCAGTTCCAAGAGCAAACTGACATCTTTGACACTGCCATTTCAAAGGGTCTCACAGGGGACTCTCTCAACAGGATCCCTAAGGTCCGAATCACAGACACCTCTGGGGAGATGGTCTCTTGCTCTGTCTGTCTTCAGGTTTCTCTTACTTGCCTTTAAATACTCTTCTTCCATAGAATAAACTGTATCTTGGAAGGAAGAGAGATATATATGGTTACAAGTCGTTGAAAAGATAATTAATTTGACGTGTGGTGACGAAACAGGATTTTCAGGTGGGAGAGACAGTTAGAAGTTTGCCGCAGTGCCATCATATGTTCCACCTACCATGCATCGACAAGTGGCTTCGCAGGCATGCTTCTTGTCCCTTGTGCAGAAGACATCTCTGAGTTTAACCTCTCTTTCTTTTTTCTTCTCTTCTTTGTACATGAGGTATAGGCCCATACACACTCACACACACACACACTACTAGTGTTCCTTCATTATTTAGGTTACACATTACAGATTTTGATGCGCCAATCATTGTCACTTAACTCATCTCTTGGAGATCCTGCTTATTTATGTTACTCATTCTTGGCTTTGGCTTTATTCAAAAGGACATATGTTATATATTATAAGGTCTTACGTTTATAGAAAGTTTGGGATTGGGTTTGTAGAGGCAAATTCAAGATGAAGAAACCTATGTACCATATCCTTATCATCCAAAGCAATGCTCTACTCGTAAGGACTAAGAAGAGAGATATTACATTTATACATGAACAAGTCTTGAGTACAAAAATAATTGGGATGGGGATCCAACATGTCAGTAGCTTCAGTTTAAAATTATACATTTCTTCAAAAGATATATCAAACAGAAGAGAAAAAAATATATCTTTGGTTGGATAAATACAACTACAAGATGGATGGAACCTGGTTTTAGAGTTTCTTAGGTAAAGTTCTACCACCACCACGGATAGAAACAGAAGCGGTTTTGAGAGAGGAGGCTTTGCTGAGGAGATTGGTGTCCAGGAAGAGGACGACCACAGTGATGTCATCATGGAAATGCCTCCGGACTCCTCTCTCAATCTTGTTGAGATCAGAGTATCTCATCTCTCTTTTCTTTGCCGCCTCAAGCAATGCCGCTTTCACCAGTCTCCTCGCTATCCCCTGCATCAACATTCTCACTTTGTTTATCTTTAGGAAATTCATAAGTGGGAGGTAACTAAAACAGTTAGTGTGCTCATACGTTTCTTGGGTGGTTGCGAACGATTTCAACAGCCTCTTGGTTGGTCAGCTGCTCCCAAAGTCCGTCTGATGCAAAGATGAGAAACTGATGGTCTGGTTGGAGATCATGCACCGTTATGGACGGTTCCCCACTCAAGATGGGTCTTTTCATTGGCTCGCGCAGTCGGTACTTTGTGTACAAAGGTTCCCTGTTGAACTCCGGTTTCTTAAGATACACGTCTCCTATGGATCTTGATACCTGCAAAAGAACAAATGATAACTAGGCTTTCCAAATAAGTTGGAGTTATGATGAAAAGGCACGCACCTGAATAAGGCCTTTAACACGCCAGACATTGTGCTTTAAGAGGACAATATGGGAGTCATCGGGGTGCAAGGAGTGCATTTCCTGCCTCACAGACTCTATGCTTACATTATGTTCAGCTGAGAGCTGAACAGCAATAACCTCAGCCGTGGCCTTGATGACCTTTCCCAGAACCGCACGGGAATCCCCAACGTTAGCCACGTAGAGCCTCCCCTCGCACACCACACCCACCAGGCAGCATGACCCCACCGCTGCTATATGTGGCTTCACTGCCCACTGCTTCGCCACCACTCCTATGAACCCTTCCTCGGTCGCCTCATACGCCTTTCTTATTACCTCCACTGACATGGAACCCTGCTCCGCTGCGAATCCTGCAGACGGATTATTTCAGTGATTGATTCTTACTTGTTAGTAGTAATTATAGTTAGGAACTTACTCTTGAGATGGTGAAAGAGATGATCGTTGACAAAGCGGGAGGTCTCAGGGCCGCCATGACCATCATAGATACCAACAAAGGTTCCACAAGGACCAGAAGGGAGAGTGGTCAAAGGACCAGATTCGACCTGGCTCTGATCCTCGAGTAGGTTGTTGGCCTGGACGACGGCCATAGAGAATTCACCAAGAAGGTGGTGAGCAGAGTCCTTGTACCAGAGTAGGCCTTCTTGTTTGCCTTTGGAGTCAGAGTAATTGTTATCGGAGGAGGAGGGCCACAGACAAGCACACAAAAAGTTCATCAATATCGATACCATCCCTCATCTCATCTCATCGGAAACCTCCATTCACACCATACAAATGAAAATCCAATAGTTTTACTAAGGATGCAACAGCTGGTAGATCCAAACTAACATGTGGATCCAAACGCGGGAAATCTGAGAGTGAAGACAGAGAGACCAAACAAGAAAACTCTCTGTCTTTTCTTTTTTTAATATAATTTCAGATCTTTATGAACAGAAAGAGAGGCTTTATGCACAGAGCTGACGAATGAACACTCTCCCAATATTTTTACTTACTGGATCAGATTTCCAGACCCCTACTCTTATGCTTTTTACCCTCTATCTTTCTCACATTTCCAATTTACACCCTCCCACTATTCTCTTCTTCCATTTTCGCCCCTCCCCTAACGGACAAGAAGAGACACGCATACGTGTGCACGTGCACTCCTTAACTTCCCCATGTGGGTACATTAGCTGTTCTCATTATTATTTTTAGTTCACATTATTTTATCCGGAAAAATGTCAAAAAAAATTCAATGGAAACTTTTAAAGTTTCAACTTTCAAAATATCATTTAAATGTTAAAGTTTTTCATTAATTCGTAATTAAATAATAAATTTTTACTGATTAGGCCATTTGAGGCGCATCGTTAAATTGATATTTATTGCATTAAAGTTTCTGATAGCAACATCCGTTTAATAAAACAACATTGTTTCAAATTTTATTAAAAATCATCAATTTTCAAATTATAGACGTTTAAATTCTCATATTTTTCAAAAATGTCGTTTAAACACCTAAGTTTTCATTCACTTCATAATTAAATACATAACTTATGTTAACTAAACTTCAATTAATACGCTCATTAGTAGCTAGTTTAATCAAACTGACCAATGTTCCGACAACTATTTATCATTTGTCTTTTCTTTTTACTTTTGCTCGCTTCATCGAAATCTAACCATAATCAAAGAGTAAAAAATTTTCTCAAATTAAAATTCTCCTTTGGAAAAACATAATCGAACAAAAGTTTTTGCCACCTGAAATATCCGAGAAATTACCATGTAATTCTCTAAAAGCCCTTAAGATATTTTATTTTCTTAAGCGTAGGTGATAACTTATTAAATTTTTATTTGATTTAAATTTTAATTTATCAAATAAAAATTTAATTAGTTTAATCATTGAAAAGTCAAATAACCGATTTGATTTGATTTGGAAGTTAAACTAATTAAATTTTAATTTTTTGATAACTAATTAAATTTTATTTAATATTCATTGGAAAATCAAATAATCAATTTGATTTCTTATACTCACCATTCCTTTATTTTTAAAGCTTTACATGGTTAAAAATTTAGCATTATTTTATCGGTTATCGACAAATTAAAATTTAATTAGTTATCACCAACGCTTAAGAAACTCAACATCTTGAGGGATTTTAGAGAATTCCATGGAAAGTTTCTGGATATTCCAGGTGGCAAAGATTTCGTAGGATTATGTTTCTCCAAAGGCGGATTTTAATTTGAGAATATTTTTACTCCTTGATTATGGTTGGATATCGATGAAACAACCCGAAGTAGAAAGAGAAGACAAATGATAAATAGTTGTCGGAACATTGGTCGTTTTGATTAAATGGAAGCTGCTAACAGACAATTGTACCCCGTAAACGTATTTCGTCACTTGATTTAAAATCATGCCTTATATGGCATAGTCAACATAAGTTAGATATTTAATTATGAAGTCAACGAAAACTTAAGTATTTAAACTGCTTTTTTTTAAAATATTGAAGATTTAAATGTCCACTATTTGAAAGTTGATGATTTTTAATAAAACTTGAAACGATGTCGTTTTGATTAAACATAAGTTGCTAACGGAAAATTTAACACCGTTAAAGTCAATTTAACGACGTGCCTCAAATGACACAATCTATGAAAGTTTACTATTTAATTACGAATCAACGAAAAACTTGAGCATTTAAATGACATTTTGAAAATTCAGATTTAAAAATTGAGATTTTTTTTTTTGATTTCCTTTGACCGTTTGACCAAAAAAAAAAAATGGGCCCTTTATTTTATCTATATTAAAGTCGTTTGACCAATGACCATCATCATCACCCGCTTTACATAATATGGACCCTTTCTATTTATTTATCTCAATATGGCCCATTAATATATTCAACTTAGCTTCGGCCTTATAAGGACGGACTATGAGAACAACTCTAGTCCTTGTCGCAGCAAATCGATTCAATCTTTGTTTTTTGAAAATTAAAAAAGATAAATTTTGTTTTCTGGAATCGCCCATTTCTGTAACTCCGGTCGCGTTTCAATGGCATCGGCCCACTCCCTCGCCGCCGTTTCTGTTCTGGCTGCGGCCTCCAAGCAAGGAACACTTCCTTCGTATTCTTCCTCTACTCTCCACTCTCTTTCTTCTCTTCGATCCAAACCTCGCGAGCTCTCCCTTCGCTGGGTCGCCGTCAAAGGTATCTTCTCTTCTTTCCCTGTTTGTTTTCTTTTTCGAGTTGATCAGTGTCCAATTTTGTCTTCGGGATGATTCAACTAAATTAGCAAAAATCGAATGGTTCAAGGTAGTAGTAGTTGTTGATATGATTGAAGTTTGTGGTGAGCTTAGGGGGAGCAAAGGCGCAGTCGAAAGAAGCTGAAGTAAGTCCAGTGGTCGGTGTGGGAGATGCATTCAGTAATCTCAAGCATCTTCTTCTCCCAGTGATTGATCGGAATCCTTATCTTTCTGATGGCACCAGACAGGTTAGCTTTTCCGTTTGCTATCTTTTAGGAATGGTCACCAAAATCTGAATGATATTTGTTTGATAGGCTGCTGCTACAATTACTAGTTTGGCAAAGAAATATGGAGCTGATATCACTGTTGTAGGTAAGTATGTGTTGCCTTAAGCATATGAAATGAGCCATTTGATGATAATCTGACCACTGTTGTTGTTGATTCAGTCATTGACGAAGAAAAGAGAGAATCATCTTCGGAGCATGAGACTCAAGTATCCAACATCCGGTGGCATCTATCAGAAGGTAATGAATGATTCGATTATAGAAAGTTGTAATGGTTGATTGCAATTCCTTAATTAACCATGTGTTTTGCAGGTGGGTTCGAGGAGTTCAAGCTGTTGGAGAGGCTTGGGGAGGGAAAAAAAGCGACGGCCATAATAGGAGAGGTGGCAGATGAGCTGAGGATGGAGCTGGTGGTGATGAGTATGGAAGCCATCCACTCTAAGTACATCGACGCCAATCTTTTGGCTGAGTTCATCCCCTGCCCGGTCCTGCTCTTACCCTTGTGAATTGTGATCAACCAATCCCCATCCCTCCCGCCAAATGCTACACCATCTTCTTCTCTCTTTGTTTTTTTCGTAGAAGAGCATCAAGATGTGTCGAGGTTTGAGATGCATGTGTCAAACATTTTCTGTCTTTATCATCTTTTTGTGTCCTTGGTTTTCTCCGCAAGTCATATTTCCACCAGATATAAACTCCTTTAAAAGTGAAAATCTTTTCAATCTTATTCCCTAATAATTACTTAGTACAGGTAGAAGAATCAATATAACCCCCAAGAAACAGACCTTATAAATATGATGGCACGCAGGTACAATGCGTCAAAATTCAAGGAAGGATTAGTTAGCTCTAATTAATTACAAAAATAAATAAATAAATACATGCACTCACTCACCCCAAGAGTTTTTAATTACCAGCTTTGTTGGTCCAATCAGGTGAAATCACACGGATTGGTAAGGGAGAGGGGGGGGGGGGGGATATTAGTAAATTGGAAAGGAAGCGTAGGTGGCTGGCGTGTGTTTGTAAGGGAAAAGACAAGTCTTCGGCACGGAGTCACCGGCGTTTCTTTCTTCCGCTTACTTGGATCCTCTCTTTGTTTTTTGTTTTCTCCTCTGTTACAGCATGGCTACGACGGTGAGTAGCGCCGCTAATTCTGCTTCTCGCTACTCCATTGATTCCTCAATGTCGCGATCACGTCACGATTCCGACGCGATCCATCATGATCCGGCTCCTTCCTTTTCTCAGGACGATCCCTTCATCGGAAATGATACTTGCGACTACGAAAATGCTGATAAGAAGCCTGCCTGGAACAGGCCTTCCAATAGCTCCGCCGAGGTCGGGCCTGTGATGGGCGCTGAACCCTGGCCTGCTCTCTCTCTTTCCAACAAGTCTCCCTCTTTCGAATCTGATGGATCATCATCATCATCATCAATGCCTCCTCCTCCGCAGGTACTTGTCTTTTTTTTATTCCCCTGCCGATTATCATTTGATAACTTTTGAACCGAATCTATATGATCAGAGAATACTAGGGATTGACCAGTATCTATTGTGTATAATAAATAGGGTTGTGTTTCGTGTTTCTTTTCGAGCTCACTGATTTGCATGTTCGGAGAATATTGCCTTCTTCGTCAATGCTTGTTTCATTACCTCTCTATATGTATATCTGCGTCATGCTCATTATCCAAAACACTGCAGGTTGGTGGAACTCCTCCCGATTCTACTTCCAATGCCAATGTCAATGGTGGCTCCAGTGCTGCTGCTGCTGCTGCTATTTCATCTGAAAACTATACTGTTAATGGCCAAAGGAAACCTTTTAGACGGAATAACAACACATCCTCTTCCAGTAGTAACATCTCCAACCCACCCAATCCCAGGGATCAGAATCACACCCAAAGGGGTGCCTCTTACGGTTCAGGAACTACACAATTCCGTAATCCTCATAGGAATCGCAACAACAGCTCTTACCCTCGTGGGGATTGTCTTCACCATGGAAACAGGCGCAATTATGAGCATGGCAATCAAAGTGCATTTTCTAACCGTAACTATAGTGGGAGGGACATGCACTTGCAACCGCAGAGGGGTGTTGGGATGATGAGACCACAGATGCTGATGGGGCCACCATCTTTTCCTGCCAGTAGTGCGCAATATATGGCAGCGCCTCAATTAGGTTCATATGGTGGCCCCATGCTCTACCCAGGTATTCTTTTGCTCATCTTATGCTCTCTCATACATTCCCATTTCTGATTCCGCAATGTTACATTTTCAGATTATGCGCCGCACATCTTTATGCCACATCCACCTCCTGAGTCGATGACTTTAGTTGGACACTACCCACCTCTACCCATGTATTTTCCTAGTTTTGATGCCATGTTGTACAATAAGATACTGACACAAGTAGAATATTATTTCAGGTAAACGTTTCTGTCCATTTTTCTGCAATAGTTATCGAGTTGTTTGGTTGTGTTCCCGCATTTCTACTTGTTTCTGGTCCACACCAATGTTCCATAAGATGCCTCTATCACAAGTGTGAGTAACAAACTTTATCCTCTTGTAATTTTTAAAACTCAGCGCTGATAACCTAAGCAGAGATGAACACTTGCGGGTTCAGATGGACGATGAAGGATGGGTTCCTGTTAGAGTAATCGCAGGGTTCAGGAGAGTAAGTGGTTCCCCTCCCTCATTTTGTTTACACTAAGTCCTCATCTTATTCTGAAGCTGGCATGTTTTATTCACACTACAATGTCTACTGCAGAAAATATATCTTTATTGTATAAAGGTGTTGCTTATAACAATTGTGTTTGTTTGTTTTGAGTGATATAGCTACTCCAACCTTGGGGGTAGTAGTCTTAGTTGAGTGCGTACAGTGGCGGTTAAAAAGAGTAATTCTTTGAAATGTTTGCAACTTGTGCAGCTTGCGGAACTGACCAATAACATCCAGACAATATTGGAAGCGCTGAGAAGTTCAGAAGTCGTGGAAATTAAGGTATGTAAGATGAGCATCCTCGTCTCTCTTTCATTGATGCATATAAGATGAGAAGTAAAGTGGAAATGCTAAATGTAGAATGTGGATGGGATTGTAGGGTGAAACATTAAGGAGGCGAGGAGATTGGGACAAGTATTTATTGCCCCATGAAGCTTCAAAGTCCGGTCCAGCAGTGGCATCTAGCAGCAATGCCTCACTGGGGTATCAACTTGAGCGCATGACTCTATCAGAGAGGAGCAGAGACGGAGAGTAAAGAGATGCGACTAAGAGAGAGAGGAAGAAACATGTGTTTAGTTTCCTTTTGAAAGCTTCTCTCTCGCTTTCTTTCCCTTTTTTCTTTGTTTGGTTGAGAATCGGATAGGAACTGATTGATACTGGGGCTCATAAGGAAAACAATAATATGCTGCTCTGTTTTTGAACTTTTCTGGTTCTTTAAATGTTTGGTATAGGAAACAAACTGTTAAGACTTGAGACATCAAATTTTTATTAGTTGTGGGGTTGGCTGATAGCTATCCTCGTCAAAAAGTCAAAACATCTAGGATTCCCGCTAGTCATGAGAGAGGGTTTCAAGTGAAACCCGATCCCAAACACTAGAAAGCTCTACACTGAAACAGCTGGCTAGCATTGCAGTGACTTACCATTCCCTGACTCGTCCACGTGCAAAGTGGGCATGTTGTCTACCTCTTATGAATGGTTTGATCAGGCAGTTTGAAGACA
>CM051390.1:21941000-21964806 GCA_028015245.1 Cardamine occulta | reverse complement strand
CGAACAAGAAAAAGGTTATCGTAGTCGGCGTAGATGGGCAGCATGGACCTCTGTTACCGGAAACGCCACAAAAAGCTCAAGCAATTCCAGGCACTCTTATCCTTCTCTGATATATATATTTATATTTGATGCTTTTTTGCTTGTAATTGTTGGATTACCATATGTAACAAGAGCGTGTTCCGTATGATGACAACAAAAGAGGGTGGAGATAAAAGTGAAGATGGACTGCGAAGGATGCGAGAGACGGGTGAGGAAGTCGGTGGAAGGCATGAAAGGAGTCAGCAAGGTTACCGTGGATCCTAAACAAAGCAAACTCACGGTCGAGGGATTCGTCCAACCCAACAAGGTGGTGCACAGGGTGATGCACCGGACGGGGAAGAAGGCAGAGCTGTGGCCTTACGTGCCTTACGAGGTGGTGCCACATCCTTACGCACCTGGTGCCTACGACAAGAAGGCCCCTCCTGGCTACGTTCGCAATGCAGTCGCCGACCCTCTAGTGGCCCCGCTTGCTCGTGCCAGCTCCTTCGAGGTCAAATACACTTCTGCCTTCAGCGATGAGAATCCCAACGCTTGCACCATCATGTGATCTTTCTCAATTTTTAGATAACTACACGCTTCTGTATTTAGTGTGTGTGTTTGTAATATACAGTTTAAGCAACACTGAAATTCAGTCTGAATGATGTATGCGTCATGTAAATTCCACTGAAATTAAAAGGGAGAAACAGAAGAAGATAGAAGTAAGGAGATGGAGGAGTAATAGGAGAAATAGGAGAGAAAGGTGAGAAGCCATGAATAGACTGATTAGGCAAGCCATGACCCAAACAGGGTATATCAGAAGCAGTGCGTAACAAACGACAAGAAGACAGTGGCAGACGAGATTCAGCCCTCTCTCTTTAGCTTCTCCCACCAGCATCTTGATTTGCCTTTGGAATCAAATATGTTACGCTTCCATTTAAATACTGAAAAGATAGTCGTTGGGAAAAAAGAGAGAGACATGCAAAAGAAGTTGTTTCCTCTCTCGACGGGACAATGCATCCAGCATTTCTGCACATCCTTTGCTTCTCGAGTTATGTTTACATCACAAAAGCGTGTTTTAATCTAACTATCAAGGAACCATTTCTAGAGGCAAGTATCCAAATTGTTAAGAGTTGAAACGCATATGCTGTTCAATAACGGTGTAGTTATTCTTTTTAGAACTCATTATTGTCACATTCCACAAAGCTAGTTACAAGTTCGGTATATATGATTGATTACATATAGCAAATGTGAACAAAAACAACAAAACTCTCTCAAATAATAAATGTTCAGGATTTGGAGAACGCACGGAGTGTGGCATCCAACGCCTCCCGATCATAGTCTCCCGTGAACACACAGTTTCCCAGCGGACCTTTGAGAAGAATGAGCCTCAGCAGTCCGTCCGCCACTTTCTTGTCCACCTGCATTACCATACATATTTCAATGAATCTCTAGCTCAATAGATGCCAACTTTTTTTCATTTACATCTGGATTTCACCACTAACTCACCGCCATTATGGACTTGAACATGCTGACGGTCATGCTCTTTGGCGGTGTTGTAGGCAATTTTGCCCGTTTTAAGATCTTGTTCACTCTCTCTACGATCGAGTTGTCGATCCAACCAAGACGATATGACATGTCCACGGCCATTACCTGAGTATAAATAACAGTGTGAACAAATCTTAAATTTGGAGAGAAGAGGATGGTTAGCAGTATGGCAGAGAGGAGATACCGTGCCAGCAGCAACAGCTTCTCCATGGAGCCACTCTCCATACCCGAAGCCAGTTTCTATGGCCTGTATAAAGAAATGATAGGTGATGAGTGGATCTTGGCCTGAGAAGAAGAACAAGTTTCCAAAGATCCCGTCATGAACTACTTACATGGCCGAATGTATGACCCAAGTTCAGGGTTGCTCGCAAGCCGCTTTCTTTCTCATCTTGTGACACAACATCTGCCTTGTTTTCACATGATCGCTTTATCGCATAAGCTAATGCCGCTGGATCCCTGCGATGAAAATTATCACACCATTTTTACAGGTGGGGGGACACATGATCCCAACGTTTATTGTTTTGGGAACACTTGTAATGTTAATAATTACCTTGCCAGCAACGCCTCAATATTCTTCTCCTGCCATTCAAAGAACTCAGCATCCCTGATAAGGCCGTACTTGATAACTTCAGCTAGGCCTGAGGCCATCTCCCTATCTGGTAATGTGTTCAACGTGTCAGTGTCTACTAGCACACACTGTGGTTGGTAGAATGCACCGATCATATTCTTTCCAAGACGATGATTTATGCCAGTTTTTCCACCTACAGAAGAATCAACCTGCAAGGCAATGAAATGAAGTGAGCGACAAATAATAATGTCTTTGTGGATGATTAGGAGAAGAATTGGAAAAACGTAACCTGTGCCATAACAGTGGTAGGAATTTGGATGAAATTAACACCACGCAGGTAAGAGGCAGCAGCATATCCACACATATCGCCTATGACACCACCTCCAAGCGCAACAAATGTAGATCGTCTATCTAGGCGAGACTCAATCGCCTTGTCGAAGACTTTCATGAGAGTGTCCTAGAAACAATAAACAGCCTCAATAAGGGAAGACTCACTATCAAGACCCGGAAACTCTAAATCGAAGATAACAAATACCATGTCCTTGTATTTCTCTCCATCGGGCAAAATTACACTCTCGACAGTAACGTTGGGATTTCCTCTAGTTAAAGCATCTATAGTCTTGTCCAGGTATAGAGGAGCAACTCGCTCATTGGTGACCACAAGCACTCTCTTTCCGTGAACATGCCTAAACAAAAATTCCATAAGAACAAAACCATAGGCCTTAAGCTTACTAGGTATCTCCAACGATATCAACAAGTTACTAAATCAAAACGCACAAGATTTCATGAAAAAATGGCCTTATGGATGAGACCTTTGAAGAAGTTCTGACTGATCGAGCAATCCGGCGCCGATATAGATCGGATAACTCCGGTTACCCAAATCAACCTCGACGATTGTGGGAGCAGTGATGGAGCGTTTGTCGTAAAGCGGTTCGTTCATCAGCTGGCTGGCGCTGGCACCGGCGCGCACACGAGACCTGAAAATAGTGGTGGAAGATAAAGATAGTTCTCCAGGTTTAGACTTGGAAGAAGCCACCGGGAAATAGATGGTTGGTGGAGCAATGAAGCCACGGCTTTCAAAGGAGTTGAAATTCTTGGAGGCGGCGACGTTGGAAGAGATGGAAAGCGAAATGGTATTGGCAGCCATGGGAATCAGAAGTCGGGTATGGGGGGAGAGAGATGAGGGAAGAATTTGGGTTGGTGAAGACTGAAGAGAAATACATTGGGAAGAATTTGGTACTTTTGTTTGGGGTAGGTGAGTCTCTCAGGCCATTGGTGGCTGCCGTGTAATCTCCTACAACTCAGCGTACGCTAAGTCACATCAAAAAACGTTATTTGACGGTCTAAGTTTACCACGTGCGATCGGCGGTCCTGATGTAGACACGTACGTAAAGACTTGACTACTAGTCTTCTCATGTACGCCTCAGATAAGAAACGGTGCCGTTTTAAGGACCCGCGAAAAAACTGAGCGACGAAGTGGGTTTAGTGAAGCGCTGGAGCCGAATTCGAGAAACAAAAGGCGACGACACGCCGGTGAGGATCCGAGTTAACGGGAGTTTTGTACCCTTCTGTTGGAGATGGTTGTTGTGACTTGAATCGAGTGATAAAGTTCCCTTCGTCTTCCTTAAACCCTAGGTGATAGGGATTTCTGAAAGGTTTCGGCGACGGGAAAAGGAAATCAAATGGTTGACAAAAAACTATCGTTGGAAGATGAAGATCAAGAGGGATCGTATAACTTAAGGTCATCGCGGTCTAATGCCAAGTCGAAATCGAGGTCCTCTGGAACGAATCCTAGGCCTAGAGCGTCGAAGAGAGCTCGACTTTCGGGTGCTAGGGATTCGAGTCACGTTGATAAGGCCTGATTTCTCTATCTCTATCTCTTTCTCTAAGTTGTTTCTACATAAAGTATATGTTGATGAAGGTCTTGAGTTTCGCTTTTGTACGTCACGCAGATCAGATTGTCTTTCGAAGATTTCGATGAAGCTTTAAGCGGTTTCAAGGTATCTTCTGGTACGCGGCAATTGCCTCTTTGCTCCACAACTTTTACTTTAATTGCTCTTCCCTACGGTTTTTGGACTAGTAGCAACTCTTAATCTGCTCGGTGGTCTCTTGTTTAGGTTATGAAAGGAACCAGAATGCGGATTTATGGGTTGACAAATACAGGCCTCACACCTTGGAAGAGCTTTCTGTTCACAAAAAGAAGGTTGCTCCTTCGTCTCTGTTTTCCTTTTAGCACTGCTTTCTCCTTGGTTCACGTACCTAATATCCTTTTTCTTTTTTATGCAATCTTCAGGTTGAAGAAGTTCAATTGTGGTTTGAGAAAAGTTTGGATTTCTCAAAGGTAATGCTTGGTTTATCTTTGAAATTGATTTATGATTTCTTAGCTCCTGATACTTCATTGCAGTGAACATTTTTTGGTTTTCTGTATCATCAGGATGGTTTTAGGAATAATGTTCTACTAGTCACGGGGCAAGCTGGAGTCGGAAAATCTGCTACTATCCAATTGATTGCGTCTATCCTTGGAATCACAGTGTATGAGTGGAATGCTCCTATTCCTACAATCTGGCAAGAACATGTACATAACTCAAGTTCAGGTACTTGAAGAAAATATATTTGTTAGTTACTCAGTTTTGGCACTGCAATTACAGAACAGAAACTGGTTGTTGGTACTAATCCAGTGATTATCTGCTAAATTTTGATTAATTCTCCTAGGGCTAAAGTACACATCGAAGCTGGATCAGTTTGAAAACTTTGTTGAGAGTACTAGGAAATATGGAGTGATAGCTTCGCCAAGTACTGAGGGCACAAAGGGGCGTGATGTTCTTTTGATTGATGACCTTCCTCTAGCCAATGGGAGGCCTGCGTTTGAAAGACTGCAAAACTGCTTAGTTCTCTTGGTGAGATCAACACAGATGCCAACAGTAGTATTAATCACCGACTACGATAAAGCAGACTCTTCTGGCCAGACTGCCCGAAGCATGGAAGACCTTCAGTCATCTCTTGAGCGAGCAGGGGCTTTAAAGGTTGCTTTATCAAACTATTTGCAGTCTTGATCTAATTATACATATGTTTTTTCCAACTATAATTGATTGTCCACGTATGTATTCGCAGGTGTCTTTCAATCCCATTACGAAGAACTCAATTAAGAAGGCACTTCAGAGAATATGCAGGGAAGAGCATTGTAAGGTAACCACTGTGGAGATTGATCAGATGGCGAGTGCTAGTGGAGGAGACATCAGACATGCTATTACATCTTTGCAACTCTTCTCCGTTAAGCCAGAACTAAATCATACTAAGATAAAATCACCACAGCCTGACATGGATAACAGTTACCATGGAAACGAGCAGACTATTGACAGTGGTTTGGATAGTGGAATATCTTCTTGTTTTGGTAGAGATGAGACCCTTTCGTTGTTTCACGCCCTGGGAAAGTTTCTCCACAACAAAAGAGAGACTGATAATGTTATTTTATCAGGTAATTCGTTAGTAAGAAATTTGGAGAATGCAAATTAGAGCTCAGGATCACTATCTTCTAAGCTACTATTCGTGTCAGATTGCAGTGACTCTCTTGTGCATGACCAGTTTGCAAGGTTACCACTGAAAATGGAGGCGCCGGAGAAGGTTCTTAGCCAAGCTCATGGACAGGCAGGGCGGGTTGTGGATTTTCTACATGAAAATGGTATCAACTACTGGCTTGTCTTGACTATCCAGTATATACTTAGCATGTGCACCATTTTCCTCCTTCGTAGAGACACTGGAGAGCATACTTAAACTTACATGTGTGCATGCTTATCCAGCTGAAAAACATTTTCTAACATGGACTCATAATGCTTATCAAGTGCTAGATTTTGTGAGTGACGGAGCCATAGAAGATGCCTGGTGTGTTTCTTCGTATTTGGCGGATGCTGATCTTCTTCTCGCAGATTTAAGAGGAAAGATGAGTGGACATGACAAAGCAGAGGACGTTCTACAGTCAGCCGGTGCCTCGGTTGCTGTTCGTGGTGTGTTGTATGGAAACAAGCAACCATGGTCATCGAGGTTTCTTTTACCAAACGGATTCCAGTTGATTGTATTGTAGTTTGTATGTTTGAAATTAATATTATTGATTGATCTGTATTGTGAGTATGCAGATGGCATGTGATTCGGAAGCCAAAACTCTGGCAAGTGGAGCAATCCTCAATACAAACCAAGGTCGGGGCTTTTGCTTTTTTTTTTCAGGAAAAGAAACTAATTATACAAATCCAAACATTCGCTATATGCTTAGAAATATGATGTGTGGATGCAGATGAATCTGAAAGAGCAGAGGAACATAGGGTATGAGGGGTCAAGAGTGACAGATATATCAGTGATGGCCACAGAGTTCAGCCCCGTGCTGAAATGGCTAAGCTACAGGGTATCTCCAGATGCGTTTGCAGGAATGGGGGAAGAGACGGATGAGGAGGAGAGTGAAATTTCTGAAGATGATGAAATACAAGACTGGTGACACTTACTACATTTACCTTGTTCAGTCTCTTACATGTTAGGTCAAATGAAACTGGTATGATAGTTCATCATGTCAAGGGAAGAAATTTTTTTAAAAGGCCAATTGTTCTCCTTACTTCTCTATCTAACAACAAGCTCAGTGAATTCTATCCTTGGTTTGATCGAGGTCGACCAAATTAAATCCTTTTTTAGTTGCTTTTGGGATCATATTCAATTACCTAAAAGTTGGCTTATATGGTTTTATTCCTGAAAAAAAAACCATCTAACATTATTAACACACAAGGTAACTGCATATTAACAATGTATTGCATTGGAAGTGTCTCCTCCGTTTGTGAGTTTCTTGATGCAAGAAGAGGAGTGGTTTCTCTATTTTCTCGGAAGACAGGGTAAGATATGGAGGCTAAGTAAGATGGCAATGTTTGGACAGCTTTTTAGTTTTGTTTCGGTTAAGTTGACGAAATCAAATCGAATCACGAATTCGCTGGTAAATATGGGCTGACTTGTTTCTTTTTTGTTCAGCCATATGGGCTGACTCTATGAAATTGTGGTCTATAAAATATTTTCTTTAGTGGGCTACTATATTTATGCTACCATTTTTATACGAGCTGGTACCATATGGGCCAGGCCTTATTATCTTTTTGGAATATTGTTTGAATTTGCAAGGGCAAAAAAGACAGAGAAAAGGAAAAAGCGCGTGCCACCGAAATCATTAATTGAAGATAACTCCCACGCTCACGAAAAGCGCGTAGCGCGCGTTCCACCAGTCCACAGAAATCAGCCGATTTTAGAAAATTCAGGAAAATGAGCAAAACGAGGTGCGTTTGACAAATTTGCCAACGTTGACATTGACAATATACTGTAATATAACAAAGTGTAACGTTGCCTTTTTAACGATCGAATATGGGCTGGGTCAATAAATATCGGGTAGATTTATGGGCTAAATCATACTGGGCTGAGTTTAAATCTTTTTTTGTGTTTTGGATATTATAATGTTATTATAACGTTTTTGGATTTCAATTTAAAACACTATATAACAATCTAATATATAATTTTGTTAAGAACATATAAAATATTATATTATATAAAAACGAATTTTTAAAACTCATATACATCATTTTAATTTTAAAACAGCGGATTTTTATTATTTATATAATAATGATAAACTCATATCTAATTTTGTATAAACACTACATATATAAATTTGTTATTTGTTTTAAATTAAACTATATGATACTATAATCCAACATTTTTAAATTTTGTTTAGTTGAGTTTAGAAATTAATCACTATTGTATCAAATAGCACTTGATATGATATTTCATATAATTATCAATTTAAAATATTTAAATATATTGTAATTTAAAATATTAATTTACACATGATTTAAAATATTAACATTTTTTTATATGTATGTTCTGTTTGTGTTATTATTATCTAGTTCATAATTACTTTAATTGTATATTAATTTTAAATAATTTTTACATGAATTTAATCTTAAAATAAATTACTTTGAATTAACTATTTGTGGGATCAGCAATAAAACTCTTTCCATTTCTTAAAGAGTGTCATCTTAGGTTCTTAATACAGATTTTTAAATTCAATTTAAGTTTTGACCCTAATATTTAAGCTTACTAATTAAAGAGAAAAATTAATGGAGTATATTAATAAAGGGTATAAAACACCTTTTGAGAAACAGAGAAAATATATTGATGCAAAATATATTGATGATATTTATATATACCTTGTGTTCCTTAAAACTGTATGTTTGGAAGAAAAAAAAAAGACACAAAGAAATGATATTTTTTGTTCTTTATGCAAAATTTATGTAACATTTCCTATTTGTACCCATATTAATTCGAAATAATGTAAATGAAATAGGTGATAATTAATCATAATATAAGGCTATATATTAAGAATTGTAAAATTATATTTAAAATTATATTTAACATAACCTTTAAAATTGTATTATTAATGAAGATTAACGTTAATGAAGTACAATTAAAAACCACTGAAATAAATAAATGCTTATTTAAAACAAAAGTCAAGGAGAACAAGTTCATCTCCTCAAGCTTCCGGTTGCCATTCTTAGATCACCTAGCTAATAAATAATTACTATAAAATAAGAAAAATAAATGAGTAAGATTAGAACTTAATTAGCGTCTGGGGCTCAGTGACAATGTGATATCCTGGAACACCTTGAGCCTCTGTGACGTCTTGGTCTGGGTGCCTAAAACAGCTGCCAAGATGGCCTCTTCGAAGTCCTTGTTATCAGGCAATCCAGAATCTGTTGCTGTCTTCTCCAATGAGAGCCTTCTTCTAGCCACAGGGGATGCTGCATTCGTCCCTGATGATCTTGTCCTCTTCAGTTTTTCAGAGCAGATAAACGGCTGTGCATCCACGTTCAGTGAATTTCCATTTTGATCCTTGTTGCTTCTATGCAAGGGCGAGGGCGGGATCAGAGCCCGGCCCGAGTTCCCAGTCACGTTAACGTTAGCGTTCTCATCACCGTAGCAATCATCCCAACGTCTAGGAGCTGCTATAGAGTCCACTTTACTTGGGTGAGGTTGCCAAAGAGGAGCCACGTTGGGCTCAGGAACAGTGGCAGTGGATTCTCTGCAGGGCTGAGGCTGCCAAATAGAGGAAGATCCGAAGATGGCATCAAAAAGTCTTCTCTGCTCAACCTTATCATCTCCTCCTCTACTCATCATCTCAGACTCAAGGTCCCTGAGCATCTGCTGGGATCTCTCATAAGCCTTGAGATGTGAATCGACTCCTCTGGGGCCATCGTCCACAGCTGGCTTGACTCTTCGGAGTGTGTCTTTAGCCTCTTTGATTCTGCCTTGTTTCATAAGACAGATCCCAAGATTGCACATTTTGTTGTTGTCAGGCGCAATGCAAAGGGCACGCCGGTATGCCTCCTCTGCTTCTGTGTAGTTTTCCTTCTGCATCAGTGCCCATCCCAAATTCCCCTGTGAAAAGTTGTTGAATTTACATATGTGAGAGCAAGGCATGATTTAGTTAGTTGTTGGATTTACAAAAGTGATGATGATGATTATGATTGGTACTTACTAGTAGGCGGGTCCCCTCCTGTTCTACAGAGACCTGAAATTTCTTGCCTTGGGATCTGGCAGTTTTGGTGCGCTTACCATTGAAGGCCATTCCTTGTTGTATTAAGAAGAGCTTGTGTTTCAGTAGTCCTATTTGGTCATCTAATCTCCCACATCTCTGCACAATGACAAATAATATCTCAATACAAATACAGATCCTAATTAATGAATGAACTAATTTGGAATTTTTGGAAAGACCTTGTAGAGATCTAGAAGGATATTATCTAGTGACTCCTGGGCTTGATCGGAACACCTGACTCTCAGAGATTTAATTGCTTCGATGGCTTCTTCAGCCCTGTTTTGCTGCTTCATCACTATAGCCATGTCTTTGAGAGCACTGTCTACTCTGTCTCCGGCGTTAATGGCAGCCCAGAACAGAGGAATTGCCCTCTCTGGGTCCTTCTCCACCAACTAGAGACCAAAACACTCCCATCAGCAAAAATCCTTACAGACCTTAAAGAAAATTAGAGAAACAAAAGAATTACCTGAACATTCTTGGCTCTGACATAAGGAGTGTCTCCGACAGGAACTTTGTGGAGGGCATGAAAGGATTCGGATCGGGTCCTGGAGAGCCCGAGAGGCTTTGCCGGAGAACTTGGGGCCGACTTTGTGGGCCTGAAACCGGGAGGACCATTCCACACATCTTTCATCATCTTCCCTTCGGAGGAGGTCTCTAGGGTTTGTAGATTGAAAATGGAGTAGAAGAAGAAGAAGAAGAAGAATCTTTTAGAGAGTGAGAGAGAGAAGAGGTCACAATTGAACTAATAAATAGATTTCAAAAATTTGACCGTTGAGGTTACCGTTTATATCACACTAGCCGTTGCCTTCTCTATTTTCTTGTCCGCCTTTCTGGGGAGCGTTTTCTCACCTATGTTTTATTAGATTTCAATTAAAAAATTATCCCATTATAAGACAATTGGCTGCGCTAATTTATTTTTAACAAACCATTTATAATTTATTTATTTTTTCTTTAAAAAGAAAAAAGGAAAAACAAAGAAATCTAACGATTTTAAATGAAATCGCATGACTGATTTCAACATATAAATGTTCAACATTAGTAATATATTTGCTTCCATTAATTTTTTTTCTTGCCAAAAACGTAAAATCGTGGACCAACACTTACCAAATTTCACTATTTAAAAAAATATATGGAAAACAAAAAAAATTTGCATTTTACTATTTATTCGATATTACACTTACTCTACTTTTTTATTATAAGAAATTATTATAGCGTGATTAAAGTATAATTGAAATCAAATAAAATAATTTAGGTTGTGTCTTTTAGGATTTTAGTTTGATAAATGTAAGAAATTATCGGATAAATTGTCTACTACACAGTCTACACTAAAGGAGCCTAAGCAGGCCCATTTGAAAAGAAGATGTTACTTTGGGCCTCAAGTGAGTGGGTCGTATGGTGCAGAGTGCAGAACAACACCAGCAGTCAACAGTGCAACTTTCCGTACCCAAATGCAGGATTTAATCAGAGTTGGTAAGTCATGGTTTGGACTATGGAGGTATCGAATCAAGTTTAAGGACAGACAAACCAACCAACAAACGAAAAACAATAATCAAAGTTGATTGTTGTCTTGGAACCAAACATCAAAAAGTACATAACCAAAGAGAGACCTTTGTGGCTGAATTGAGATATTCTTCTATCAAGTTTCCTTTGGAGGGCCTTTCTTGGCTGCTTCTGCGGCTGCCTTTTCAGCTTCGATCTCAGCCACTATTGCATCAATTTCAGCTTCTTCTAGCTGGCGCAGCCCACTTTCCTCCCGTGTCATTACAGCAACCTCAATGTTCTTTCCTCCGCTCTCAACCACCTGCAAATGCAAAAGCCGATGTCAGCTCAAACCATTGGTTCAGGTAAGGTCCAAATGTAATGACATGAAATCCTGAAATAACCAAAAACATCAACAATTTTGTTGAGCAAGAGAAATGGTAACCTCAAGGAGAGCACGGATAGCAAGTTTAATAGTTTCTTGGCCAGAGGTTTCTTTGTAGTTCTTCTCAAGGAATTCCCTAATTGAGTTGGAGTTTCTGCCGGTTGCATTAGCTTTCCAAGCAGAGAAAGTACCAGATGGATCAGTCTGATACAGGGAAGGCACACGAGAGTAAGGGTCAAAGCCGACGATAAGAGTAGAAAGACCAAAGGGTCTGACACCACCACTTTGGGTATACTTCTGTTGAAGGCCAGCTATGTAGCGCGTGATGTACTCAACAGTAACAGGGTCCTCAAGAGTAAGCCTGTGGCTTTGACACTCGATCCTTGCTTTGTTAATCAAGACACGGGCATCTGCCTTGAGCCCCGCGCATGCCAAGGCAATGTGATTATCAAGGCTCACAATTTTTCTGGCTGATCTGTTAGAAACAAGCACAGTCAATTGGGACGAGACATCAGATGGACTACTATTTATAGAAAACACATTTATCTCAAAACAAAATCCACATATTGTATAGGCAGCAGTACATTATTTTGCAGGGAAAGAGCAAGCCGCATATATATATGTTACAAAGGAAGCTGAGTCCCTAGTAAAAGAGTATCTAAGACATTCGCGTAATTTCTTAGTAAGCAACAAGATTCGTCTAAAACAAGGGTTTCAGCTGCCGATTCCAACAACTAGCAAGTTATACACATCTAGACTAAAGCAAGCATTGATATCAGTCAACTAGCAACTGAATAAACCAAGCGATCCAAAACGAATAGCTCGTAAGTGTTAATTTGGATACAAGCAGAGATCGAAATAAAACCTAGAGTCCTGAAGCTTGGGGGTAGATTTCTTCTCGACGGCGAGGACGACGGTGTCGGTGCCGCGGACTCCGACGGCGGCATTACCCTTGCGGACGGCTTCGAGAGCGTACTCGACTTGAAAGAGGTGACCGTCGGGGGAGAAGACAGTAATTGCTCGATCGTATCTAGCCATCTCTCTTTCTTCTTTCTCCGATGATACTTTTCTTTCGTTTTCAGGGCAATAAAAAGCCGAATCCCAACTTAAGCGACAAGCCAAACCAAAAAATGTCTCACCCAGATCTTCTTCTTCAAGTTTATTAGACTTAATCACACTCATTCCCTTTAATGGGCCTAAAATGCCCAAAACTTCTAAAAACAGGCCCATTAAAGAGTAGAATGCTCTGTTTTACTTTTACCAAACCGTTGATGAATGACTCTAGATTTTCATTTGATACAAACAAAAAAGTATAACACTTGAAGATTTTACATATATATATATAGGCGCATGCAATACAATCATCCCAAAAACAGTTTTCTTCTTCTCCGTTGTTTCTGAGAAAATTGAAGCAAAAAAGTACGAATCTCCATGGGAGCAAGCTCTACAACTAAAGTGGACTTGTCAAGGGGTCCACCTTTTAGCGGAGAAGAAGGTCGTTCGTCTTCACCCTCCACTTTCCACTTCATCTTCTCCTTCATCTTTGCTTTCTCTTGATTTGCTGACAAACTCATTTCTGTCACTTCTTTGATCTGCAAAATCAACACCACTTATAGTATTAGTAATTTAGTATCTCTCTACTACATGTAGATGAGTAAATTATTTCTTACCATTTTCCCGTAAAACAACTTCTTCAACTCAACTTTAGCGAGTTTTGAGTAATCACTATCTTCTCCAGCCTGTAAACAACATTTCAAAACCCGTTTTACTACTGTCTTAAACCCATTCTTCAAACATCAAACTGTACCTCATATAGATGAGCCAGGCGGAGAAGGACGCTCCCAAGATCCAGCTCCTGAAGAGTGATGAGAGCAATGTTTGGAGGGAAGGTATAGAGAGGATCCATGACGTAACCTTTGACAGATTTGGAGGCTTTCCATTTGTCCTTGCTCTCGTGTGTGAATGCCATTAGAAGAGGAGAGTATATTTCCTGGCCAGTCTCTCGTCTCCACTGGCCTCCTTCTCCTACCTTATTTATGCTTACATGGTAATTCCCACGAACCTGCTTTTACATAAAGTATATAGTGTTGGATCAAAGAGTTTTCCTCAACAAAAAACACAAGTATCTCAATTATTTATACCGTTAATCCTGCGCAGGTATCATTCACACACACACTTTCCCTAAGGCCCTCTTCCACTCCTCTCGAATCATCCAAGCACATACGTCTGTTTCCATGTTTTCACATAATAATGTTTCTTGGCTTTTCTAAATCCATACTAGTAGTTAAAAGTAATGAACTTTGGAACCTGTGAAGCATCAATTCCATTTCACCGTCCTTAATACTTGCACCCCCAGTAGCCCGATCAACTAACACCGACAACTCTGTTTTCTTGTCTTTTGTGTACATTCCAAGACTAAGCTGAAGAAGCATACTAACAATGCGTTAACACTGCAAACCTTTACACAATCTATCTACTCCAAAAAAAAAAAAAACTTAATAGGTTTTGCCATTTCTGCTAGTTTACCGGATAGTAGTTTCCTGCTATTGGTTCATTCACTTCAAGAAGCCAGTCTGTTCTGTTATCCCGGATCTGCAATAGAGTGTACATGATCTATTCTAAGATACGAAATTGATATACCATATCTATTACCACCTGAGTACGCAATCTCATTCAATATTTGCATTGGTATTTGAAATATGGAGAATATATAAAATTGTGGGTACCCGTTTCAAAAAATCTCTTCCGTTAGAATCAGTATAAAACGTCTTTTCTGTAGTCATGTTTGTTATCATCCGCGTGATAATCTCTTTTCCTGTGTAACTTCTTTGATCAACAGGAACTGGACCAATCTGCTAAAGAGAATGAGCCTCAAGGATCTTTCTATCATCCTCAAAAGAAAAAGAAAAAAAAGAAAAAAAAAGAGAGAGTTTTGGAGAATATTAACGGTGTACTCAAACTCGGCGTGTTCTTTGTCTTTGTACAGTCTTACCACCTAGTAGATAACACAACATAAGTATCAACTAAGGACTCTCAATAGCAATTTGTATGGCATTAGAATTACCACAAAACGTGACTTACCTGTGCCACCCACGGACTAAACTGCTGGTGCACCTCGTCTACTAAAGGCCCTCGCACAATTTGCAACTTTGGCTGCACATTACCATTTATGTCAGTATACCACCATTAACAAAACACTACTTATATATCATATAGATTTTATGGGTTTATTTGTATTTCTAGACTAGAAGGACTATTATTATCCTCTTCCTACATGACAATGGTGTGTAGAAAAACAGAGAAAAGGCTAGGAATTTTTGATCTAATATCTTGATGACAGAACCTCAGCATCTCAATGCTCTTGGAGTATCCAGTTATGATCTACATATATGTATGGCTATCTTGTAGTACTGATTCATGAACTCACTTTCGAGGACGAAACAGCATAAGCCAATGAACCATTAGGTCGAAAAATATATGCACCGGAAATCTGGGGATCTTTTGCGTCCCCTACATTTGAATCATACCAGAAATAGTTCTGATCCACCAGTATGTCAGCCTGAAATATATTATTAGAAACAATTGTGTTTGAATTTTTTTCCCCAACTTAATATTGTACCAAGATTTTTCAGTGTGAACGAAACATTACTCCTGTTCTGGAGTTGTACATTCGTTGGAGAAGACCAGAGTCTGGAGAAAACAGCATCTTTAGATTTCCTGGACCAATTTCTGTCGTATTTTTCACTGAACTAAGCATCACTGAAGAGTGTGTGTGATTGCTGCTTCCTATATATATCATCCATTATACGAAAAGTGAATCACGAGGGAAAGGAACATGTGTAACTTTCTAAGCATGAGCCTTTCTCTGCATACCTTCCGCAGATGCTTTAGATATGAAGAAGGTGTTCCAACCAAGTGGCGGCACTGTTGCTTTAAACACGAGCCAGTACTTTGGAATCTGCAGTGAAGATATTCCCAAATAAGCTTTTGTATAGAAACTTCTGAGGTTGCTCGTGATATTATCCATAGGGATGTATTGAGCGTCAAGGGTGTTTCCAGATGAATCTTCCACGCTTAGACCTTCATCATTGACCTGTTAGATACCGTAACTCTTAGTAAAACATAGACATTGATCTCAAGTAAACTATATTCAACTAGTAAACAGACGCATGAAACATAACCGGAATCCTGATGATTTCTGTACGATTCCATCCAAGGGAGTTATACACCACCAGAATCTGAAGATCAAACACTGAGATAGTTGGAAACCTAAGCTGAGACCTGAGCTATGTTTTAAAGACTGATGGAATTACCAAACTCTTCTGGCCTGAAATGGTTTCTTCTGTCTCTGGGCAATAGCTGATATTCATCAATGAGCACTGCTCATTTGGTTCCAATACAAGGCATAAACCATGTGATTATTAGAGATACACAATAATTTTTTACTCTGAATTCCAAGCGTAACCAAACGAGTTGTATGATATTAAACCTGGCTGAATGTTATTGCAGGCTTTGTGCAGCCACTTTTCGGTGCCTTGCTCAATAAGCACGCCAGCGCAGAATTCACCACAGCTTCTGCCTATGGAATATATGGTGAAATCAATTACTGATAAAAATGATCAGCCAACAAAAAGAGAAGAGTGTATATATAGAGTTCCAGTATCTTACCTCAGAAGCAGCAGCAGCAAGGCGTTTCATGTAATCATCTGTTACATGCTGCTTGGCAGTTCCAGTGACAGCATCATGGTGCTGCGCTATTCCTAAAGCTTCCCCTAGACTGCAAGTGTTTGGACCTCTATGTTTCTTTCCCACCAGATATTCAAGTTGCCTTGCAGCCTGTTTGGGAAAAAAACAAGGTCATATTCATGTTTGTACTTGACTAGGAAAAAGGACAACCGGAGTTTGGGATGCAGTTTGATACCAAGTAGTATCCGCTAAGAGCCCGAACATATCGTTTAACAGCAGGACGGCTGGTGAAGTAACCAGTCCAGTAGGCGTTTGCACGATCCGCATATCTTCAAGAACAGAGAAAGTAATAAGAAGATTAATTAAGATGGTTACGAAAACAAAAAAAAAAGGCACTCACGGGAAAAAGTCATGTGTCTTGAGAGGCCAAGTTAGATTGGCATCATTCTTGGCATCAACATAGAGAGATGGTGTGGAGTACAAGGCGTTCACACGGCCATCCTGCATTAAATGGTTGAAGGGAATAGGTGAGGATCCAGTGTCGAAGATAGTTAGATTGAGCAAGAAGGACGAAAACCTTGTTAACATAATGGATGAGTCTGTCCATCTGTCTGAACCAAGACTCAGCAAACTGGTACTGAAAATCATCACCCATTGTCCACATCACATGGTTCCCTCGAGTCACATTGGCCTATATATATATATATCCCCATCAGTCAGAACCCAAGATTACAATACCCTATCAAAAACAAATTCTCAGACTTACATAAACCAGAGAAGCATTGACGAAATTATCAACCGCCTCCTTAATGTTATAGCCATCGAAACGAGGATCGTCCTGGAGGGCTCGTAATCTTCGGTGACTTCATAGTGAACGCCAGAGGGGGGGCCATAATGAACAAGGAAGACATTGGTGAATATCTGTGAAGAAGAAGCAAAAGTTTTGGATCCTCTCCAGATGAATTCCAGCGATTTCTCGGCCTTTCGCTTTTCTCTGTCTTGGTAATCAATTCTCGCGAAATGCAGAGAATCCAACCCTAACTGCACCCACCAAAACAAAAAATTCAATACAAAGTTTTGAAATATCTTTGTTTTGTTTTAGGAGAATTTATTTTAAGGACCTCTGCTCCAAGGAGGTAAGCTTGGACAGAGGAATGACCAAAGGGATCGATCTGCCAAGCAGCACGAGGAGTAAAGTTGAAATGTTGCTTTATAAATCGGTGCCCCATAGTGGTGTGGTCTATCATATCTATGTAATGGCACGTTGCTTCGTCGCTCATACTCCATCCTCCATTTCTTTACACCATCCATAATTCATGATCTGTGAATTGCTACCAAAAGGATCAAATTATGTGACACCACCAACTTACACAAACTCTAGTTGCCCGGATTTCACAAGTGTCCTCACTTGCTCTTGTTTCTTGGGGCTTTGTTCTTCCCACCAACGCGTAAAGAAAGCCTTTTTCCAAACATATATATAAGTATATATTCACATCGATATTGCATATATTATAAGAGAAGAAGAAAAAAATGGTTCATGATCTAAACATTCATAAATTAATTAGAGCAATTTTAATTTCACCATTTCTCCGAAAACAAACTTTCTATTAGGATCGCGGAGTAGAGAATCGACCACAGAGTCCAGCACGTTCCTCACGCAAGCTTTCTGAAAATCTCACCATTTTTATTGGGGATATCGAGACATAGTACGTACGTTAGACTCGTACGTTTCTACATATATTTTAAAAAAATATGATTATGATCCTTCTGTATAGATACCTGGATACTGTTTTTAGATCCCACATAGTACTGATCAACTGTTTTCAACCAGCCGACATCGTCATGCGAATGCGGAACAAGATGAACATTTAGTTTCCCCGGAACCACTTTAGCTTCGGTTCCGTACTTCACGTAGCCACCATTCACCCTCTCAACAGACAGCTGAAGAACAGAAACAACAACACAAACAGCTGCTTTCAACAAAGACAAACCGGGTTTCGCCATTTCCGATGGCAAAGTGCTCGAGCTTCCGATGTTTTTTTGTTTGCTTTTCTTATATAACAAATGGAGAGAAAAACAAGGGTCAAAACATAAGACCAATCCTAGTCGTTGCTGTTGCTCAGATCCGACGGTCTTACTTAGTGTTTCTCTATTCTTAATTGTGACTGGATTCTTATTTCACCACAAATAGTATTTAATTAGTTGGGTCCACAATAATTATTTTTCTAAATATGTACTTAAATCCTACTTTTTTGTGACATATAAATGTACTTAAATCTTACTTTTTGTGACAGAAAATATTATTAATTAATCCTTACTTTTTTTTTAATTTGTTGTCAATAATAAATCTTACCAGCCCACTTTATTGAAGACTCCATATACAGTATTACTATTACCACGTCCATATTGACTATTTCTCAATCTTTTTTTTTTTTGTATAAATATATCTCCCATTTCAGTGATATCTAAAATGATTGATTACAAAAAGTAATCACGGCGTCGTTTTATCTGATATTTTTAATGTTTCCGACGACGCCACGCTGGAATTTTCAAATATTATATTTTTCTGATAATGATTTGAGTTCTGTAAAGCCTCTGAAGAGATTAGAAGGTTTTTAGGTGAAGAAAGTAGCAAAACGACCGCCTGAAAAACTGAGAAACCATTGATCGACCGAGAAAGGCGAAAAAGAGAGATGAGAGTCGTCGTGTCACGCTATCTACTATTGGCAGCTCCTTTTCTCTCTTCTCTGTTACGAGTTTCGCTCGCTACTGTCGTCCTCAATTCCATCTCTGCCTCTTTTCCCGATCTCCCTGCTAAATTTGGTCAATTTCTCTCCCTTGCTCTTTTCCTAAAATCCCGAAATCTCTCGTTGATTCTGATTCTGGGGTTTTTTTTAGAGGGCTCCGTGACCAAAAACGGAATATGTGGAGCTCTGTACGTGGCAGATCCGCTCGACGGTTGCTCGCCGCTGCTCCACGCATCTAACTGGACACAACAGAGAACTAAGTTGGCTTTGATTATCCGAGGCGAATGTTCTTTCGAGGATAAGCTGCTGAATGCACAGAAGTCAGGTTTTGAAGCTGTGATAGTCTATGACAACATTGACAATCAAGATCTCGTCGTTAGTAAGCCCCAAGTTTACATTTTTAGGATTTATCCTCAGCTTTGGGTTAATTGAATTTCATTGTTATGTTTGCACAGTGAAGGTGAACCCTCAAGACATAAAAGTGGATGCAGTATTCGTATCAAATGTAGCGGGTGAGATATTGAGAAAGTACGCTCGAGGCCGAGAGGGTGAATGCTGCATTTATCCGCCAAGCAAGGGCAGCGCTTGGACTGTGCTGGCCATCTCATTCTTCTCTCTCCTTCTCATCGTTACATTCCTCTTGCTTGCCTTCTTTGCTCCCAGACACTGGACCCTATGGCGAGGGAGGCACAACCCAACCATCAGC
The DNA here is from genome assembly GCA_028015245.1 of Cardamine occulta. Taxonomy (NCBI): domain Eukaryota; kingdom Viridiplantae; phylum Streptophyta; class Magnoliopsida; order Brassicales; family Brassicaceae; genus Cardamine; species Cardamine occulta. The sequence goes on along the minus strand of CM051390.1, from coordinate 21,945,066 downwards.
CTTGATGCTAAGCTCGTCAACGCACTCCCCTGCTTCACCTTCACTGATTCTCCTCACCACAAGGCCGGGGATACATGTGCTATTTGCCTCGAGGATTATAGATTTGGTGAAACCCTCAGACTTCTCCCTTGCCAGCATGGTAATAACTTCTATTCTTTTGAGGCTATAACTGCCTCATTGAGGTCTTGGAGATGTTAATTTATGAGACTGCACCCACCCATCTTAAAAACTGGATAACAGTATGGAAGCTTATGCTTAATCTAGCAAGACTTTGATTGGTTTCTCTTAGATTCTAAGTTCCCATAGTAGGTTCTTTCTAGGATAATTCTCTCTGCTTTGGGGTTAAGGTTACAAAATATTCCTTTTCAATCGATTCCAGTTAGGCTAGTTTAGCAGTGAATTTAACCTTTTTGGTATTACGCCTTAAGCTAGAATGGTATGATGGGTCTAATATGTGCATCAGAATAATCATCAAAGATTGATGCTTCATATCAGTTGGTTGACTTATGCAGCTTTTCACTTGAGTTGCATCGACTCTTGGTTGACAAAATGGGCTACATCCTGCCCGGTGTGCAAGCATGATATAAGAACCCAGGCTATGCCTTCTGAGGTGATCCCTTTAGACTGAAATCTCGGTTTCCTTATTATGTATTTCCTCTGACTAGTTCTTTTGTGTTTGTTTGATTACACTGTTTGTGTCGTATTCTTGCAGGTACATAAACGAGAGTGTCCGAGAACAGATACAAGTACAAGTAGATTTACCTTTGCTCAATCCAGTCAAAGCCATTAGATTTATTTGTCGGCTTATAGCAGTTGAACACACAGATCAATGCTTGGTTCTGTGGATCAGGTCCAGGTTTGCATCGAGCTGACGTTCCAAATGATATTGAATGTGGTGGGATATGTATACGTAGATCGATGCTGTGCTGGTTCTCCCTGATCAAAAGGATCTGAGTTGCTTTACTTGTTGTACATTTACATAAGCTCGGAGTCATTCTAGTTTTTTGTTTCCATATAAATAGATCATCTGTGTTTGTATTGTTTCGTGGTCTTTTATCTGTGAATTTGGTTACAGTTGATGTTTTTGAGTTAAAAATAAAAACTATGTACAATACATCAATGCAAACAATTCGTATATAGAATCAATCTTTTATGTTACTATTTTCTTTCTTTCTTTTTGGCATCTTTAAGCCAATGTTTTATGTTATCAACATTGAATTTCGTGTCCAAAGTTTGTATAATTAAAATATTGAATCCGAGTCCTTACATTGGGGAGTGGAATCCATCGAACGTGGCTTTGATTTTGTCTTGTCAGTAATAACCAAAAACGTGCAAGGAGAACACGTCATCCTCATCCCTACCTAACGTCTCATCCAATACAATGACTCATTCATGGGGTCGTTAGTTGCGCAGTTCCATCACCATAACTTTGTTTCCATCCACTAAAAAAATTTAGCCAACATTTCTATCAGTTTAACCTCATCTCATTTCAATAACTACCCAATATGAGAAACGTGTCTATCAACTCCCACAATTTTATTTTCTCACATTTAAAAAAAAAATTGTGAGAAGTGATGACACGTTTCCTATATGGGCATTGGATCTCACTTACCAATTACCACAGCTGTCCAAGACTATCTTATATTCTTTATTGTAGATTATCATTTACTTGTATATGTATGGCAGCAAATTTGTAATGGTTAAATCATATACCCTTTATATTGGCCATGCAAGCATATGTGTAAATGAAAAGAAAATAAAATAAAAAAGCAATTTACTTTAAAACAACATTATCTGTGTCTTTGGTCCGATTTGCAGGTTATATATTATTCTCTACTCTCTTCCTAAAGCTTCATCTTTTGTTTGACAAGAAGAAAGAGAAGAAGCTTCCATCAATGTCCAGCCCAAAGACAGAAGAAGTTATTACTGTTGATGTGAAACAAGCCAAGACTCTCCTCCAGTCTGGGCATCAATATCTTGATGTTAGGTGAGCTCTATCATATCATCATCATCACTATGCATGTACCAGTTCCAGTTTGAGTTGCTAATTAAGTTCCTTGCAAATGCAGGACCCAGGAGGAGTTTAGGAGAGGCCATTGTCAGGCACCTAAGATCGTCAACATTCCGTACATGCTCAGCACACCTCAAGGTAACCAAAAGTTAACCAAGTTTTAGATATCGAGCAACATAATTTGAACCCTTGTGATCTGTGGGATGCACCAGGTAGGGTGAAGAATGAAGACTTTTTGGATCAAGTCTCTTCTCTTCTCAACCCGGCTGATGATATCATTGTGGTAACTCTTTCCGTTTTCATCACACCCCCAAGAAATGACATGAATGAAAGTCACTTATATATATTTTTTCCTTAAGTTTCTGCCCATGAAAGCTCAAAACTTGATGAGATAGATATAAGTAAGGGCAAGTCACATGAAATTCATCATTTAAATGATGGGTTAATTAGTAATTGAATGTTGGTAATAATGATCTCACAGGGTTGTCAGAGTGGAGCCAGATCCTTAAAGGCAACAACTGAACTTCTTGCTGCAGTAAGTCGTCCCCTAGCAAAGTTATCCGACTTTAAGGTGTTTAATAATCAAATAATCATTGATTTTTATAAATTAGGGTTTCAAGAAAGTAAGAAACATGGGAGGTGGATACATGTCTTGGGTGGATCACAGCTTTGCCATCAACAAGGAGGAGCCATCTGCAAACTAAGATTCATCTTCTTATTTTCTTATCAAATAATGGCAGTGTGATGTAATAATAATCTATTTCTATTTTGGTTTCAGTTTGTCGTTATCAAAACTTCATACCAAATTCAATAAAAGCTGTGTTGTTTTCTTTTCTTTTTTTTCTGGTGTTTATAAATAAATCACACATGAATAAAAAGAGTAAATTTATTATATAAGAAAATCGATGAACAATCAAAATCACAAAGGTTTGGGCTTTAGAGTAGATAGATATATAAAGAGTTGGGCTTCTCAGCCTAAGTAAGACTTTGCCTCCTCGTAATTTTCCGACCGAGCACTCTCCTTCTCTGCGCTTTCTCATGGACGAAACGTCGAAGCTGCAACTGCCGGAGAATTTCCTTAAATTTCTAGAAGCCAATGGCATTGATCCTTCAATCTATACTAACGGAGATTCAGTCCCACGCTATGTAAGGTAAACTCCTTTGCTTTCCTCAAAATTCCAGATTTTGGTATTGAAATCTTAGAGGTCCGTTCGAAGGTTGAAACCTGGGTTCGAGGATGCTGTCAAAGAGATTCAATCTGAAATTAATTGTAAACTGGAGAAGCTGAATTGGTTAGCTGGTTTTTACTCTATTCCTCCACATGTTCAGATATCGAGAACCAAGGCCTATCAGCAAGGGATGGTGAGAGCAACCAGACTTCACTTCTCCTCTGATAATTCAGTTATCTTTAACCTTATGTCTTCTTTCTTCGGCTTTCAGATATACGGAATCGATGCAGCTTCTGGTGCTGCTGTTTCAGCTCTTGCTATCTCCCCCAGGAGACCATGTTTTGGATCTTTGTGCTGCTCCTGGTAATTTTCCGAGTTTATCAGCTGATTTGGTTTCTTCTTTGTAACTTGTTTGAAGGGAATAATACTCTCTCTCTCTCTCAGGTGCTAAACTATGTATGATGCTAGACCTACTCGGTGACAAGGGCACTGCTACGGGTGTTGATGTAGCAAGGCATCGTCTTGCTGCCTGCAGAACTATGCTTCTAAAGTATGGACTTGGTGAAAGGAGCCGACTTTTCCTTGCTGATGGAACCACTTTCTCAGTGCCACCAACCACAACCCTACCATGTAGAGTAACACTTCTGACATTTTCTAACAATTTAACCTATGCTGGTGAAAGACATTTTCTATGCTTATTATATTTAGGTGAGTCGAATGTGGACGATCATGAAGACACATTCAAGCAGTGGACTTCTCGTAGACCTTACAAAGAAAGGAAACAAGAAGCTAAGGCGAGGAAGAACTCTGTTTTGCCGCAGAATGGACAGACAGAATTGATTTTCTACGGACAGGGTTCTGGAGTAATAGGGCTGAAAAAGAAGCA
>CM051390.1:21911900-21940900 GCA_028015245.1 Cardamine occulta | reverse complement strand
CAGTCAGAACCCAAGATTACAATACCCTATCAAAAAACAAATTCTCAGACTTACATAAACCAGAGAAGCATTGACGAAATTATCAACCGCCTCCTTAATGTTATAGCCATCGAAACGAGGATCGTCCTGGAGGGGCTCGTAATCTTCGGTGACTTCATAGTGAAAGCCAGAGGGTGGGCCATAATGAACAAGGAAGACATTGGTGAATATCTGTGAAGAAGAAGCAAAAGTTTTGGATCCTCTCCAGATGAATTCCAGCGATTTCTCGGCCTTTCGCTTTTCTCTGTCTTGGTAATCAATTCTCGCGAAATGCAGAGAATCCAACCCTAACTGCACCCACCAAAACAAAAAATTCAATACAAAGTTTTGAAATATCTTTGTTTTGTTTTAGGAGAATTTATTTTAAGGACCTCTGCTCCAAGGAGGTAAGCTTGGACAGAGGAATGACCAAAGGGATCGATCTGCCAAGCAGCACGAGGAGTAAAGTTGAAATGTTGCTTTATAAATCGGTGCCCCATAGTGGTGTGGTCTATCATATCTATGTAATGGCACGTTGCTTCGTCGCTCATACTCCATCCTCCATTTCTTTACACCATCCATAATTCATGATCTGTGAATTGCTACCAAAAGGATCAAATTATGTGACACCACCAACTTACACAAACTCTAGTTGCCCGGATTTCACAAGTGTCCTCACTTGCTCTTGTTTCTTGGGGCTTTGTTCTTCCCACCAACGCGTAAAGAAAGCCTTTTTCCAAACATATATATAAGTATATATTCACATCGATATTGCATATATTATAAGAGAAGAAGAAAAAAATGGTTCATGATCTAAACATTCATAAATTAATTAGAGCAATTTTAATTTCACCATTTCTCCGAAAACAAACTTTCTATTAGGATCGCGGAGTAGAGAATCGACCACAGAGTCCAGCACGTTCCTCACGCAAGCTTTCTGAAAATCTCACCATTTTTATTGGGGATATCGAGACATAGTACGTACGTTAGACTCGTACGTTTCTACATATATTTTAAAAAAATATGATTATGATCCTTCTGTATAGATACCTGGATACTGTTTTTAGATCCCACATAGTACTGATCAACTGTTTTCAACCAGCCGACATCGTCATGCGAATGCGGAACAAGATGAACATTTAGTTTCCCCGGAACCACTTTAGCTTCGGTTCCGTACTTCACGTAGCCACCATTCACCCTCTCAACAGACAGCTGAAGAACAGAAACAACAACACAAACAGCTGCTTTCAACAAAGACAAACCGGGTTTCGCCATTTCCGATGGCAAAGTGCTCGAGCTTCCGATGTTTTTTTGTTTGCTTTTCTTATATAACAAATGGAGAGAAAAACAAGGGTCAAAACATAAGACCAATCCTAGTCGTTGCTGTTGCTCAGATCCGACGGTCTTACTTAGTGTTTCTCTATTCTTAATTGTGACTGGATTCTTATTTCACCACAAATAGTATTTAATTAGTTGGGTCCACAATAATTATTTTTCTAAATATGTACTTAAATCCTACTTTTTTGTGACATATAAATGTACTTAAATCTTACTTTTTGTGACAGAAAATATTATTAATTAATCCTTACTTTTTTTTTAATTTGTTGTCAATAATAAATCTTACCAGCCCACTTTATTGAAGACTCCATATACAGTATTACTATTACCACGTCCATATTGACTATTTCTCAATCTTTTTTTTTTTTGTATAAATATATCTCCCATTTCAGTGATATCTAAAATGATTGATTACAAAAAGTAATCACGGCGTCGTTTTATCTGATATTTTTAATGTTTCCGACGACGCCACGCTGGAATTTTCAAATATTATATTTTTCTGATAATGATTTGAGTTCTGTAAAGCCTCTGAAGAGATTAGAAGGTTTTTAGGTGAAGAAAGTAGCAAAACGACCGCCTGAAAAACTGAGAAACCATTGATCGACCGAGAAAGGCGAAAAAGAGAGATGAGAGTCGTCGTGTCACGCTATCTACTATTGGCAGCTCCTTTTCTCTCTTCTCTGTTACGAGTTTCGCTCGCTACTGTCGTCCTCAATTCCATCTCTGCCTCTTTTCCCGATCTCCCTGCTAAATTTGGTCAATTTCTCTCCCTTGCTCTTTTCCTAAAATCCCGAAATCTCTCGTTGATTCTGATTCTGGGGTTTTTTTTAGAGGGCTCCGTGACCAAAAACGGAATATGTGGAGCTCTGTACGTGGCAGATCCGCTCGACGGTTGCTCGCCGCTGCTCCACGCATCTAACTGGACACAACAGAGAACTAAGTTGGCTTTGATTATCCGAGGCGAATGTTCTTTCGAGGATAAGCTGCTGAATGCACAGAAGTCAGGTTTTGAAGCTGTGATAGTCTATGACAACATTGACAATCAAGATCTCGTCGTTAGTAAGCCCCAAGTTTACATTTTTAGGATTTATCCTCAGCTTTGGGTTAATTGAATTTCATTGTTATGTTTGCACAGTGAAGGTGAACCCTCAAGACATAAAAGTGGATGCAGTATTCGTATCAAATGTAGCGGGTGAGATATTGAGAAAGTACGCTCGAGGCCGAGAGGGTGAATGCTGCATTTATCCGCCAAGCAAGGGCAGCGCTTGGACTGTGCTGGCCATCTCATTCTTCTCTCTCCTTCTCATCGTTACATTCCTCTTGCTTGCCTTCTTTGCTCCCAGACACTGGACCCTATGGCGAGGGAGGCACAACCCAACCATCAGCCTTGATGCTAAGCTCGTCAACGCACTCCCCTCTTCACCTTCACTGATTCTCCTCACCACAAGGCCGGGGATACATGTGCTATTTGCCTCGAGGATTATAGATTTGGTGAAACCCTCAGACTTCTCCCTTGCCAGCATGGTAATAACTTCTATTCTTTTGAGGCTATAACTGCCTCATTGAGGTCTTGGAGATGTTAATTTATGAGACTGCACCCACCCATCTTAAAAACTGGATAACAGTATGGAAGCTTATGCTTAATCTAGCAAGACTTTGATTGGTTTCTCTTAGATTCTAAGTTCCCATAGTAGGTTCTTTCTAGGATAATTCTCTCTGCTTTGGGGTTAAGGTTACAAAATATTCCTTTTCAATCGATTCCAGTTAGGCTAGTTTAGCAGTGAATTTAACCTTTTGGTATTACGCCTTAAGCTAGAATGGTATGATGGGTCTAATATGTGCATCAGAATAATCATCAAAGATTGATGCTTCATATCAGTTGGTTGACTTATGCAGCTTTTCACTTGAGTTGCATCGACTCTTGGTTGACAAAATGGGCTACATCCTGCCCGGTGTGCAAGCATGATATAAGAACCCAGGCTATGCCTTCTGAGGTGATCCCTTTAGACTGAAATCTCGGTTTCCTTATTATGTATTTCCTCTGACTAGTTCTTTTGTGTTTGTTTGATTACACTGTTTGTGTCGTATTCTTGCAGGTACATAAACGAGAGTGTCCGAGAACAGATACAAGTACAAGTAGATTTACCTTTGCTCAATCCAGTCAAAGCCATTAGATTTATTTGTCGGCTTATAGCAGTTGAACACACAGATCAATGCTTGGTTCTGTGGATCAGGTCCAGGTTTGCATCGAGCTGACGTTCCAAATGATATTGAATGTGGTGGGATATGTATACGTAGATCGATGCTGTGCTGGTTCTCCCTGATCAAAAGGATCTGAGTTGCTTTACTTGTTGTACATTTACATAAGCTCGGAGTCATTCTAGTTTTTTGTTTCCATATAAATAGATCATCTGTGTTTGTATTGTTTCGTGGTCTTTTATCTGTGAATTTGGTTACAGTTGATGTTTTTGAGTTAAAAATAAAAACTATGTACAATACATCAATGCAAACAATTCGTATATAGAATCAATCTTTTATGTTACTATTTTCTTTCTTTCTTTTTGGCATCTTTAAGCCAATGTTTTATGTTATCAACATTGAATTTCGTGTCCAAAGTTTGTATAATTAAAATATTGAATCCGAGTCCTTACATTGGGGAGTGGAATCCATCGAACGTGGCTTTGATTTTGTCTTGTCAGTAATAACCAAAAACGTGCAAGGAGAACACGTCATCCTCATCCCTACCTAACGTCTCATCCAATACAATGACTCATTCATGGGGTCGTTAGTTGCGCAGTTCCATCACCATAACTTTGTTTCCATCCACTAAAAAAATTTAGCCAACATTTCTATCAGTTTAACCTCATCTCATTTCAATAACTACCCAATATGAGAAACGTGTCTATCAACTCCCACAATTTTATTTTCTCACATTTAAAAAAAAAATTGTGAGAAGTGATGACACGTTTCCTATATGGGCATTGGATCTCACTTACCAATTACCACAGCTGTCCAAGACTATCTTATATTCTTTATTGTAGATTATCATTTACTTGTATATGTATGGCAGCAAATTTGTAATGGTTAAATCATATACCCCTTATATTGGCCATGCAAGCATATGTGTAAATGAAAAGAAAATAAAATAAAAAGCAATTTACTTTAAAACAACATTATCTGTGTCTTTGGTCCGATTTGCAGGTTATATATTATTCTCTACTCTCTTCCTAAAGCTTCATCTTTTGTTTGACAAGAAGAAAGAGAAGAAGCTTCCATCAATGTCCAGCCCAAAGACAGAAGAAGTTATTACTGTTGATGTGAAACAAGCCAAGACTCTCCTCCAGTCTGGGCATCAATATCTTGATGTTAGGTGAGCTCTATCATATCATCATCATCACTATGCATGTACCAGTTCCAGTTTGAGTTGCTAATTAAGTTCCTTGCAAATGCAGGACCCAGGAGGAGTTTAGGAGAGGCCATTGTCAGGCACCTAAGATCGTCAACATTCCGTACATGCTCAGCACACCTCAAGGTAACCAAAAGTTAACCAAGTTTTAGATATCGAGCAACATAATTTGAACCCTTGTGATCTGTGGGATGCACCAGGTAGGGTGAAGAATGAAGACTTTTTGGATCAAGTCTCTTCTCTTCTCAACCCGGCTGATGATATCATTGTGGTAACTCTTTCCGTTTTCATCACACCCCCAAGAAATGACATGAATGAAAGTCACTTATATATATTTTTTCCTTAAGTTTCTGCCCATGAAAGCTCAAAACTTGATGAGATAGATATAAGTAAGGGCAAGTCACATGAAATTCATCATTTAAATGATGGGTTAATTAGTAATTGAATGTTGGTAATAATGATCTCACAGGGTTGTCAGAGTGGAGCCAGATCCTTAAAGGCAACAACTGAACTTCTTGCTGCAGTAAGTCGTCCCCTAGCAAAGTTATCCGACTTTAAGGTGTTTAATAATCAAATAATCATTGATTTTTATAAATTAGGGTTTCAAGAAAGTAAGAAACATGGGAGGTGGATACATGTCTTGGGTGGATCACAGCTTTGCCATCAACAAGGAGGAGCCATCTGCAAACTAAGATTCATCTTCTTATTTTCTTATCAAATAATGGCAGTGTGATGTAATAATAATCTATTTCTATTTTGGTTTCAGTTTGTCGTTATCAAAACTTCATACCAAATTCAATAAAAGCTGTGTTGTTTTCTTTTCTTTTTTTTCTGGTGTTTATAAATAAATCACACATGAATAAAAAGAGTAAATTTATTATATAAGAAAATCGATGAACAATCAAAATCACAAAGGTTTGGGCTTTAGAGTAGATAGATATATAAAGAGTTGGGCTTCTCAGCCTAAGTAAGACTTTGCCTCCTCGTAATTTTCCGACCGAGCACTCTCCTTCTCTGCGCTTTCTCATGGACGAAACGTCGAAGCTGCAACTGCCGGAGAATTTCCTTAAATTTCTAGAAGCCAATGGCATTGATCCTTCAATCTATACTAACGGAGATTCAGTCCCACGCTATGTAAGGTAAACTCCTTTGCTTTCCTCAAAATTCCAGATTTTGGTATTGAAATCTTAGAGGTCCGTTCGAAGGTTGAAACCTGGGTTCGAGGATGCTGTCAAAGAGATTCAATCTGAAATTAATTGTAAACTGGAGAAGCTGAATTGGTTAGCTGGTTTTTACTCTATTCCTCCACATGTTCAGATATCGAGAACCAAGGCCTATCAGCAAGGGATGGTGAGAGCAACCAGACTTCACTTCTCCTCTGATAATTCAGTTATCTTTAACCTTATGTCTTCTTTCTTCGGCTTTCAGATATACGGAATCGATGCAGCTTCTGGTGCTGCTGTTTCAGCTCTTGCTATCTCCCCAGGAGACCATGTTTTGGATCTTTGTGCTGCTCCTGGTAATTTTCCGAGTTTATCAGCTGATTTGGTTTCTTCTTTGTAACTTGTTTGAAGGGAATAATACTCTCTCTCTCTCTCTCAGGTGCTAAACTATGTATGATGCTAGACCTACTCGGTGACAAGGGCACTGCTACGGGTGTTGATGTAGCAAGGCATCGTCTTGCTGCCTGCAGAACTATGCTTCTAAAGTATGGACTTGGTGAAAGGAGCCGACTTTTCCTTGCTGATGGAACCACTTTCTCAGTGCCACCAACCACAACCCTACCATGTAGAGTAACACTTCTGACATTTTCTAACAATTTAACCTATGCTGGTGAAAGACATTTTCTATGCTTATTATATTTAGGTGAGTCGAATGTGGACGATCATGAAGACACATTCAAGCAGTGGACTTCTCGTAGACCTTACAAAGAAAGGAAACAAGAAGCTAAGGCGAGGAAGAACTCTGTTTTGCCGCAGAATGGACAGACAGAATTGATTTTCTACGGACAGGGTTCTGGAGTAATAGGGCTGAAAAAAGAAGCAACTTTATAGATCCCTTGACCAGAATGATTATGCATATTGTGGGTATGACAAGGTAAAGTTGTGATCTGCAGATGCAGATACAGTCACTTAAAAGTAACAAAACTAAAGAATTTAAGTGGGATTTGCAGGTTCTTGTGGACGCAGAGTGTACACATGATGGTTCAATCAAGCATATCCAAAAATTTGAGCAATGGGGTTGGACAACGCTGGAACGCCGTGTACTGGATGCTGAGAGAACCGAGATAAACTTAACATCTCGTCAGGTAAATTCCATAAGTCGGTTGGTGGCGAGTCGTGCGTTTGACCTTTTATCGCCTCTCTGGTGATCATCTCCAGTGTACCTCTTTGCAGTTGAATCTACTGAGAAATGGATTCAGATTGTTGAAAGAAGCCGGCACTCTAGTGTACAGTACCTGCAGGTGAAAAATCCAATCACTAAAGGAAAAAAGGCACAAACAATGAGCTTTGTGTTCTTTTCCTTTTTTTTTTTCTTTTTCTTTTCTGTTAGCGTGAATCAGTGATCTAATACATGTAACTATCAGTTTGACGCATGCGCAAAATGAAGATGTGGTGGATCAGTTCCTTGCTGAAAATTCTTCTGCAGGTACAGAAAGTCTATTTTTTTAACAACCTACCTGTCTTGGAAAAAAAGAAGTCTTGTATTTCTTCTTCTTTACTTATGGACTAGTGGGAAAACTAACAGAAAAGTGGGTTATGAATGATGCAGAGCTACAAGAGATTGAAACGGCCAAGGATTGGCCATGTAGAAGTGGTCGCACGCCTAAAACACTGCGTTTTGACCCTTCCACCTCAGCAACCAGCGGCCTTTTCGTTGCAAAGTTCAAGAAATTGCTACTCAAAGAGGCAGAGAAGATTGTATTGTGATGTCTCTGTTATCTATTCTAATCTCACTCAAAAAGGGTCGTTAGGTTGATGACTCTACTCAAGGTTGGCTACTTTTAGCTTTATATGTATGTCTGAAGAATAGATAGTGGATTGCTTAGAGCCATTAGGTTTCGCCTAATCCCAATCCCAAATCATGAATTGCAGCTGATTTGTGTCCACTAGAACTTGCTGCCTCTGCAGTCCCACCTCTTTTCTACTGTCTCATTTTTCTGTACATATCTAATTGTGAGGTTGATTTTAACAAAAAGTTACATCGACCTTTTGGTTTGTTGGGTTTTCAATTCAGAAACCAGTCCCCTTTTTGGCCGGACTCCTTTTAGGATAGGCCTCTTTACACATCCTCATTACTCTGTGGCACAAAAAGAGAATTATTCAAAGGTAAAAAGGCTATAACTTCATCAAATTCGGTGACCATAATTGTTTCAGTGTTACTAACTCAAAAGAGTCCAGATCATAAATTGCACAAAAAGCTGAAGAGAAAAGAAATCATAAAAGTAAAAAGAATATCTGAGAACCGTTCTTGAAGAGTCTCCAGTGGCCACAATGATCCCGGGGGATTTGTCGATGACTTTTAAACTGTGCCTAAGAAGAAAAATGTTAGGAGTTGAGAATTGTATTTTTTTTTTGTTGCAACCAAAAGTAAGGTCTCTGTAAGTTACCTATGAGAGTTAGGACAGAAAGTGATGGTGTAATCAGCGGCTGAACAAGTAAAAGTGCTTGAAGCGTCATCGTAAGCGTAGCTGTATGATCTAGGACAAGCTGTCTTGAATACCAACGAGTACTCCAACGGCTTACACGTGTCCGGCGATCCGTAGGCGCCGCTGCAGCAATACTCCGGCGTCCCAAAAGCGTTACATGCGCTCTTGCACGCTGCGCCTCCCGCGGCTCTAAGCTCCACTGGACACATCCGGTTCACATCCGTCGCGCAACCTGTGGTGGCACAGCTTCCAGAGCCACCTGTAGTGTCCACGACGAGGGGAAGATTGTAGCCGTCGACCATGCTGACGTCGTAAAAGTTTTGTGATCCGGCGGCACCTGAGCCGATCGTGAACTCGGCTAGAGTCGCCGGTGGAAGCGCACCAGTTCCGTTGCATTCCACCTGAACGGAACGGGGCAGGAGCCGTGACCTTGGTCGTCGAAGTTGCAGCCGGTCCGAGCCCAAAAGCGTCCAGACCAACCGGGGGGAGCTGGAAAAGAACGGGAATGGCCAACAGGAAGCTCGAAGCCGGTGGAGTCGAGCTTGGAGCTATCAGCGCTGGCGAGAATTTCGGGCCAGACGGTGAAATCACAATTGTTGACTAATGTAAACGTTGCGCCGTGAACACAAGAGCAGACGAAGCAGAGAAGGAAGGTAAGAACTTTCATTTGGAGAGAGAAGAGAGCCATCGATAACGTTGGAGAAAATGCGCGGGAGACCTCTGCTTCCATTTTTATACTGAAGACACTCTCCATCGTCTAGTTACGTGGCCATTTCTTAGTGGAAACTCTTAAACGCTACTTTCTATACACGTGTATGCCTCTTTTTCGAATAAAAGTATATCTATAAATATGTCGAACCGAAACGTGGTTTTTGAAACGAAGTCCATCTGATGCAATTCCTCCTCCTTTTCATATTCATAGTCCAAAAAATAAAAGGATTCAACCTTTCAAAAAAGCAAATTTAACAAAACATTATATTGAACATGTAAAACATCTCTTTCATAAAACACTATATATTGTTGAAAATATAACATGGATAACAAGTGAAAAGGAGTAGTTTGGAGGTAACGATGTTCTCTTTTGAATGTTGTTGATTGAAAATTCTTGAGAAAGAAGAAAGAAACAGAAATCCTTAGTAGACTTCAACATTCCACTGCTCATATCCAGCATAAGGACAAGGATATGAAATACATAAGCATTCACTCATATGTAATTCAGAAATTCCTCCTATGCACAAATTTCATCTAAAACAAGAAATTGCCACTGAAAGAAGCAGAGAAGAATGTATTGTCTGTTCTAATCTCACTTAAAAAGAGTCGTTAGGTTGATGACTATACTCAAGGTTGGCTACTTTTAGCTTTATATGTATGTCTGAGGAATAGAAAGTGGATTGCTTATAGCCAATGGGTTTGAGGATTTGCCTAATCCCAATCCCAATCCCAAGTCATGAATTGCAGCTGATTTGTGTCCACTCGAACTGCTCTCTTCAGTCCCACCTCTTTTCTACTGTCTCATTTTTTCTGTACATATCTAATTGTGAGGTTGATTTTAACAAAAAATAGGATCATTTTTTTCTTTGCTTTAAAAAAAACTTTCTAGCTTCTAAAGCTGAAAATAGTGGCTTTGGAAACAAAAATCAAAATGTTTAGAGGTTGTGTATTTCGAGTGGCGTCATCTCCAGCCCCTAGAACTTGATTGGGAGAAAAAAATACTACGGAGATTCAACAGATCACATGCCATAAGGAACAAAATATAGATTTAAACACTTTAAAAAACACAATAATATTGGACAACGGAGCATCAAGGTTTCCACATGCTACTTATCCTAAGAATATATCACCTTTACATATAACTCACCTCTGATGGCATAACTATTATGATGCTTAAACTAAGTGATCATCTTCTACGCCATAATTGACTGCCACAAACATGCAATTGCTAAAAACCTAAATTTGCCAAAGATGAAATGACAGGAAACGCACATGTTCAGTTATATAGTTCAGAGAGCCATAAAGTATAAGTAATGATGTACTTTGGAAAATATAGCCCAAAAGTAGAACAGAAGACAACATCTGAATCCAGAAAGACATAAACAACTCTTATAGAGCAGCTTTACCTTGGAAAAAAAGGCTTCTGTTGATTCAAGTTATCCCCTGATACTTCTACATCATCCCTACAATAAAGAAACAGTTATGAGAGGAATTGGAACAATAACTCACAAAAGCGCCTAAAATGTCAGTTTTCTAAAGATTTGGTACAGTTTTCCCTCCGGAAGTCTAAAGTAATTCCTTTTATACGCAGCTAGCTTTTCACTTAAGGCTTTGTCTATTTTAAGCTTTAAAGGCTTAACGTCGAATTTCCTTGAGTAAATTTAGGTTATCATAGAGTTTTAACCAAATGACTCATACTCATAGTGTAATTCACAATTTCCCAGATATTAGATATCCAACAAACAATCTTTCTCATCAGTAGAGCATGCAAATACATTTTTTAAATTTAACTTTTAGTTAGCATTCCATAATATTAGAAGCTTACACGAAGTCAGCATTCCACACAGCCGGGTATCTCACATGCAGAGAGTTTATAAGAGACTTAAAAGCCAGACTGTTTGGTTTTTGCGAAAACGAAAATTAGAGAAAAACATCTCCTCTTATAACTCTTAGGCATCATTAAACATGAACATACCATGCAATTATGCAAATTAGAATGCAGCCACTACCAGTTCGTCAAACAAGTGAAATTGCTAATATGGCCTGATTTAAAAAACTGCATGTAAAAATAACTAAATAAATCTCACTAGGTTATCAGTTCACTTTATATTCTACTTTTTATTTACCGTTTTCTCGACTAAATTAAACCAAAATCAAATGAAAGCATAAGATAGTAGTATTATATTTGTATTTTTTTCTTAATAGTAAGATTACATAACCTGTCCTAACTCTTTGCAGACAAACCATATTCAATGTTAAAGTCAACAGACTCATTAAGAATAAGCAGAAATAAAAACGTAACTCAACCCAGACTACATGCATTGAAACATACGATGATTTGGAGAAAAAGATATAGTGACATGTGAGAATTTTCCTACAGTGAATAAACATTCAATGAAACCCACTCATGTTTTTGTGCTATCAAGTTTTTTCGAAGTAGAATCCCCAACATAAAACACCCGATAATGATACAGCCACAGTTTCAGGTACCTAAGATGACTAGACACTAAATCGTACTGGTAGGATTATAACAAGATGGCTTGTAACATTCTATTAATAACCTAAATGGCAGGTATACAATAGCCAAGTGTACCTGTGGTGTGTTGCATATCTTCATGGCATTTTTCATCCTTCAATAGAACTTGAATTCTGAGAATGATCAATCCAACCTACGAAATTGACCAGAAAAAATTGGAAAACTAATAAAAAATGTGCCCATAAAGTATTCTCTATAATAAAAAGTGCGACATAAATGAAAAGCTCATATTTTGGTACCAGTTGTTTTGAATACTAAGTATGTCTTCAACTCCAAATTCACAAGAAAGTGGCCCTTCTTCATTATTCGCGAGGTAACTCTTTATTTTGAGGCCATTGCATGAAAAGATTACCAGAGATGCAGCACATTGCATATCTTTAAGTATAACATACTCCGAAGTCATTATAACAGCCGTGCTTATATCAATCTGAAAAGTGGAAGGCATCAGTTTACAAATTGTAACTCTTACTTTAACATTCGTTAAGAAACTTGAAAATTCATTACCTTTTCCACATCATTGGATACATGTTCAGCCATCCAATCTTTCATCCCATATAACATTGAAAGCAATACCCAGTCAGACATAGGAGGACATCCAAGCATATCAGTAAGGAAATATGATGAAAAGATGTAGCATGTACCTTCATCACCTTCTGTTTCTTTTAAATGGTCACTGGTTTCCAAACGAAATGTGAGTCTCGTTCTGGACTCCTCAGCTTCTGTTATTAGAGTCGGAGCATCTTCACAATGATGATCGTCTACAGCAGTAGCAGGCTCTACACAACTTGGGCCTGAAACCGATAACTTAAGACTACATCAGTTTCTGCAGGACAGTTTGTATATTTTCTGTACCCATCATTAAAAAAATTACCTTAAAAGGCGTCAACCCATTGGCGTGGCACACTGAAATAGGCCAGGTAGTTTTAATCATATATCCAAGCAGCAACAACCAGAATGAGCCAATGCAAGGAAAGCAAACCTTATTCATCATCCCAAACACCGAGAACCTTCATTTATAGAATCAGTGAAAATTCATAAGGCAAAACAGAAAAAGTAGATATAAAGTTCCACAGTTAAACCAATTAGCCATTTACCCTTCTTTAGCCCGGCCAATGCTCATATGGCTTGGATGTTTATCTGTTTGAAATATCTGCAGTGCCTCGTGAGCAGCCACATCAAGTTTAAGAAACTTGTTCCTATTGAAAATTTTGTAAAGGATTTGCAGGCAGCATTATCGTCACAGAAATTAAGGAAATATATTTAATCAAGACAAAAGAAATAGAACAGAAATATTGGAGGATACAATGGTACTTGCATGACTATTCAATTGCAATCGACGCAGTCCCAGATTCATTTTGTTCCAGGGTTTCTACAATTCGTTCACTTTCTAATATAGCAAGAAGACTCCCACTAACACGAACTTGGACTTCACTGCCTACATCCATCATCGAACTCAGCTGCAATTTTCAAGAAAATGAAGAAACTTCATACAATAATAAATGAACTAGTTCACCAACAGCTTTATACAGAGAATTAACTGACGATGTGTTAATCACCACAGCTAGTTAACTACTATATCGAATTCTTTATCGGAGACACCTAATTGTATATCTTGATTCCTTATAAATATACCCTTCCTTAGTAAATTTATAATTGAATTCTTTCAACATGTAAGGATTAGAAAATGCTGCAAGCATATTTCCTCTTGGATCAGAAGAAATGCTTCTTAGTTACTGATCTCATTCTATATTTTTAGAAGCTAATTGACTTGAATAAAAGCAAGGGTATCCTTTCAAAGTCGATATGGCCTTCCAGTATAGCATCAGTATCTAGATAGACAGATGGAAGAAGCAACAACCATGTCTATCTATCAGCTGTTCTATACAAACATATGAATGAAAATGTGAGAGCACGAGAGACAGAGAGAGTATTGCGTTACCAGCCCAAAATGGGGGCACACCACAGCACTCCATATATCAACTTCTTTCCCATATCTGCGACGTAAGACTTCAGGAGCAACATAATATGCACTCCCAACGATATCTCTATATACTTTTTCCTGTAAAGAAGAAGAAGAAACAACCAAATAATGAACGGTAAGATACTTTATCAGAGCAACTGCGGTTCATCAGGTTCATGTTGTCTCTATAAGCCTTAGCCCAGAGATCCAAGTATGGCCTGATCTTCATGCAATTCACAGAACCAAGAGACACATAACTCAACCAACTAAATGAGAACCTAGTTGATTCATAATCTATCTATGTCCTAGAAACAATCCAATTCATCAGTGTACTAAATCCCCATATGACAATGATAATGATGATAATTCAACTCAACCAATAAACCGAAAAAATCAGGAAAGAGGAAACAAATCTGTTTGTTTTACCCTTTTCATTGAAGACAGACAAGCCGAAGTTAGTAGCCTTGATCAAGGCCTTTCTCATCTTTGCTAGAGAGCAACAAGTCTCTATGCAATACACCCATGAAATGACAAATCTTGACAACATTCACAATCTGTCTACAGATATAATAAGCAGCAGCTCTCTCACTGCAATGCCCCTTAGCAATGATCCTATCAAACAGCTATATCACCAGATTCACATATTCGTACACATAAAGCGTATTTCTTCCTCGTCGAATTCTCTGTGCACCGAATTGCCCTCGACCTAACTCTTTCCCCAGTGTGTAGAACAGCTTCACCTCTTCGAAAGCGTTCTTTAGAATCGAATAATCGACGTAATAATGTATATATA
This sequence comes from Cardamine occulta, assembly GCA_028015245.1. Taxonomy (NCBI): domain Eukaryota; kingdom Viridiplantae; phylum Streptophyta; class Magnoliopsida; order Brassicales; family Brassicaceae; genus Cardamine; species Cardamine occulta. The sequence goes on along the minus strand of CM051390.1, from coordinate 21,926,489 downwards.
TATATAGTAATGTTTGGATTATTACCGTTGAATGTTGTGGGATAAGTTGGTAATGAGCATTCTTAAAGATAGAAGGGTCGCGTGTTCGAATCTCGGTTTTGCGAAATTTTTTTAATAATAAACGACATCGTTTACTAATGACTGCAATAAATTCACCATGAAAGAGAGAGAAGAAAATGGTTTGGTTTTTTAACCGTCTTATATGTAATTCAGCTGATTTTACATAGAATTAATGACAGTGAAAACATTAAAGGAAGATGAAAAACAAAACAAAAAAAGTGAGAATATAATACATAAAAACAAACCAAATTCTTTCCACCACTAACGTTAGTGGTTTATCGATCTAAAACTGAGTTAGAAACAAAATGTTTTCGGTTTGATTTGGTAAAACTTGAGTTTGTCTTTGGTTATCAATGATATAACTACGGTTTAAGAAGTGAACATGTCTTGGACACACGGATGACACACCTTTACTCATGTCCCACCTCCAGAAACTTGTCAAACAGCATCCTGCGAGTTTCATTCGGTACAGTAAGAGTTTGGTAAAACCATGAGGACAGAAGAGAGAAGGGGTAAGTTTCTGTAGATAATAGTGTGTGAGTGAGAGAGAGCAAAAACACCTTGAATGCTTGATCTTGAGACGATATGTTGTCAAGGTTTAGTTTATCGATGTTGTGGTTACTCTCAAAGGCGTCCAACACGATGGCTGCTCTCTTCACGACTTCCTCAGGAACACCTTGCATCAAGAGATAGTGATCATTTCAAAAAGTACCAGCGAGTAGTGCACAATGCAAACCTGCGAAACATTAAATATATTTGATGACATTTGGTGTATACACATGAAGCTCATCTAGAGTACAATAATAACCCAAAGGATGTGAAATGCTCACCGTAGCTCAGCAACGTTTGTCCCCGAACTAACCTGCAAGCAAAACCCATTTGCTGAAACATCAAAGTCTCAAGAATGCTGACCAGTTTAGGTAGAATGCTAGTCAGTCGCTGAGACTTCATACCGATAAAGAAAAACAATTTCTTCCATGTTTGCAGATTCTGTGTCTGGCCTTAGAACGCTCATTGTATAGAAATTAATCTTCTCAGACTGAAGTAAATGAGGGGGAAAGGAGAATCACTCAATATGAAAAGAGGAACCCCGAGATATGAGAGGTCGTTTAAGCAGTTTTCTCAGAGTACATTCGACAAGCAAGCAGCTCTCGTTAAGAAGTTCAGTCAAGTGGGTGCATATACTAGAACCTGAAAGCATGCAGCAATAGTCCATGTCATGAAACATGCTACTCAGGTCTGTAAGAGAATGAACAAATAAGCTTCTATGGAAAGACAGTCAAGACAACACTATACCCTTGGTGGCTCATTACATGTAGCAGCGTGACTAATTGTCCCACCAAGCAAGCCAATACCATCTGTGCTTAAGTAGATTGTCTTAGGCAAGGCAAGAAGTTTTTCACTAACACATGCCTTTTATGCAAAGCAGAGAACTGAGAAATCCGTTAAGAACAAACCTTCTGTAAGAGTGCCTTTACCAAACTCATCTAAGAGACACAGAGATCTTGAAGTTGCCTGCCTGAAGAATGTAAGCTAATCAAAATTATTAGGAACATGATCATAAGTCATTAACAATGCACATCTTGGTTTCTTCCACATGTGGAATCTTGTTGATATCTGCAATCTTAGGTCCCCATGAACTTTAGAATAACAGAGTTCGTGAACAGGATGTCACTAACTGACAAAAGCGACTAAGACCGGCTCACAAGTGCCTATCAGTAGCTTGAAATAGAGCTAAAATAAAAGCAGTTCAGAAATACCTTAGCATCGTTCCTACTTGATGTAGATCTATCATAAATGTAGATTGCTCCGCGGTCATGAACTTGCTTCCCATTGCACAGAAGATCCTGTTATTGTACGACTGATCTTAGTAATGAAAGAAATACATAAAAAAAAATGCGATTCTAGAAGGATCAAAGAGTGCAGGACGTTTGACCTGCCAGTTAAACCAACAGTTGCAGCATCTGCCGGTACAAAGCTTCCAATATGGGATAGGAAAACAATTAAAGCCACCTAGGAAATAACAAGCCAGAAAGAATGATCGACTTGAGTTGTCAATTCATAATAATGGTGAAACACACTTTTATTGATTTAAATAGTAAACCCGACCTGCTTTACATATATGCTCTTTCCTGAGTAATCAGCTCACCGTTATCATTGATTTCAGTGTCGTTCGGGATAAATGTATCATCCACCGCCATTTCCTGCAGAATATGCCTGCCAACGGATACAAGCTCTTGTAAGGAGTTTATGTATAAATGCAACAATAAGACATAACTGCAGCTAAAAGAGTCAAATTCACCTTCCATTTCGAATATCAAGCAATGATTCCATTGTCAGAACAGGCCTAACGTAGTTATTCTGATGGGCTACACAAGCCAACGATAAAATGCTAGAAAAACCAAGAAGAATTGATAGTTATTAATCATTATTCATTAGCAGCTAATTAGTTAACGTGAGAAAGTGTTATTTGTCTTTAAGAAAAGAGGCTAAAAATGAAATGGGATATCAGTAGCTTTTGGAATATTGATTACCAATCAAGCTCTGCAACAAAGTTAACTGTCTTCAACAGGTGAGCAGAGGATAAAGGAAACTAATGAAGAGAGTGCTGAGAGAAATGAAGAGCGCAGAGAAGGAAAAGAATATAAGAGAGGGGGAAAAGACCATATGACTGATGATCGTTTAGTGAAACAAGCTAATTTACCTTCATAAAAGCCGTCCAATCATTACTGGTACAAAGGGACGTAGGGGAGTTGAATTTCTTGTTTTAAAGAAAGAATGTGATACTCGGCAAAAATAAAAGTGTACCAAAAAAATGGAATCTACAGAATTGGCATTCAAGAACATATATGGCATGCAATATATCCACATTCTCTGCCCGGGCCGAAAATACTCTGATAACACTGTTTCTGCCAACAGATTAACAATTAACGTATACACCCCAAACTCTATGGAAAATATTCTATGTACCATTAGTTTCTAATTCAGAATCTGCTTCACAGGTTCTTATGACTAAAGCAAATAGGCATGCTACCACGAAACTATATGATATATAGAATACTGGTACCTACTTACCTTAAGCAAATGGGAAATGTCCTTCACAGGATTCAGTGTCTCCCGCAAAGATGTCATCAGCTCTACCGAAGAAATGAAAAGGGAAATCTTATACAGTCAAAAGAAACTTGTCAATAACTGCTCAAACTAGTTTTTTCTCATTCAGAACAAATGACGATTAATTTTTTATTCTGATAAGGCTTCAGAAAGCAGACTTAAAGTTTAGTCTATTGGTTTCTCTTCTTGCTTGTTGATTGCTAACTCCTATTCTACTTGACATAAGGCAAAGCTCTTCACAAGATATCAGGAAGGAAAAAGGATACAGAATTGAGACAGCGGTCTAACACTTGAAGATCTAGGATTGGCCTCATAAACCAGCTTCTGAAATAAAAAGAATGAAACAGATACCTTAAGATTACATCAGTTGCTGCAGGACAGTTTGTACATTTTATATACCTATCATGCAAATGTATAACCTTAAAAGGCTTCTACCCATTGCCATGGCACACTGAAACAGGCCAGGTAATTTTAATCATATATCCAAGTAGCAACAACCAGAATGAGGCAATGCAAGGAAAGCAAACCTTATTCATCCTCCCAAACACCGAGAACCTTCATTTTAAGACCATAAGAAACTTAAGGGATTACAATCAAAGCAAAAACCATAAACTTAAGGGAGCAAAATAGATAGTCATATACCACTCTTGGTGCTTGTATAAATGACCAATGGCTTCGCTTGATATTTGACTGGAAACATATAACCAACACAAAACAAGTAACAAATGAGGTAGGGACATTGTCGCAGAAGTAAAATGCAGCAAAGTAGCCTTAAATCAAGAACATGATTCCATTTCATTTCATAATGAAAACTTATACCCATATTAATCAAGGTAAAATCTGAGCAATCTTCCTCCCAAACTTCAAGCACATGAAGCTGGCGTACACTAGAGTCGTAGTAAGAAACTCCAACTGTGGGAAAAAATACTGATCCTAACTAAAATTGCATAAGGAGAAGGATATGAGTTTGCCCATCTGAAATACATAAGCATTCACTCATATGTAATTAAGAAATTGCTAAGTCTCCTCCTATGCACAAATTTCATCTAAAACAACAAGTTGAAGTCAATTACTAACCGTGCTGAATGCAAGCCATATAAACAAATTGGTAACAACTGAAATATGCAAGAGACCATGAAATTAGTGTTACTGACAATTAGATCCACACTAGTTCTGATTAGATCAAGTCTAGGTGAAAACAGGAAAATCTAGGGTGTATCAATCGATGTCCAAAACAGATCCACGGTAAATTAGCGAAGCTAGATATCAAACTTGGATCACAGCTTACGAAATTTCAGAGAGGAGGAAGAGATCGAATCGAAGATACCTGTGATTCGGTTTCTGTGTCGTCCATTGCCGCAGATTAGAAGGAGAAGGAAAGAAAGAGATGAATTCAGAGTAGAGACGTTGTGAAGATGAAGAGAAGAAAAATATCCGCGCTTTTGTTTGTCGTCAGGGACCCACCGGAAAAACATTAATGGAGCAAATATTCGTTAATGAGCGTTTTAGCCTAAGGGCATGTACAATGGTAACACCATAATGGGTGTCTTAAGTTATTTGTGAATTAAATTTAATTAATTTATTTTGTTTAAAACACTTTTGGTTAAGAACACTTCCAATGGAGCCACTTAATTTAAGTGTCTTAAAAAAAATTCATTTTAATTTATAAAAGCATTTAAAAAAAACCTTTAAAAAAATATTTAAATATATATGAGAAGAAAAAAATGAAAAACATAATGTTCCAAATCATAAACGAGAAAAGAACGGTGAATTTTAATGTTGACGTTGTCACCATTTTCATACATGTTTAACCAAATCATCTTTCAATTGTTGATGCTTGTTTCTATCACGAAGTCGAGTTCGAATGCCCAGCATTTGGGAGACATTTGTAGGCATATCTGTAGAAAACGTCAAATCCACATGTGAACTTCCTTCTCCGTGTTCGAACTCTGATACATCATACTGAGTGTACCCACTCGTTAAATCTTCTACTATCATATTGTGGAGTATGATAAATGCTCTCATAATCTTTCCGACTTTTCCCTTATCCCAAAAAAGAGCTGGGTTTTTAACAATGGCAAACCGAGCTTGCAAGACTCCAAAAGCACGCTCGACATCCTTTCAGACAGATTCTTGACGTTCAGCAAATAAACATGCTTTTGGATCCTGTGGAAGTGAAATTGATTGGATAAAAGTTGGCCATTTGGGATAAATACCATCTGCGAGGTAGTAAGCCAATTTATACTCTCTATTGTTGACAGAGAAACGCACTTTTGGAGCTTTACCTTGGAGTATATCATCAAAAACCGGTGATCGGTCATAATCCTTCTCCTTTATCTCCCACATCCTCTGGTACTTCAACAGCTTCTTCTCTTCTTCCTCAATTGATGTCTTGGTCATTGGCCTTTTAAGCATCGCCTTTGAAGCTTTAATACCAGGAGGTCTTACCATGGTTTCATCCTCTTCATTGTTAACTGACTGAGAGCTGCCAGACTGTGCAGGGCCTTCACCTTTACCTTCATAGTCGATGAGACGAGACTACACCATTTCGCTTTCGTCTTAAGCTCATTCCATGCGTGCTCAAGGGTGAATTTAGCCTTGTAGTCATTGAAGAATATTTCATGTGCCAGCTTCAGATAATCTTTGGGAGCATGGCCACTTTTCTTCTGATTTTCTGCAGCCTTATAGGCTCCACAAAACTTGCTGACCTGGTCAGTAATCTTCCTCCACCTCTGCTTACACTGATTAGTCGGTCTCTCCGCACCAGCTGCAATGTTAGGACTCTCACCATAGAATGATGCTATGCGGTTCCAAAATGTTGAAGATTTCTGCTTATTTGACACCACCGAATCTTTGCTGGTGTTTAGCCAACTACTGATCAGCACAAGATCCTCGGAGGGTTTCCATCTCTTTATCTATTTATGTTCCACAGAAGTGTTTTCATCATCAGACCACTGAGTACTAAATACTGGTATCTCAGATGATCCAATTGGCATAGTTTGGGGAAAACTACCATAGGGAATGTGTTGAGGGTATTGGCTTTCTTGTTGACTACTTAAAAGGTCCACAAAGTTGGACCTTTGAATATATGGATTAGGAGAATCCATAACCTAGCTTAAGAGACTTAATAAAGAGAAGAGGAAACTGAAGAACAAAAGTGGAAGAGGTTGAAGAAAGGTTTTGAAAGATTAAAAAAAATAAGATGTGGTTTCAGGTTTCGGTGTATAGGTTATTATATAGGAAGAGGTTGAAGTTTGTTTCTTATGTTTAATAAGAGAGGAAGTTATGCAAATGTTATTTATTATGCATTCAATTACATGTCTATTCTTTACCTAATCTATAAATTACCATTCAGTTTCAATAAGAAAGGAATGCATCATATCTCAGTTACGAGTTAACTAAAGCAATCATCATATCTAACCAACATCACATCTATAGATCAAACCATTATCACACATACACAGATTAACTTTGATGTAGACACATATCTACTGAATTTATTACCAATTAAGCAATGAATTACACCTAATTTTCAACTACCGATTGCAAACAACACTAATCCAATCTCATCAATTATCACGCCATTTGAAAGACTCAGAACGGAGAATCCACCATTTATCACGCCATTATAATGTTACTTAACCATAGATGAAAATAAATGAAATGCTTTCACTATAATCATATAAATCGAAATCATAATCTCAAGATTATATATACCTTAATATCGTTCAAGAACGTAAGGGCTTGACTTTGTTCATCTTCATCAATGGTCAAGTTTGTCTCTTCGGCTGCAACAACTGCTCCATCACCAAACTCATTTGATGTTTCTCCTTGAAACTTTCCTGTACAACGCAACGTGCCTAGCAATTCAATTAATGGCAGGTAAGAAAACAATTCAATTCTCAGAGAAGATCAAATTACTTATCAATTAGGGTTTTCAAAAAGATACAGAGAACGGTGAGTGAATCACATAGAACACGAAGCAAAAACAGAAACCTACGGCCACGGGATTGAAGACAGAGAGATGCAACGTTTCACTGGAGAGGAAGTGAGATCCTATGAACAGCGTTTCCCACCAGATATCCATTGCGATTGGTGCTTGAAGGAAGATGAGTGATGGTAAAGCTGGTGCGGAGCTCCATTTTCTTCAAGTCACTTCTCTCTGATTTTATTTTTATTAAGGGACAAACAAAGGTAGAAGAAGAACTCAGAACGGAGAATCCACCATTTATCACGCCATTTCCGATTGATTTCTTCCCTCAAATCGGAAGATTGACTCCGATTTGCTTTGAAATCGTGAAATCACCTCCGGAGAAACCGAAGAAAGAGAGAAAGAAAGAGAGACCGACTCAAATACGCGTACACCACTTTTTTTCCTTTTCCCCTCTTTATTTTTCTGTCTCCACTAATAAATCGCCACCTGTCCGTTCTTATGTCTGAAAAAAAATCTTAATTAAGACACTTTTATAAACTTAAGACCCTTTAACTCTTATTTTAATTATTTTAAAATTGTAAGAATGCTTCTTAAGACCCGGAGAGGTCTCCGTTGATCATGGCCTAAGGAAAAGATTGTGTCTGACAATAATTAATTTGAAGATGGGAAAACTTACTTGGTGGGCAAGTCCATTCCTCTCTATTAATGGAGCAAATATTCGATTAGGGTTTTATTTTTTCGATAAGAGGAAAGTTAATGAGCGTTTTAGCCTAAGGAAAAATAATTAATTTGAACATGGGAAAACTTACTTGGTGAGCAAGTCCATTCCTCTCTATTAATATTCGATTAGGGTTTTATTTTTTCATCAACAACTATTCATGTCTCTTCTTCTCAGCCGGCTCCACTTTGGAAAACCTGCGTTGGTCAAAAGCAAATCCTCTCCTCTTTTTCTTTTTTTCTCCAATGGCTTCTCAACTTCCTTGCTTCAGACTTCTCCTTGTATCGTCCTTGGCGCTCATGAGGGTCCAGAGGAGCTCGGAACACTCAAGAGTTACAACTATCAAAAACGTACTTACTCTTTTTTTGAAAAGTTGGTGCCTCTGGACTTGGTGTATAGCAATCCAATGATAACGATCGGGGCATCTCATGGCTGGATAGCTACTCTCAAGGACGACGGGATCCTCCGTCTCCAAGACGATCTAAACCCGTTTGCATCGGATGCATCTCCAAAACGCATCCCGCTGCCTCCTCTTGTGACTCTGCCATATTGCCAAACCCAAATACTCACCAACGTGTCAACAAACTACACAAACACAAGATTTAGAGGCTACGGTTTCGAAACCTTCCCGAGCTGACCAAGCACAAGCGTGAGCTTTTGCATTCGTGTTCCACGAGCGAGCACTTGGTGGAGTCAAGAACCACCGGTGAAACTTTCATGGTCAAGTTGTACAGGAAGACCAGCAAATGTGGGTCGAAAATGAAAACCAGAGCCAGCGCTGAGGGCATGGAGATAAAACATTTGAATGGAGTCCAACTTTTTAGGGGGCCCCACAATTTTTTTTCCATATATACATATATATATATATATTTAATTAATGTCCAAAAAAAATACTAACACAAATGGACCATTAATATATATAGAGGTCATACATTGTGTGGGTCTCAAATTATTATTATGTAAATATTACATTATATTATTTAGTTTTAAAAAGGAAAATTTAGGTTAATTTCTGACTCTTCAACTCCTTCTTTATGTGACTTAGTCCTTTTTTTGTTTGGTATGGTGATATGGTATGATATTCTGTTTGTCGTGAATACGGTAAGCAAGACACTACAATCTGAAGATATGGATATCGATGATGTCATTGCTCAACTACAAGGGTTAGTTTCTTTTTTCCAAAAGTATAGAGAATCAGGTTTTCAAGAAGCAAAAAATGAAGCTTTAAAACTTGCAGTTGATATGGATATTGAACATGTCTTTCAAAAGAAGAGCAAACGCCTTATTAGAAGAAAACGTCATTATGATGAGGAACCAGAAAAAACTGATGATGAACCAGAAAAAACTGATGATGTTGGACTCGTTTTAAGCTTGGAGGAGGATTTTAGAATTAATTATTTCATCAAAATCATGGATCAAGCTCTAGTTTCTTTTCAAACAAGGTTAGAACAATTTCAAGAGTATGAAAATATTTTTGAATTTTTGTTTAGTTTACGAAAGCTCAACTCAGCGAATGAAGATAGTTTGAAGACATCTTGTCTTAACCTTGAAGTTTTTCTTAAGCATGGAACGATTTCAGATATTGATGGGAATGCTTTATTTCTAGAAATAAAAGTTTTTAGAGAAGTTCTATCAAAGAATTTGAAGAAGACTGCAGAGGTATTAGAACTTTTAGAGAGATTGAAGGATTGTTATCCAAATATATGGGTTGCTTATAGGATAATGCTCACTATTCCGGTTTCAGTTGCCTCGGCTGAAAGAAGTTTTTCTAAGTTGAAGTTGATAAAGTCTTACCTACGGTCGACTATGTCACAAGAAAGGTTAAATGGATTAGCTATGTTATCGATTGAAAAGACCATGGTTAAAAATCTCGATTATACAAGTTTGATGGATGATTTCGCAGGAAAAAATGCAAAAAATGTTATTTTTCAGAAGTTTTAAATTATTGTTATATTTTTTTAAGATATCATTGTACTTTTACTTTAACTTTAGTTTTGTAGAAATTCAATTTTTTTTTCTATTAAGCACTTAAAAAAAATATTTTCGTTTGGGGTCTTGAATTTCTCTTAACCGGCTCTGATGAAAACGAAAGCTTTGATGTTGTTCAAGCTAGACGAAAAAGGAAACGCGGTTTACACGCAAGACACTGGAGGTCTCGTCATTTTCCTCTCCAAGTCCGAACCTGTCTGTGTTCCTGCTAGCTCCTTCCCCGGCCTGTGCCCTAACCAGATGACATTCGTGGATGTCGACGAATTTGGATTTACCCGTCTGAATAGTTTCTACGTCCACAGCCAATGTTTTACATTCCCGACCCCATACGATATCCCACCTCAAAAAATAGACTCTTAGTTTGGAACTAAAAACTGGTCCCTGCCTTAATCTCTCCAAGCAATAGTTTAGTAGTACAAGTAGATTCCATCGTTACAATTGATGTAACATCACCTTACTATGAACCAGTTTTTATAGCAGCTAAATTACATGTTTACTTTTGAAAAAAAAAGAAGCAAATTTAACAAACATTATCAGCTATTCACGGTTTGTAGCGAGATATCGAACCTGTAAACATCTCTTACATAAAAACACTATATTGTTGAAATATAACATGAACAAGAAGTGAAAAGGAGTAGTTTTGAGGTAATGATGCTCTCTTTTGAATGTTTTGTTCATTGAAAATCTTTGAGAAAGAAGAAAGAAGCAGAAATGAACATCAGCTTTATCTACACAGTAATAACAGTAACGCCATCCTTAGTAGACTTCTACATTCCACTGCTCACTCTTCTTCAATTGCTTCTTGTACTCCAACCAATCGATACCTGTCTCCACCCACACAAAATCAGTTTCAAAAATATGGGCATAGGTTACTTGTGAAAATGAGATGAATGTCCTTACCATCTTTAGCAGCAAGCGAAACCATGATCTCATCGATACCCTTCTCCATACCCTTGAGACCACACATGTAAACAAAGGTGTTGTCTTTCTTTAGCATCTCCCACAGCTCTTCTGCATACTCTGCCATTCTTGTCTGAATGTACATTTTCTCTCCCTTGTCGTTAGTCTGCTCTCTGCTCACCGCAAAGTCCAGCCTGAAGTTGTCTGGGTTATTCTCCTTCATCTTCTCAAACTCCTGTCATTATCCACACAAGTCAACTTCTTTTCTCCTAGACAACACTGCCAAACTGAATAGGATTTAAAATAGCTTGTATACCTCTTTGTAGAGCAACGAGCTGCTTGTGGGTACACCCAAGAAGAGCCACGCCAAACCATTAAACTGCACATGTATATTTAATTTATAGAGATACACAATAAAACCCAATGTAAATTGGCCAGTCAACTGAGTTTGCTTTAGGTTTCACCTTGTAATCCTCGTGCTCCTCAAAGAACATTTTCCACAAAAATGATCTGAATGGAGCTATTCCAGTTCCTGTTCCAAGCTAAGAAGACAGAAAACCAAAGTGATCACTGCAAGTGTTGATTATATATCACAAAATTCTGCTCCATTATAGGACATACCATGATGACGGTGGCATTTGGGTCTTTTGGCATAAGCATTTCCTTGCCAACAGGTCCAGTGATCTTTGCTTCATCACCCGGCTTCAAGTCACCTGAAGAAAACCAAATAACACAAACAGCCTAAGAACAGTTTAAGCCGTAATCACAAACTCATTATTAGTATTGTTTTTCTTACACAAGAAGTTGGAGCAGACTCCCTTAACAATCTCTCCGCTATCGTTTGTGTAAACTAGTCTCTTGACACAGAGAGAAACCTGCATAAACCCCATTGCGGATAAGAGAAGATCATCTGTCATTATTTTCATTGTTAGAAAGAAAGCTTACGGTTTTCGAGTCTCCGAAGTCACCAATGGCACTGCTGGCGATTGAATATAATCTCAGCTTGTGCGGCTTCCCGTTCTTATCAATTCCATCAGGAATCACTCCTATCGATTGCCCTTCTCTATACGGAATCTCACCTAATTCATCATATTTCACCAAGTCTAATCAAATCTCGCTCTCAATCCAAACCATCAATACCTTCGGTGAAAAGCGTACCTTCGGTGGTGAAGACAATGTGCCAGGTTTCACCGGGAGCGTCATCGCCGGTGATCCTGGTGTTCAAGAGGCATAGACCAGTGTAAGGGTTCTTAGGTTTGAATTTGTTGACAACAATTCCTTCTTCCTGTTTCTTTGACTCCTTCGCTACTTTCACTGGCGCCTGAGTAGCCTCTGTTGTCACCTGAGCCTTCACTGACACCACTCTGCCCCCAATAGACGCGTCTCTGTAACACAGTGAGCTCTGTAGTTGCAGCAATTATGCATGTCAAGATCCAGCTTTTGTGCCAAAACTAGTTAACAGAGACGATTAAAAGAATGATTAATGGAATGAAAGTTATACCTTGTTGAGGAAAATCCTTTGTGGAGAGACAAAGGAGGTTTTGGCGGGGAGAGAAGAGGACTTGGCGGAAGGAAAAGAGACTGCAGCACTTATAGCAGCAGCCATATTTTTTTATCAGAATCGCAAAAGAGGAAGTAGAAGAAGAAGAAGTGGAGATCAAAGGAAAAAGATATGATAGTAAGCAACAAAAATCAAAGAAAAATGGGTAAGCGGGAGGAATATGATCAGGTTGTGATTGGATGTGTGTGGATTGTGTGAAGGGCAATGTGAGGCCAAGTGTAAGCGGCTGGATAAGTTATTATCATTGTCCCAATTTAGCATTTGCTAATTTCATGCGCCTATTGTTCACATTTCACTGTCCTACACACACAAAAAAATATTCACACTGGGCTAGCTAATGGGCTCAAGCAGTTATTAATGGGCCCGCTGTACTTCTCTACTTTGACATGCACTTACTTGATCATGGTCACAATAAGCTCACAGGCAGCTTACATATGCACATCAGCTTTCATCCCAAATTGACAAAAATTTCAGGAAAATATTTTAAAGAGGCTCAAATAATCAATGATATCGTCTGCAGATATATGAAATCTGTACGGAGCAGATCAACCGGAGAAATAGAGAGACAGATCAACTACAAAAAGCTCCAGCTAGCCTTTTTGTTCTTGATTTACAGGCTTAAGTATTAAACAACAAGGTATTCTGAGATCAACATCAAAATCGAAACAATGAATCAACTGAAATTGAAACCCCTGGATCCTCTTGACTGGTAAAGGTCTAGTCTGCTCTTAGCCTCCAGCAACAGAGCTTCTAAGCTCTCTAGCTGTGTAACCCAGGACTGTTTCGAAGCCCACTCCAAGACTGCCAGAACCTCGTCCTTTGCCAGCTGTTCACTGTCTGGAACATTGAGTGCTATGTAACAGAGGAGCTCTAATGCCGGAATCTGAACGCCACTCTCTCCAAAGTAGGCCAACTGCACCAGATGTTTTCCCCCTCCAGCTTCTATAATGCCCCTCGAGTGATCTTTGTGCAAGTAATTTTCAGTGCAGGCGAATTTCGTGAGGGCAACAGCCGCTTCCACTGTCACTTCAGGTTCTCGTTCGTCCAAAAGCTTTACTAGAGGCCCGATCATCCGCGTCTCCGTTGCTCTGAACGTTCTAGCAAGGTTCCCAATGGTTCTGATGCAGGGGATGAGTAGCTCAGAATCTGCAATCTCGATGATTCTAAGCACTTGATCAACCACAGCCTTGCAGGCCGGGGAATTCGGCTTGAATGCAGAGCGCCTGAGATCGGCGTCTTGCTCTGCAACAGCGGTGATCTCCATTAACGCCATGGCTGAGTTGTATCTAACCTCCTCGTTGCCTTTTTCAATCAGAACGGCGAAGCAGAGGAGAGCTCTGGACTCTGTGATGCTTTTGCAGATGGTGGAATTGCCTTTGGCCAGCTTCCACAGCGCTCTGGCAGCCATTGCCTTCATCTGACACTTGGTTGCTGAATCTTCCAGCTCTCGTGTCTTGGATGCGCTCGAACTCGAATTCTGGTGCTGCTGTAGATTGCTAGGGAGCTTAACACCATTACTCTGGTTCATACCATTGCTCGTCGACTTCTTAGGAGGATTTGCTCTAACCGCCATGGTGTTGACGACCACGTTGTGCATCTGATTCGGCATTTGCTTCCCCATCGGATGAGGAATCGAGCTCTGATCCTCATCCAAACCCTTGGCCAAGGCGGTAACGGAGGAATGAGGGCTTTCTTTGGCAAGAGCGACAGCGTGGTGAATGGAGGTAGCTTTGTTGGTGGCAATGGCGTATTTGCTGTGCTCTTGGACAGTTTCGAAGGCCAAGTGGCCGACGAGTAGCCGAATGGCGTTGTGCTGAGCGAACACGTCTTGGCATTTGGGGTGATTCGACACAAGCTCCGACGTGGCCCAAGCAACCATTGCCTGAACCTTCATCGGCGCTTCTTTGAGGACTTTGCCGAAAACTGAACAAGCGCCGCCGTGGATCATGTGCTCCACGCTCTCCGGGTCCCGACCAAGTAAACCTAAAGCACGAGCCGCGTTCTCTTGCCCTTCGGGCTTCCCTTCCTTGAGCAGTTTAAGGAGAGGCACAACACCTCCCTCCTCGATGATAAGCTTCGTGTAACGATCGTTATCACGCGCCAGCGATACCAACGACGCCGCGGCATCGGATCGCTCTTCTAGGGATCCGGTGTAGAGAATCGCAATCTGCTCCCAGATCAGGCAGAGGATAGGCTCGTTGGCGGCGATTGGTGGAAGACCAAGGTAGCCAGCGTCGCCGCGGTCTTCCGCCGGAGCGGAGACACGGAGGAGCCAGGAAACGTCTCCGATAGAGTTCTCCAACTGAGCAGACATCT